>JAWNPS010000165.1:0-534514 GCA_035047385.1 Drosophila tripunctata
GTCGCTTAGTTCTCTGATACACGTACGCTTCAAGACTTTGCTAATTTCTCTAGTTACCCTCGATGGGCACCAAAACCATGTACACAATACCGTACACGATAACGTCTGAAATAAGAGTCTTTGCTAGCTGGTAAAACTTTGTACATACCTTAAGCAGACTTAAGATAAAAGTACAGAGATTTTACGTACTGAGATCAATATGGAAGAAGATAATAGCGGTCGGAATCCTCTGGTGCCTTTAGCTCTTTCGGCGGTGGGGTGGGTTTTGCTATACTTCAACCAAAGCTACTATAGTTTAATTTTTTTAGGACTCCTACTGAAACTAAACATTTAATCGATAAAAAAAAACCGATTAAAAGAACTAAAGACTCAAGTAATAAACTATCAACAATATTTATGAAATTTAATCGGATCGATGTTGAAGGTTATGGATGCGCGGAGACTAAGGTGGTAGTTGTCTCTCGCTGTCTTTACCCAACCCGACCATGATCTTTCTATTATAGTTTTTGAAAGATACCCTATACAAGACTGTCGACTCTCTCTTACAATGCCATGTCTAACAGGATTACTAACAAAACTCTACTCAAACATTTTCATTTTTTCATTTCGACTTAACATATTTATTTACTTTTACAAAAAGTATTTCTTTCTTTTTCAACATTATATATTTAATAAATGCTTATATGCATTTTAAATCTATATGCCCTTGTTGCTTTTAGTGATTTACAAAATTGGCAAAAATATTATTTTACAGGGTATTATGTGAACGACATGTTTACTTCAGTGCATGAACTTATAAATTTACAGGGTATTTGTGTGTTTGGCAAAATATTATAATCCCATTTGCATATAATTTTTAACAATGAGAAGAATTTATAATATAAATTGATTTTAGTGTTGCATTTTGTTGTTGTTGGAAACTTATAATTTAAAAAAATATTTTTTTCTTTTAATTTATCAGTTTTCATAAATTTGTTTTTTTTTCTTTTTGGCTTCATTTCATTTAATTCACAAAATAATCAATTCATTTACTTTTTTTTCTTTTTCTTTTTGTTTTTCTACAATTATTATTTTTTTCTATTTTGTATATATATTTAAATTTTTTATTTATATATATTTTTTTAAAATTTTGTTTTATTTTTAATTTATTTGATTTAAATTTTCTTTTTGATTTGCATTATGTTTGCAAATTACAAAATTTTCTTTTAATTTCAATTTTTCATTTTCTCTTTTTTTTCAACACTTTTTAGTTTTCAGCCATATATATTATTTTAATTGTATATAAAAAGCGATCACCAAAAACTACAACTGCTGAGTGCAATAGCACAGGCACTGCAAGATTGGATCTGCTTTATGGTGGTTACTCACTCAGTCACTCAATCCGCGATGAAAGGCCTTCCAGCTTGGTGGTGTACTTGCTAATATTAAGGGCACAAAATAATATTTATGGCATAGCTTTTCAAAATATATAATTACAATATTCAAAAATTTTTCTCTTCTAACAATATTCAAAATAAATGAATTACTTTAATTTAATTACTAAATTTAATTGCAAACTTTAGAATTTACTTTACTTTAACACATTTACAACAACAACTTATTTTGCAACAACTTATATGCCCTGCACTTAATTTTTTCTGCATTGCCAAATAATATTTTTTCACTATATTTATCACTTTCACTAAAACGTTTGGTGGGTGGACTTGACGACTCCTACGGCGACTTTCTGCAACAATCCTACGGCGATTTTCTGCAACAATCCTAAGTTGATTTTCTGCAACAATTTTACGGCAGCGACAGCTGTCTCAATGAGCTGTCCTCAAGAGTTGATACAACGGCGACTTCCACGTCCAGCTGATGTGGACTGATTGGAAATTTTATGCAATCTTAATTGCACACATATATTTGCCCAGGCGGCACTGTGGGACATAAATCCCAAACAGATCTTTGCTGTTTGCTGATCTGCCGCCTGTGGCAGACGCTGTCTTGGCCAAGCTTGACTAGAAGCGATGCTCAAGAAATATGCAACCGGTGATAACCTATGCAATTTAAGAAAATTAGACACTGCCAACCAAGTGGAAAAATTGCTTACCAAAAGAATGGTCGAGATCGGCTTATTAAAAAGCTTTCCCAGCTTGCGTGTATTTGGACAAACTTATGCGATTTCCCCAGCAATGATTTGCTGTTCCTCGGATGTGCAGAAATCTGCACTCTGGCGAGGTTATGTATGATTGCAATAAATGCAATTTGGCAATACTTTTGACAAGTGTCAATTAGTTGCACCAGAAGAAAAAGAGAATTTGTCCAGCCTCGTGTGCGTTTTTATAAGCAACAATTCCAGTTTCACTCTTGTTCTTTACTAGTGGTGAATAGTTCTGGAAGCTCAAAGAGCTTTTGCAACAGCTGATCGACTAATTTGTACTTGGCAATACTAATTAAGCTCGGCTTAAATTAGCACCTAAAAGGATGCAACATATATATATGTATATATGTATGTAAGGGTGCATTGTAATTAAAAGTGCATACTTTTAATGCAAATGCAATTTTGTCGCAAATAACATTTTTAATGTAAACTAAAGCGGCAAAATATAAAAATTATAAATAGAAAAAATAAAAGCAACGGCGACCATTACACACCCGAAAATATTCCATCGCTAGACCAAATATTAGAGGGAATTAGCTACGAATATCTTTGGCATGATAAGTGCCTACTTCTTGACCTTGTAAATTTTCTAGTATATAATAACAATTTCCTAATTTCTTTTTAACTCTACATTTAAGGAACTGAGGTCCAAGTTTAGCGTTAAAATTTTGTGTAAACTTGCTTAAAGCAAAATTTCGACGAAATACTTCCTGACCTTCTCTAAAGGATACTGGTTTTGATCGTAAATTGTATTGGCTTTCATTGCGATCATGTGCACGGCGTATATTCTTTTGAATATCTTTTCTTAATAAAGCTAAAGTGTCTGAACGAGATATTGGAACTATTGGTTCTTCAAGCAAAGATAGATCTTTCAATAATTTATAATCTGACCCATGTGTAATCATATCCAATCCGAATAATGCTCGATAGGGTGAACAACTAAGAGATTGATGTAAACCTGATCGTAATGAACATGAAATACTCGTTAAGTAAACATCCCAATCTGTCTGATCATTCTTTAAGTATGAGCGAATTGCAGCTAACAAGGATCGATTGACACGTTCGGCCGCATTACTTTGAGGAGAGTAAAGTGCGGTGTACACATGGTTAATGCCTAATTCCGTAAGAAAAGCGTTAAACTCCTTTGCTTTGAATTGGGAACCATTGTCGCTAATAATCGTTTCTGGAACTCCAAAACTATGAAATATGTGCTTTAAAAGATAGTCTTGAATTGCGGAAGAAGTAAATTTCTTCAAAGGATGTAACCAATGATATTTACTAAAATGATCGAGAACTATAAGCAACCCAATGTGACCTTGTTTACTGCGAGGATAAGGTCCAAGCAAGTCAATATACAATCGTTGAAATGGTCTATATGAGGGACGATAATCTCCCATTGGTGGACGCAATGTATAATTAGGGGCTTTATTTTCTTTGCATATATTACAAGAGCGAATATAGTCTTTCACATCTTTTGATAATCCTGGCCAAAATAAATGACGTCTTAACTTCTCTATAGTCTTTTGCATTCCTGCATGTGCTGAAGTGCAGCTATCATGGGCTTGTTGAAGAACACTGTTTCGAAGGCTCTCTGGGACCCATAATTTCCAAGATAGTTTCTCTTGATCTTGATCACCATTTGCATGTTCAGTACGAATATACAAAAAGTTATCAACTTTTTTAATATCTGGGAATCTATGACTTTGTTCGGTATATTTTTTTATGAGATCAACGTATGAATCCTCTTTAAAAGCATCAGATTCAAGATCTATAATCGGGTTCATATCCAGTTCTGAGATTTCATTATCACTAAGTCGAGATAATGCATCTGGAATAATATGTTCCTTTCCTTTTCTATGGGAAAAAGTAAATTTGAATTGCTGTAAACGAAAAATCCAGCGAGCAAGTCTGCCAGAAACATTCTGCTGACGCATTAGCCAAAGCAAGCTAGAATGGTCTGTAACAACTTCAAATTCTTGCAGTTCTAAATAACATCTAAACTTTTCTATTGCAAGGATCACAGCCAGACACTCTCTTTCTGTTACGCTATAATTGCGTTGAGCTTTACTCAATTTTTTTGACATGAAAGCTATGGGCTTTTCAAAATTCGTGTCTGAAAGTTGGACTAAAACTGCTCCAATGCCAAAATCGCTGGCATCACAATGGAGATAGAATTTCTTTTGAAAATCAGGGTTTGTTAGGATCGGGGCGGTAGTCAGTACATTTTTTAATTTATCCATAGCAACTTGAGCTTCGGAAGGCCATACGAATTTAGATTTGGTTGAAAGGACATTGGTAATTGGACAGGTAAGATCTGCAAAGTTTTCAATAAATCTTCGATACCAACCACATACACCAAGAAATCCTCGAACCTGTTTAAGATTCTTAGGCGGGGGCCAATTAATAATGCAAGATACTTTGGAAGGGTCTGGACTAATGCCTCCACTACCAATGACATATCCTAAATAATTTATGCTTGTGACACAAAATTGACTTTTAGCTAAATTTAAAGTGAGATTAGCTTGTCGAAATTGTTCTGCAAGTCTGACTAAAATGGCTAAATGGGATGAGAAATCTTCAGAGACAACGCAAAGGTCGTCGAGATATCCAAAAACACAATGGCGTAAATCTGGGGGAATCAATTGATCCATCAAGCGACACATAGTGGATGGAGCATTACATAGGCCGAATGGCATTACTTTAAACTGGTATAAAGGTCGACCTGGAACAGTGAATGCTGTTAATTGTTTAGACTCTGACGTAAGAGGAATTTGCCAAAAAGCATCTTTTAAGTCTAATTTAGTTATAATGTTCGCTTTAGGTAATCTAGAAAAAATTCCATCGATGCTGGGAAGGGGATACGCATCCTTTTTAGTAGCATCGTTAAGTCTTCGTGCATCTAAGCACAAACGAACTTTATTGGGCTTAATAACGAGACGCATAGGTGAACTCCAAGGGCTTATAGAAGGCTCTATAACATCTAATTGAAGCATGCGATCAATCTCATCATACAACAATTTTTCTACTGCTGGACTTACAGGATAGAAGCGTTGTTTGACTGGTTTAGCATCTCCGATGTCAATGTGGTGCTCTACTAAAGAAGTTCGCCCTAACGAATGTGCAGCATTTGGAAAAAGTAGTTTAACTAACTCTAATTGCTGAATCTCCGTTGGCGTTAATAAATAAGAGTTTTCGCTTATAGTGTCCTTTATTGCAATTGATGTACTTAAAGATCCTATAATATTGGGTGCGAGCTCAAAAATTTTCCAAAAATCATGTCCTAATATGAGTTTTTGTTTTATACTGGGAATAATGTACAAACGCATTGGATGTTTAATATCTTTATATGTCATAACGACATCAAGAACTCCGGTAATGGTTTGACTTTCTCCTCCAGCGGTTTTCGCTTTTGATTTTATTGGCTTAAATTCAGAAAAATTTGCGAAGTTTTCCATGGCTAAATTTGAACCAATGCAGCTGATATTAGCTCCTGTATCTAAAAGACCAAGTTCTGTGTAATTTAAAAATGAAACTTCTGCATAACTACGAAGATCGGCAGGATTATTGAAAATTGTGGAAATTTGTAAGTTCCTGTTCTGCTTAATTTCTGCATAATATGCTTTCAGTCTCTGTGTTCTCTTGCTAGGTTGGGGCTCTATATCGTTAAATATTCGATTTCGCACTACAGTGTAGTTTTGAAGTCGTTCTTCATATGGGCGAAAACGAATAGCAGTTGTGCTTGGATAGAATTTTGTTTCTACTCGCGCGCTAATAGGAAGCGAGTCTTGTGTAGAAACTTTCTGATCCTCTTCTGTGTTTTTGATTTTTACTGTTTCGGGGGCATCCGGTTGTTGTTGGATGCACCCACTCTCGGGTTTTCCGATTTCTTGTTAATACAGGCTTTGCATTGTGGCTTATAAACATTAGGCTGGCCACAGCCATAGCAAAAAATGCGTCGTTCTGAGAGGCAATTCTCCCAGATGTGACCTATCTCATCACAATTCCAGCATTTTAATTTTGCATGTGAAGCACGCATTGCTGCAAGCTCTGCATTGACTGAGCACTCTTCTGGTGCATCAATTTCAGTTTCTTCAACTGAGTATACTTGTCTACGACCGGTAATAGGTTTAGATTTAATCTCGTTGGTCAAGTTTTCACTTAACTGAACTAATCTACGTAAATGTCCTATCGAATTCACAGATTGATAAAGCAGTTTCTCACGAGTTTCTGGAAGCAAGTTGTTTTTAAGAATTTCCATAAGCTCTGATTCTTCCACTTTAAGTGAAGACTTATCCATGAGAGACGCTACTGCTTCATAAAAAGTGGAAAACGATTCTCCAACTTTTTGTTTACGAGATCGAATCATCTCCATTTTCATAAAATCAGATCGATAGTCATCGTACTGTTGACGAAGGGATGAACAAATGTCTGACCAAACTATACGTCTGACTTGCTTGTGGTATCTCCAGTACCAAGATCGGGCTTTACCAGTGAACAAAACATGCATGTTCTTGCACATACTTGTATAATCACTGTCCAGTGTTTCATCTGTTAACGACTTAATTCTGTATATAAATTCTTCAACTCCTAATCCATCAGGTGAACCATCAAAATGAACTCCCCACTTTTGCATTATATCTATTATCCTACGGGTGTTCCATGTACAAGTGCTTAATGGTGGTGAATCTCGTACGCAAGGTAATGCAGTAGGTTCGCTTTGTTGCGGCTGATTACTAATAGATAATGAGGACATGACTCGAGAAACCGTCTGCTCTATCATATTTTGTATTATTTCATAATCAACAGGCTGTGTTCTACGAGTGTTCGGGTTACGAGTTGCTCGTGATACTCTGGGTCTTCCCCGTGTAGATCTGGGCTGAGCGACTTCGGCTTGGTTCAAGCTATGACTTGCATTCAAGGAAGATGAATGTGCGCTACTAGCATTTAAAGGTTGAACTTCTTGTGCGTTCCGGGAATTATTATTTTCTGCTAAAGCTAAACTTCTAGCAAGGTTTCTAGTAGTAACTCTACCTACTACTTGGGCAGGAGGAGGTACTCTGTCTTGATTTCGGTTAGGTGAGCAATTGCCTACCACTAACTTCATCTTTTGTGTCTCTATTGGTGTCTTACAAATACAACAGACTGTATTTGTTGTTAACCAAGTTTCCACACAATTTTTGTGAAACACATGCTTGCACTCTAATAAAAAGCAAGGATGTGTATCGTCCATTTCTGTCGCACATAGTGCGCATTTGCTATCTGAGTTGCCTCCAGATGAGGACTTTGGGGGACTATTAATTACTGGCATTTTTAATGTAAACTTTCCTGTTTTGACAAATAGGCAAAGTAAAAGAGAGATCGATAATAACTTTCTATAACCTTAAACAATCCGATATAAAAAAATGGTCTATTGAAACTAAACTAGAGGGCGAAATTGATTGGCTATCAGATTTTTACAATATCATACTATTCGGCAAGGGAACGCTCATGTAGCATATCTCCGAGTTCCAGACAACAGCAATCTACAATAAATACTAACAACTGAATAACAATTCTCCTACTAGTGTTGCATAATGGCTGTCACCAAATCTATATATTTAAAAATTATAATTCTAATTCAGGGATAATCAGTATTGGATCCGAACTCAGTCGAATTCTCAATATTCTGGAATTATTTGAACGAGTTTTACAAATTTTAAAATACATTAAATTATGGCTTGTACCATAGCAAACAAAAACGAGCAATAAATTGTGAAAGATGGTAAAATGTTTGTTTTTTTTTTTTTTTATAATAGTTGAAATTAATAGAATCTGTAAGGTTTCTCGGTCTGAGATCCACTGTTGAATCTTACAGCTTCGTAGGCCGTACAAAATCTACTATTTGAAGAACTCACTTTTGCGATAGTAAGACCAAGCAAGTCTAAACTATGTCAGCATAAATGATACTCAAATATCAACAAATCAAAAAAATTATCACAATGTTCTGGGGGGTGTTTTTAACAACTAACAGAAAAGTGGAGATGTCAAAATTAGTAACACTGAAAGCTTAACACTTCTAATACTTTCTGTGCTTCTAATACTTCTCTGCCTCACGTTGGTTCTAATACTTCTCTGCCCCACGTTGGGCGCCAAAAACTATGTAGTAGTCAGTCGCTTAGTTCTCTGATATACGTACGCTTCAAGACTTTGCTAATATTTCTAGTTACCCTCGATGGGCACCAAAACCATGTACACAATACCGTACACGATAACGTCTGAAATAAAAGTCTTTGCTAGCTGGTAAAACTTTGTACATACCTTAAGCAGACTTAAGATAAAAGTACAGAGATTTTACGTACTGAGATCAATATGGAAGAAGATAATAGCGGTCGGAATCCTCTGGTGCCTTTAGCTCTTTCGGCGGTGGGGTGGGTTTTGCTATACTTCAACCAAAGCTACTATAGTTTAATTTTTTTAGGACTCCTACTGAAACTAAACATTTAATCGATTAAAAAAAACCGATTAAAAGAACTAAAAACTTAAGTAATAAACTATCAACAATATTTATGAAATTTAATCGGATCGATGTTGAAGGTTATGGATGCGCGGAGACTAAGGTGGTAGTTGTCTCTCGCTGTCTTTACCCAACCCGACCATGATCTTTCTATTATAGTTTTTGAAAGATACCCTAAACAAGACTGTCGACTCTCTCTTACAATGCCATGTCTAACAGGATTACTAACAAAACTCTACTCAAACATTTTCATTTTTCATTTCGACTTAACATATTTATTTACTTTTACAAAAAGTATTTCTTTCTTTTTCAACATTATAAATTTAATAAATGCTTATATGCATTTTAAATCTATATGCCCTTGTTACTTTTAGTGATTTACAAAATTTGCAAAAATATTATTTTACAGGGTATTATGAGAACAACATGTTTGCTTCAATGCATGAACTTATAAATTTACAGGGTATTTGTGTGCTTTTGACAAAATATTATAATCGCATTTGCATATAATTTTTAACAATGAGAAGAATTTATAATATAAATTGATTTTAGTGTTGCATTTTAAATTGTTGTTGGAACTTATAATTTACAAAAATATTTGTTGGCTTTTAATTTATCGTTTTCATAAAAATGTTTTTTTTCTTTTTGGCTTCATTTCATTTAATTCACAAAATAATTAATTCATTTACTTTTTTTTCTTTTTCTTTTTGTTTTTCTACAATTATTATTTTTTTCTATTTTGTATATATATTTAAATTTTTTTTATTTATATATATTTTTTTAAATTTTTTTTGTTATTTTTAATTTATTTGATTTAAATTTTCTTTTTGATTTGCATTATGTTTGCAAATTACAAAATTTTCTTTTAATTTCAATTTTTCATTTTCTCTTTTTTTTCAACACTTTTTAGTTTTCAGCCATATATATTATTTTAATTGTATGATAAAAAGCGATCACCAAAAACTACAAATGCTGAGTGCAATAGCACAGGCACTGCAAGATTGGATCTGCTTTATGGTGGTTACTCACTCAGTCACTCAATCCGCGATGAAAGGCCTTCCAGCTTGGTGGTGTACTTGCTAATATTAAGGGCACAAAATAATATTTATGGCATAGCTTTTCAAAATATATAATTACAATATTTAAAAATTTTTCTCTTCTAACAATATTCAAAATAAATGAATTACTTTAATTTAATTACTAAATTTAATTGCAAACTTTAGAATTTACTTTACTTTAACACATTTACAACAACAACTTATTTTGCAACAACTTATATGCCCTGCACTTAATTTTTTCTGCATTGCCAAATAATATTTTTTCACTATATTTATCACTTTCACTAAAACGTTTGGTGGGTGGACTTGACGACTCCTACGGCGACTTTCTGCAACAATCCTACGGCGATTTTCTGCAACAATCCTAAGTTGATTTTCTGCAACAATTTTACGGCAGCGACAGCTGTCTCAATGAGCTGTCCTCAAGAGTTGATACAACGGCGACTTCCACGTCCAGCTGATGTGGACTGATTGGAAATTTTATGCAATCTTAATTGCACACATATATTTGCCCAGGCGGCACTGTGGGATATAAATCCAAAACAGCTGTTTGCTGATCTGCCGCCTGTGGCAGACGCTGTCTTGGCCAAGCTTGACTAGAAGCGATGCTCAAGAAATATGCAACCGGTGATAACCTATGCAATTTAAGAAAATTAGACACTGCCAACCAAGTGGAAAAATTGCTTACCAAAAGAATGGTCGAGATCGGCTTATTAAAAAGCTTTCCCAGCTTGCGTGTATTTGGACAAACTTATGCGTTTTCTCCAGCAATGATTTGCTGTTCCTCGGATGTGCAGAAATCTGCACTCTGGCGAGGTTATGTGTGATTGCAATAAATGCAATTTGGCAATACTTTTGACAAGTGTCAATTAGTTGCACCAGAAGAAAAAGAGAATTTGTCCAGCCTCGTGTGCGTTTTTATATGCAACAATTCCAGTTTCACTCTTGTTCTTTACTAGTGGTGAATAGTTCTGGAAGCTCAAAGAGCTTTTGCAACAGCTGATCGACTAATTTGTACTTGGCAATACTAATTAAGCTCGGCTTAAATTAGCACCTAAAAGGATGCAACATATATATATGTATATATATATGTAAGGGTGCATTGTAATTAAAAGTGCATACTTTTAATGCAAATGCAATTTTGTCGCAAATAACATTTTTAATGTAAACTAAAGCGGCAAAATATAAAAATTATAAATAGAAAAAATAAAAGCAACGGCGACCATTACAATTGGAATTGAATCAAAGAGAAAACAGTATTATGAAAGTAGCGAAATCTCAATCTAAAAAAATCAATGTTTTATATATAGTTTTAAAATGTATTTAACTGTATCTTCTTCCTGTCATTCCTTCTTTATAAATATTCAAATAATACGGTAGAATTTTTTATCTCACTTGAGTTTTCCATTGTGTGTACATCGTTTCGAAATATTTATGAGTGTGCAGTTCAGTTTTGCAGTGTTCTGAGAACATTCCATGCCTCAAGTTGTCTGTGCCCCGGACGCACAGTTTATTGTCACAACAGTTGCCAAGAATGCAAGCATAAAATGGTCAACTGAATGCTCATATCGCAGCATGGCTAACATCCTGTTGGCCAGCACTGGCCACTTCCTGCCATACATATGTAGATAAAAAGCTGCACTTTTGTTAAAAATTCTGGTCGCATAGACAATGGTAATTGAAATATCTAATGGATTTTGCATAATCTGTGCTAATTGCTGTGATGGACACTCAATTTTCCACTAATGGCAAAAGCTATGACAAAGAAAATTCAATGAAATTGAAGTTTTTAGAAATTTTGTATTATGCAATACTTAACAAGTCACTTTCAAAAGAAAACACATTTACTTAATATGTCAGAGTGCTCAAAGGATGGTAATTTTGTTATAAGATGGTCAGAAATTGTTTTTTTTTTTGTATTGGTCGAAAAGAGAAGAAAATTGTCGAATTGTTATAAAAAACTAGAAATAAAATATTTAAAATAAATAAGAAATTCAATCGTAATATACTCTAACAATTTAGATAATAAGTTAAGTATTTTGTCAATTTTTAGTTATTCGCACTTTAAATCAGAAAAATTTAATACTCTTGATGCTAAACCAAATTTAAAGAAACGGGCGCATAAAATGTCACTTGCCACGTGTCAAGTCGTCCGACGAGCACATAAAACCTCATTGAGTGTGACAAAATAAAATAATAAAATCTCACATAGCCGAGAAAAAACAAAACAAGGAGAAAACTTAACCCATGCCGCCGTTAAAAAAAACACAGAGCAAAGACCTATTGACGACATCAATTTGGGTTAACCGACTCGCATGCCGTTTGCATAATAAATTAGTTCTTTTTCTTATATAATTTTGTGTTTTGTTTTTAACAGAAGTACGAGTAACGAGCAACGACAACGACATCGAGCAAACAAGTGTGGGCACGACTCGGGCTTATGGGTTGATTTTGGCCAGGTTTAAATATAGCACAAAGCGTTAAAATTTCAGCGGTGCGTTTATCAATGAGCAACACGCTGTGCATATTTAAAAGAAATTTTATAAAAAAAACTGTTTTGTTAGGGAAAGATGAGAATAGAGAGTGAAGGAGTAAGAGGTGTGTACTTACGCAGCTTGGATCGTTTGGTGCAATCAATGTTATAGGGTAAATCACATTTCTCCTCGATGGGCGAGTAATCATTAAAGACCATGCCATCGGCACAAAGGCGTTCCGTGTGTACACCATCTCTGTAATTGTACATATAGTTTAAGAATTTATTCAAATAATTAATATTATTGAGATATTAAAAGTTTGCAGCAACTATGTAACCTAAATACCACTTTGTCAAAGCAACCTATCTTGCTCTTAGCCAAGTGTCTCAAAGGACTCAAAGCATCATCAAAATCAAGTCAGATTTTAACACTTTTTTTTTTGTCAAACACGCCTGAATTATTGATTACGCTCACTTGCAGCTCCAATGGTGCGAAAGATGAGCAAAGCGCGTTTATACACACCATTGGTTCCAGCTCAAAGTTATCCCGGGAGGTGTTCGGCTTTGAGCTGGGGAAATCATTTGACTGTTGCTAATCACAAAATGCTAACCCAAAATGGTAGTGTATATATATTCTTATTCAGAGAATTAAGAATAAATTTGGCCACAGTTTAACATCGGATATTACACATACGCCGCATTGCTTTGGTCTAGTATTTAAATACTTTGAACTTACAGGCACGCATAGTATTTATCGCACTGTTTGCTATCCGGATAAAAACCATCCGCTTCCGGACATTGCTCAGTCGGCTCATACTTCGGAGCCTCGGCCTGCTTGCGTTTGGGCGCAGCGGCTGCCACCTCGACGGGATCACGCGTCCTTGGAGGCAAATGACGCTGCGATGGCGGATGACCCGTTCCCACACGGAAATTACCACGTTCCCGCTGTGCTAATGCAGTGCCTGTGTGCGGAACCAGAAAGATAAAGAAATATTTGAAATTAAACTTGAACGAATAGCAGAATATGGATAAATAATACATTTTTCCATAAATTAAGACTTAAGCAAGTAATTGACAATGTAACAACAATCGTTAGCTATTGCCGCTAGACAACAGTTACTGCAAAGCAAAAAGGATTTATGAAATAACATGGTTAATGTTAGCAAAAAAAAGATTGATTACTGTTAATGAATTTCCAATAGCAGAAAGTAAGCAGTTCTGTTACCAACTAAAAGTAAGTAAGCATTTGCAATAACACATCACTTCATGTTACAAGCGATAACAGTTTCTGCAAAACAGAAATGGTAATAAAATAAAATTAACAGCGTTCGGTAATGCAAAAACAATGCTCTGTTAGTTTCTACAAAAGCAGAAACAAAGTAAATTAAATGTACACAACAAAGCGATATAAGTTTCTTCAAAAGTTAAAGAATTATAGAAAAGTATTTTATATTTTCACTTTTCATATATTTACTTTGCTCGACCGGCTAAATATCATCTACTGATTTCGAACAGTGTAGGCCTCCGGTTTATCATACCAACTTATATACGCTACATTTTTTGCTACATATAACCAGTTATGTATATAAAATAGCGCTTTGTTTATGGCCTGGCAAGATTGTGACATAGTCAAATTAAGTACTGCGACCTTAAAAGTGAAAGTTTCGCTGAGCATTCATAATTTATTCCGATTAGGGGAAAAACAGCTGTTTTTGTTGAGCACCATCAGCTGTAGTGTGTTGCAAAGACAAAGCCAAGGCGGAGTCAATGAAGTCAATTATGAAGACAAGGTAAGTCAAGTCAGGCCACTGCCATGCACTTCCGACTACGCGTTGTTGCTGCAACGTTGCAACAAAATACATACATTTAAAGCACCTCAAGGTAAACCACTTTAATCAGCAACATTGCAAAAAATAACAAGTAGAGATGTTTTCAATCCCATTCAATTCAATTCAATTCGAGACACAAGACAATTCACAACACACAACAATGCCGACGAGTTGCTGGAGTGTTGGAAATGTTGCGAGTGCCTGACATTCGATTAAACGTTAATAAAGAAACAATTCCACAGAGCAATTAGTGCGTAAAGTGTCGGGCAACATTTAAGCCAACGCCGGCGACAACGAAGCCGCCGTTACCAACAACAACAACAACAATACAACGAGAAACAAGTTGCTGTTGTAGTTGTTGGCACTGCAGCTGCTGCTTGTCATTGAAACACGTTTCGTACACGACTTGTTCCAAAAAAAATAAAATACAGACACTGAAGCAGCGGAAAAAAAACAGAAAAAATAGCTATGACTTTCGTAGTTGATTTTGTGCTATATACTCTTTTCAAAGACTTGGCTATATTAACTAGTTCTTTAAATTTGTCTACTTTTAATACTAGCAATCCATTAAACATTATATTGTCATATACTGTAGATTACAACAACATTATCAATAATTACTGAAAGGTATTTAAATTCGAAATTTTTAGTTAAAATTGTTTACATTGAATTTACAAACTATTTTAATTAACAAACAAGATATTTATATATCTATGTTTATATATTTTGCCTATTTAGTATTTTAGTATTTTTAGTATAAATAACTTGTCCTTATTATATTAACTTTATCACTGCTGAGCTTGGTATTTAACATTTGTTTTCATTATTAAATGTTCTAAATATTTTAATCAACCATAAACACACAATTCCCTACTTAGAGAAGAGTATAACAACAATGTGCTGCAAATAATATATTTTCTTATTACATTTTTGTAATTTTTCGTCTTTTTGGTTATTTTTGCAGCGTGTCAAACGCAGTGTGGCATTGTCGTCGTCCATGTGGTTTAAACGTTGTTGTTGGCACTGTTTTTGTGTTATTTTTTTTTTTTTCGTATTCGGGTGAACTCGTCGACCGTCGAAGTGACAGTCTGTCAGCAAGTTTGTCATAGAGTCCCGGTTCCGACAAGTGTCGCCTCTGCCTGATCCCCCGACAGACTTGGCCATTTAGCCCCTTTGACTTGGATTTCAGTCCGGTTAAACTAGATTAATTGTGTGCTTTGGCTGTCGTCATGTTGCAGTGGGAAAAATGTTTAAGGCAAAAAAAGAAATGAAATCAAAGTTTTTGTGCCTTGTTTTCATTCACCGAATTGAATTCAAGTCACACACACAATTTTGTGGGTGTTGAGCTTAACAAAATAAATAAATATGCGTTGAACATGCGTGTTAAGTTCATTGAACATTAAATAGAGTAAAAATAAACAGCTTGCAACGCGGTTCGAAATTGCTGCTGCTCCTTTTCAAGTCGCTCATTGAACTGCTAGGCAAATTAATCTGGCCTATTGAATGTAGATAAACATTCTCAAGTTGTCTAGACTAGTTAAGATTGCAGGCTTTTGTGGGAACAGGAGCGACAGCTTGCTGGAATATTATTTAAAAAAAATGATTGATGAGGCAACATTTTAAAACGAATCAACATTTATTAAATTTAATAAAAAGTAAATGTACTGATAAAAGTTTAAACAAAAACAAATGCAAAACATAATTAAATGAAACTAAAAACGATGGTCGCACTTGAGCGTCTTTAATTAGATATGCAAATGTGACTATTACTAGAAATATGATATTAATTTGCATTTCAGATTATTCAATTGTTAAAAAGCTGCTTTTGAATTCTGCACACAAATCAGCACGCAATTAAATAAAATGCAAGTATTTTGACACTCACACTTGATGAAATTATTCGCACATTTAATTAGGAGAGACGCCAACAATTGCCAATATATTTCATGGTCGTTTTAACATAATTACAATTTATGTTTAACCCCCACAACGACAAAAACAGCTGCATATCAATTTAACTGAACACTTTCAGAGCTATGCTCGACTGCAATATGCTCAGTATGTAATGATGTTATGAAAACAAGGTTTAACTCGAATTAAAACATACCCAACATAGTCGTTCAATAAGCGCAGAGTATAACCATATACAATTTGCAAATGCATTTCATACTGTATTTGGACGACAAGACATATTTAATGAGCTGCCTCAATTTAAATATGTTAACTAAAGTGGTTGACGTCTGCCTGGACATATGAAAAACCAAAAACTATGCAAATTGCGCGACATTAGACAAATAATGTGAAACAAATATGTATGTGTTTGTGTGTGTGTGGGGGGTGTGTGTAATAACAACTCCATTTGTTGTTGCGGTCAAAATGCAATTTGACCAAAAACAATAGTTTGGAAAAACAAATGAAATCAATTCAGTGGAAATGTGAAATATTCTGTTGTCGACTGTTTCATAGTCTGAATTTGTATACAATTTCAGCTGATGCTCAAATTAATGCTAATTGTTAATGCTTTCAAAAAAAGAACATACATATTTAAACAAAACAAATATGTTTGCAGTCGCTCATTTCATTATATGCAATGTGCAATTAAGAATTTTGTACGCGAGAAACTTACCCACAAGCAAGACAAATATGCAAATTTTCATAAACGCCATTTTGTAACCAGTTCAACCTATGCAAATAGAAATTTTATTTTTTATTTTTCGGCTACATAGAGGGAAATAATCCACACTTTGAGAATAAAGTCTGTTTACACATTTCCATGTACATACATATAGTAGCTATATGGATATATATATTTTTTAGGTTATTTTCACACCAAAAAGCACTTTGCACTGTTCAAATTCCATTTTGTTTCGCTCCCAAGAATGCAACATTTACCGTTTCTTCCTCGTCTGCGTTGTGCGCACGCGTCACCGTCTCAGAGTCAACTGTTCGCTCCGATGTGGGGTAAAGTACTTTTTAAATAAACTCAGCTCGGAGACCAGTTTCTGTTTGGGCCAACAGCAACAGCAGCAACAATAACAACAACAACGAGAAGTTAACGAAGTTAAATATTTTTAAAACTTTATGCAAAATGCATCATAATAGGCGGCGGTGTCGGAGTCGGTAGCGCATGCGCAATTACCAAAACCGGCTTTAATAAGCTTCGTCTTTGGCAGAAAAGCTTTCACAGAGCTTTAAGCTTCACAAGATAGTTTAAAATGTTGTTGAAAGTCTAACAAACCTAAGAAACCCAGTGGTAAATTTAATATTAAATCAAATAAATCGATTATTATTTACTAATCAAGTGAGGAAGCTGCATTGCATATTCTGTGCCGTTCACCTAATTGTTGTCCATTTATAGGCTTTGCTATTAATGCTGATCATAAATTTATGTGTATGTATTGTAGTATTTTCTATACACTAACTTATCATATATCTATATCATATATCTTTCGAATTTACAACATCACAAATAGGTGATTATTATGATTTGTTTCTTAGTTTATACACACCTGGAGTACTTGATTTTGCTGTAGAATGCACCTTAGTATCTTACAGTCGGCTCGCTGGACTACTAGTTATTCTTGGTATGAATTATATTTATTTTAATATATCTTTTAAAATAACTAATGGTCTAATTAAGGCAAATGAGGTGCCACGTAATCAGGTCTAGAAACTAGCAATTTTGACAAAGATACTTAAGAGCTGATATATGAAAAAATTCTTTACAGATTAAAGATTTTAACATGTAATATTAAAACTATAAAAATTATCATTTAAATGCTGATTAGACTCTGAGCTCTTTGAAAAAGAGCAAACAAAACAAAAAGAGCAACAAATTAAAATAGTTCAATTAAATTTAGTTAATATTAGTTAATTTCACTTTCTCCGGTTTGGCCAAAATTCTAAAGAAAATGATTTGACGATGATATATTTTTAATTCTACACAAGTATGTATTTAAGCCTCCACTATCATAAGAGTGTGATGGCGTAGGGAGTAAAATGCTCGCCTGCGAAGAGCAGGGTTTCGGGTACGATCCTCGGTAGCGGAAACTACTTCTCAACTTAAGAAAATTTACTTTTTTTTTAATTTCCTGACTTTTTTGAAAAAAAAAACGCTCTTTTAAATGCCACGCCTCTCCGCCCACAAGTGAAAACAGTATTACTATCCCTATTTTATTTTTACAATAGTTGCTTTTTTAAATTAATGTTTTGAACTAAATGCACCCCATGTTTCTTCAATTTAATTTTCTTTTAATCAAAAAAATATTATCCTGATACTTGCTCAATTAAATTTTCTTTTAATCAGATTATTATTTTTAAAATACTGGCTCAGGGTCTTCTTCAGGCGGCTCGACTGTAATCTTCCTTACTTGTTTATATATTGATTTCTAAGTTTATAAATATATATGTTTGTTTTTAAAGCTCTTAAACATACTTATATATATATTTTTTTTTTGCTAACCTAAAATTTGTTATTGAAATTGACGTTAAGCTATACCAAAACAGAAATTAGCTTTATTGATTTAATATAACAAATATTTTCATTTGTTTTAGCAATGGAAAGTTTTGCATAGATTTTTTATTATATGCAATAGTTTCAACTGATAAAACAAACTATATAAATGGGATGGATGTTGCAAAACCAAAATATTGATTATTTACATAAGAAATTTGACATTTTTCAGCTGAGTAAACATTCTCAAATATCCAATAGATTAAGGCAGATACATCGTTAAATTGTATATAAGACCAAACAATTCGATAACCCCATATCAATTTCGCTTTGATTTACTCAAGATGAATTCTAAAACAATTTTCCTGACTTTTGCCATTTTGGCCATGATCCTGCCATATCTGCCGATCATCAAGGCAGTTAAGTGCGATGCTAATGGGGAACCCGCCGGTTGCACAGACTGTGACGATGCCGCTAATGCAGATCACGCTGACTGTGCGGAGGACACACCACCACCAGAGGAAGAAACTCCAGTTGAAGAGGAAACCACTGCGGCAGATGAAGAAGAAACCACTCCAGCCGCTACGGATGCGAACGCTGAAACGGACACAACAACATCATCTTCATGCGGACGTAAGACGATCAGGATAGTGCGTCGCGTAAGGATTATCAGACGAGGTGGAAGACGTGGAAACAATTTACGGATAGGCGGCAGACGAAGGGTTGTAAGAAGCAACTCACCCATCGCTAGAATACAACCCATTTCTAGGAGACCCATCGCTAGGAGACTACTTATCATTAATCCACAGCGGGGTTAGTCCGGACTTAAGTTGTATTGACGATTAATCAAATAAAAAACAAGAAAGAAAATGTCAGTCGGGCATGCCGACCGTGTAATATCCTCTGAACATCGTTTCCAATTATATGAGTTTAAATTGGAATAGCTGCTGCAAGAACTTAACATGCACACATACTTGTATGTCTATCTCGCTCGCACGATTTTCGTTTTCGTTGCTTGTATGCACAGCTCAGTGCAATGCACGTGGCTATGCCTTGCTTGAAAGGATCGATTTTCGTTGTATGAAAAACTTTTTTAATTATTGTCCGATTTTGATGAAAGGGTTTGATATTATTTGTCTGCAAGTATACAATAAGTTACAAAACTATTCGTTAAGAAGTAATAGAGCCAGCGGCATGCAAAGTTACAAAGAAATTGTGCTTTTGGTGGGTGAAGGAGACGTGGCGTCCAAAAAATGTTAATGGCATTCCCAGTCCCTAGGTGTTATATTAACAGAGATATTTGCCAAAAACATGTATTTTTCCGAGGTATGTCTGGTTTTTCGCTTATTATGGGCGAATGGGGCGTGGTATCAAAAAAAGAAAACAAACTTGTGTTGACTGACTAAATATGTGATCGATACTGACTAAGTTTGAACTAGCTTTTACCATCTTTGAAATCTGGTAGTTCATACGGACAGACGCACAGACGGACAAACGGACATGGCTATATCGACTCGGCTATTGATGCTGAGGTCTGCTACGCCTCCTTTTGCCTGTAACATGCTTTTCACAAACCCAATATACCCCTCAGAGGGTATAAAAATGTAATTTAGCTACAAATTATTACCAGGGT
Organism: Drosophila tripunctata; assembly: GCA_035047385.1. NCBI lineage: Eukaryota > Metazoa > Arthropoda > Insecta > Diptera > Drosophilidae > Drosophila > Drosophila tripunctata. Next base: position 20,083 of record JAWNPS010000165.1, read on the forward strand.
TGCCAGGCGCTCACAGTCGGCTTGCCTGGCCATTTGAAGCAACCTCGTTTGAAATTACCGGATTATCGGAGTCATATCCAGTTTAATATTATTTTAATGACAACATTTTTTAAAATCTTTGGAAGAGAATGGTAATGATACGTGATGATACGTCCAGGCATTCCCAGATAACTCGTGACTTTCAGTAAGTAGAGTAGAGAGTAGAACTTTGATTACGTGCCTTGTGGCAGTACTTTTTACGGCATAAATGATTGTAAGCTTCGTGAAAGCGTCGACGATTACCAAAATGTGTTTATTCATTTACAACTCTTTTGGGAAAGGACTTAATAAGTTGACGAGTATCGTTCATCGATTCGTCGTTTGTTTGTTTAGACGTTGATGAGCACTTCTGGGCCTCGAATGCCAACGTTGGTTTTGAAATGATGTCATGCTAAGATAATAACAATAATTCGTCTAGCTTGACATGGACGATTTCCCGCTTATGTTTCCTCAATGCTCATTATCCCCGATGTATGAATGTGCCTGATCTATTGTCTTGGAGACTACTATTGATTCGGTTAAAACGCGAATTCAACCACAAATGCACTTAATCATCATATATTGCCGACTTACATACCTCTCCATATATATGGGGACAATTTTCTAAGAAGTGTCCAACTTTATCTCAATTATAGCACTTCACATACTGTCTCTGTTGCGTTTGCCAGGCGAATCACGGACTCCGTTTCGATTGTGCAAAGTAGTTATCACCAGTGTCTTTGATTTGCTTCATTATCGTGGACGTAAGGACTGCGATGCTTTTCTGGAACTCACTGTGTTTGAGATCAGATCCTGCGTATCGTATTATAGCTAATCCGATAACAGTACTTAGATATTGTCTCCTTTGAAAGTCTCGTTGCGTTGACCCTTGCGTAATGAACTTCGGCTTTGTCCGGTGTTATGTCAAATTCTCTGCACCACGTTGGGTGCAGAACTGGCGACAAGTTGAGCCACATTCTGGCAGCACCTTTAAGACAAGTATAAATTGCGTTTATTGGGTATTTATCATTCCATTGACATGCTTCGATCACCTTGTTAACGCGATCAATGAACTGATTAACGGTAATGTCGTCGTCGTTTATCGGGTCGTATTTTGTTCGCAATTCCTTGACGGATGCGTGGCGAGTATTAGTAACATTCGGCATATTTCTAGCGATTTCGTTGGTTGCGGGGTGGGGGACTGTGACCATCGGTGGTACAGCGTTTGCGGTTTTGTTCTGTAATCGTAACAATTGCTTGTTCAGCTCGTGTGACTGGTTGATGGTGTTTTTGAGCTCTGCGATTTCAAACGATCCTCGTATGCGTTCTCTGTTACCCTTCGTAGGAAATTCTCGTTGTCGAAAAAAAAATCTATGTTCGTTTAACTGTTCTGATCTGATCTGAATCTATTTTTTTAAGAAAGTGAACTCTATTATTTTAGAAACTATGACGGCTAGAGACTTCAAGCTTTATTGCTTTGTTACGCAGATCAAGTTTATTTCTGGATGGACGCCACGCCCCCTTTTACCACAAGTAGAGAAACATCTCAATTTTTGACTTCCTCAATAGAAAGCTAGATTAACCAAATTTGGTGTGTAGGTTTTAATATTCAACATATTCAAAGTGAAACATTTGAATACCCCGCCATCTTTGTCCACAAATAATCAAGCTCAAATACCTACATATTTAACCCTCTAATCTTAAGCAATGTAGGGGCACAGGTTGAAATCCAGACAGTAAATTTTGTTTAAAATTATTTTTTGGAAAAACCCACTGTGTTAGATACCGCACCTGTTGGTCCCCATGTTAGATCAGTATTGCCATCTAAATTTTATTTTTACTACAATCGCTTTTTGTAGAAATTTTTTTTTTAACTAAATGAGTCTTGTGGATGATAAATTGTATGATATGTAGAGTTTATTTTCAGTGTTGTTCTCTGGGCACTTAATTTAAACATGATCCCTTTAATACTTGCTCAATTAAATTTTCTTTGAATCAACATATTATTTTATAAATACTGGCTCAGCGTCTTCTACACTCACACAAGCTTGACTTACTTGTGTCTGCTCGTCCTTGTTCCTTTTGAATATATTTCGAAACTTAATGCAAGCCTCTGATATAAGTTCTGAGTTTATGGCCCCAAAATAGAGAATCGTCTTCTCAATTAATGTTGTTTACATAACAGTTCAAGGCTGCTTATCACTATAGTGGTGGTAAATACATAAAGTAATATTTTTGTTTGAATTAGCCTGCTAAACAAGATAAAAATATTGTAGCAAATCTGACACCGATTACATCTAGTTTAAGTCTCACTTGCATTATATTAGCTAAAAACTTACCAAATATCTTTCGACTTTAAACGGAATTGATGTTACCGTGATTGGAATGACTGTAAATTCTGACTAGATGGAAATTGCATGGAATATTATTTAAAAAAACACTTTTAAAATGTACAATGTGTCCGAAATTAAACAGGAAGTATGCCAATAACAAGATAAGCAACAAACAAAGGGCCAAATAAGTTGGATGTTTGTGAAACCAGAAAGAGTCTACAACTCAGTAAACATTAACGACCACAAGGAGACCCCCACCCTTTTCATTCTGTCCCTTCTCGCCACTCTTGTTCAGCAGGAAAACAATGAAAACATGTAACCAAAAAACAAAATGAAAATCCTACACGAAACAGCCCATGAAATATTGCATAGTTTTAACGAGCGTACACCCAATGAGCAATGATGGTAAAATTTGTCAAAAGACCAGGCCAGAACTCACACACTCACACAGGACCTATACTAGAGTTCCTTCTACGTCCATCGATGATTTGCATTTCCGAAATTAACTAAAAAATATGACAAAATGTATTGGGAGGAGTTTCTACTTTCAGGTGCTGCCTTTTGCATACATATTTTCTTTCAGGCTTGCTGCATCATTCTACAGTGCTGCCAAGAGTCGTTGGACATGTCAGAACAGAACTCCATCCTCCCGCTGCTCAACTTGACTAACTTGGCCAACTTGACTTGACTTGTCTTGTTTTCCAGCTGCTTGCTTTTCATTTGCCTGTCATTTTGTATGTGTAATAATTGTGATTGTGACAAATTGTCTTTTTGTGCTAAATTTGCCTGCTTCAGTAACGGACCCATTATATTCCCTCACCCGGCAGCAACGACATTTAAAGTCTTCTTATGGGCACAATTTACAAAATTGTATGCAAATTGTTATCTTAAATTATGTATATAAATGCTAAGCTAGCTGGTTATGACACAATTCATTTGACAAACTCGGAATTTCTGGAAAACAACTATTAAAATCGGATTTAGAAGATTAGAAATATTTATTCAAACTGTTAGCAAGTTAATATTATTGTAGAACATTAAATATTACTTAAGAAACAATTTGAAAATAGGTTTAAAAATTTTAAATTCAAATAAAGTTTGTCAATATGTGATTTAATTTTTAAACTTAAATAAAGTTTGTCAATATGTGATTTAATTTCGAATATGAATTGAAGAGAAGTAACAGAAACAATCTCCTTTTCCAGCTATGTTAATCTACAGAAATGTGTATATGCTTACCACTGTAATCCGTCTGTTATCCGAAAAACTGTTACTGTAACTCCAAAAAAAAACAGCTGCATTGGAGAAAAGCTTAACATACTTTCAGGCGCATTATGAAGCGATTAAACAAAGCTTCAAGTCCTCTATGAAACAAAGCAGAAGAGATAGAAGAGTGAAATTCAAACGTTGCAGAAATTTGCCTGCTATTGTCAGGGAGTGTCGCATGCCGCATAGGGTTGTTGCACACGCTTGAATGGCAACAATTGCTGCAGTCTTTGGCAACACAAAGTATCCAATGGCAGCTCTCTCTCTCAAGTGGCTGCTGACTACGACCAAAAACTTTATCCAAAGCTAATCATAATTTCTTGCTGCTGACCTCTTTCTCCCTTTCTCTCTCTTTCTCACGCCCATTTTCTGTCTCTATCCCTCTTGTGCACGTGCCGAAGCTGCTTTTAGTTTAGCTTTTGCTTGCACTTTTTATCTATTCGCAGCTTTATTTTTATTATTATATTCAATTTTTCGTGAACCGCAACGCCATAAGCACCACGTTATTGTCATGTAATTGAATTTAATGGCAATACGAATGGATCCGCATCCGGGGGCGGTCATTCATTGTATTAGCCAGCGATTATCTGGCACTTTTGTGCTGCGCTTGCAACATTGGCAACAATGCCCGCCTGGGGATATGCCACAACACTCATCGTCTTCTCCCACCACCTTTTCTTTGAATTTAAAGCCAAACAAATGTTGACGTTGCCACCGAAAAGTTTTAAACCATCATTAGGCCACATCCCAGGCACTTGTACCAACTTGAATTGGTAAAGTAATATATTTAAATTAATGTGAATCACTTTATCTAAGCTTACATGCGATTTCAGTTGATTTCACCAGTGAGGAAAAAATTACAATCGCTTTGCAGATTAAAGAGTTTTCGAAAACTATTCGGCAGAGCCATTACATTCTACTATATTTAACTAATAATTTCCAACATTATTTCCCAGCACTGTTCCAAACGCATTTGCAGGGAAACGAGTTAAGCCCGCCAATTCGTAGGACTTGATTTATGCATGTCTATAAGTATAATTCTGTCATACGCTTTAGTGATTTAATACATAAACTGCCTGTCCCACAAGGGGAAAGAGAGGGGAAATGAGAGATGGGAGAAAGGGAAACCATCAGCAACATCTGCGGTAAAGTGTATGTTGAACGTCAGCTGGTGACGAAAGTGCTGAACATCGTGTCAGCGACGTTTCACACACGTGACACGTGTGTGCTTTTGTCATCATGTTGCAGCCCACATAACATTGCCACGCCCCCTTATTGTTGTTGATGTTGTCGTTGTTGTTCATTTTCAATTTTTAATTAATGAGCAACGGCAGTGCGTGGCACAAATTTTCACATGTCATTGCTGTTACATGCCGCAGGCCTTCGTCCTGGCGATTTATCCTTTTGCCCCCACACCCTGGGGTTCATTCATTGAATTTCAGGTAAATTGCACATTTTGAAACTAAGCGGCTTTCTGGTCATGTTTGTCCGTTTCGATGTCGATTTTGGCCCCTTTAGCAGGCAGGGCATCTGAATTTTTAATTGGTTTCGTGTGTTTGTTTTCGATTTGTTTTCTACACTGTACAAAATTTATTTAGTTACACTAGGAAGAACATTTTTGACATTCTAATTAATTAATAGAAAATGATTTTTTTCAAATAATGATGTATAAATTTGTTACACGTTTTAAGCAGTTGTATAAGTTTCAATAAGAATTTAACCCGACTATTTGTACAAGTGCTCTGATGTATCGAAATGAATTTAATTCAAATGAATGTGTAGTGTTTGTAAATAAATGCGATTTATTATGCTAAAAGTCTGTTTCCAAAATGTTATACAATTTGGTTGCATATCGAAATTTACAGTATTCTCAGCCAACAACATTTGCTAGACGCTGTAAACAAATGGCAATTAAGAGTTGATTAGATTAAAAGTAACCAAAAAGAGAGGCAGAGATAGACAGAGAGAGAGAGAGAGAGAGAGAGATGGAGATGCAAAGAAAAACCAAATGAAAAGGATTTGCATTTGAAAATTAAATTTTATTCAATTACGCAACTAAAATGCCCAACAGAATGTGATAACCACAACTCTGAAGGGCACAGACTTGGTTAAATAACTAAAGTGAGTATAGTAGAATGATTCCAAGTATGGCATTTGTAATTGTAATTTACACCCTGTAAGTCCCAATAAACCATAGAGTGTTAGTTGTAAAGTTATGAAGAGTTTAGATACATAAAACAACTCAGCATAAAAGAAATATAAACACCAAAGACAAGGAAATGAACTTAAGTTATAGTTTACAACTCAGTTTTCTAAGAACAAATTCTATTCCATGTCAAAATATAGGGTATCTTCAAGTCAGTTATATCTGCTCATATTGCAGCCTTTGTCGTTTGTAATTGTTTGTACTTAAAAACTCATCAGACAAACGACAATGTGGTCCGATGGAATTCTGGCTGGTATTGTGGAGTCACTGCAATTGCAATTCCCACCAGACGACAGTTAAGGAGAGAGTTTTATTCACTGCAGCAATGAATTTTCTGGTTGTTTTCCTCCTTGTACTCCTGCCCAGAGGCCCAATGAAACAGGAAATCTTTGAGTCAACTTTTTACTTACTTTTGAAAACGGCGTCCATAGAATCGCTATTTCGCAACTGTTTCTCATCACGAAACATATTCCATAAACACAGCAATTTGTATATGATTGTACTGTCTGCATATAAATTAGACCCAAGCAAAAATAAAAAGTGTCCCATAACTTTACTAATGCGGCTAATGAAGAGACTGTAGAGAATCGTCTACAGCAAACCAAAATTGTATACATATTTGAATTTTTAATGGAGTCCACAAAACTGTGCTAACCATAAATTTAATGTTGTACTAGATCCAGGAACTTGTGATTTATTCTTCTATAGCAGACTCAGTGAAGTTTCTCAAAGTTTATAATTATCAAAGGCTGAAATTTGTAGTAGAGCTTCAACTTAATTCCGTGGAATATATAATCACTTTAAAAGTTTCAATTAAATAATAGCAGCAAAACTTTTACATTGACAATATATTTTAACTTGTATGTAATCGATTCAACAGCAATCATTTAAATACTTATGTAATACATTCACAGCACTGAGCTCCTAAATTAAGAAAGTATCGTAATATGCATTATTTTAAAATTTAAATAATAGCAGCATTCATTTAACAGATTACATAGCTTTAATATAATTTATAAAAAAAATGTATATCATTTACATTTTCAGCTCATTTGTTTACTTAATTACTGTCAACAATTCTTTGAGTGTAGTTCTTAGAAACGAAAGCAGTTAAATACTTTTTTGTAAATTAACTGGATGCATTCCAATATTTAAAACATATTTTGGCTTATTTATTATTTTAATATTAACTTTTACAATTATTTTGCAGTATCACTTCAGCCTCTTTGTGTCCATATTATATTTCATCCAGTTTGGACAACTTTATTAAATAGCTGGAAACACGCCGAATAAAAAAAATGTTTCTGTCTATTAAACGACTTTAAATAACTTCAATATGCATAACATAATATAATTTCAACAAAAAAATGAAGTAACATAAATAATAATACATCTTACTCGGACTAAAAATCTCTACTATCTAAACACTTTAACTTAAACTCCAGATTTTAAGGGAAATTATTTTAAATTTATGTGTTTCTTTCAGTGAAATACCTCGTTTGTCGTTCTGCAAGGGAGTAATTTATTTAAAAACAAAATAAATAAAATTTAGTCCATATATGTTTTCAATTGCACAACAATTTTTAAAAGTTGCAGAAGACAGTACGCTAATTGGGAACAGGAGTGGTCAAATCTGTAAGTTATCAGCCAGTTGTGATAGTTTATGTTTGCATGGGAAAACTGCAAAAAGAGAGACAAAGAGAGAGAGAGAGAGAGAGAGTAAAAAGACGTAGTGCCGTTAACTATGCATGAATAAGGACTACAGCAGCAAGGGACCCTAGACATATCCCTGGCTCGACCGGAGCCCGGAGCTATGCTTTGAACTTAATTAGCTGCACATTAACGAATTTTTACTGCATGTGGCAGTGGCTGTTGGTAACTGGTAGATGGTAACTGGTTACTGGTAGATGGTAACTGGTAGATTGTGCAGGGTAGCGGGAAGTAGTTGGAGACTAGTCAGAGTTGGTTACTGCAGCAAGGTAGTTACTTGCCACTTCCTTTGGCCATTTTACTGCACGGCTAATTTTTGTTTTCGACAACGGCAAAAAGGGCTGTTGCAGAGAACAGGGGGTGGCCGGAGCGGAAGAGCGTAGAGGGTGACTGAGAGGAGGTGGTGGTGGTCACTGGTAGGAAATGTCATACCGCAGGCACAGGCAAAGGAAATGTTGCCGAGATTAAATGCCCGACAGTGGCAGGAGACAAGGAAGGCGACCAAGAGGGCAGAAGGGGAAACTGGAAAACTGTCAGCGCGAACAGGTGAGACGAGGTGTGCCGAGATGAGGTGAGGTGAAGTGACGTGAGTTTCGGTCTGTAGTGTGATTATGGTGTCTCGCCGCAGTCGGGCTTTGTCTTTAGTGTTGTCGTCGGCGTTGGCGTTGGCGTTGGAAAACTGCGTGTTGTAATAAGCGAAATTAATTTAGATTGCATAAAAATGTTCATGCTTTTCCCTCTTACATATTCATATTTTTATTCATGTTTTAATTATGCTAAATAGCCGTTGCATCATTTAAGCTAATCAGCTGCAACTCAAACTAACTAAACTTTTTCACACTTCTGTAAGTATAGTTTATGGAATTCACTTTGCCTGCAAAAGTTGTGGCATGTGATTTATGGTGCTTAAGATTGAGCACTTTCAATATAGTATACCTTAACTATGATAACCAGATCAAAGGCCACATTAAACAAGTAAAGCAGCAGACAACGAAACGGAAAAAAACAAGAAAGAAAATTTCATTCGAGCACGCCGACAGGGTAATACCCTCTAAACTTCGTTTCCAATTGCGTATGTTTGGAGTAACTGCTGCAAGAACTTAACATGTACACATATTTGTGTGTCTGTCTCGCTTGCACAATGTAGCAGAGCTCAGTGCAATGCACGTGGTTGTGTATCGCACAGCTTGTATGTATGTTAGCTTTCTTGATTATGTTGTTGCAATTTTCAGGATCGTTTGAAGTTATTTGTCTCCAAGTATCCGCTAAGTTACAAAACTATACGTTTAGAAATATCCAAACATTTAATGATTTTGTGCTTATTGTGAGCGAGGGACCGTGGCATCCAATTAATGTTGATAACATTATCTTTATATTGCATCTTGCAACATTAATACCAAAATTGGTGTCCCTAGGCGTTATAGTTACTGAGATATTCGCCGGTATTCCGGTTTATTGCTTGTTGTGGGCGAATGAGGCGTGGCAAAAAAAATTCTTGTATTGACTGACTAAATGTCTGATCGATACTGATCAATTTTGAACTTGTAGCTCTTACCATCTTTTAGATCCTCTCGTTTATATCAAGAATATATATACTTTATGAGATCTGCCACGCCTCCTTCTGCCTGTTACAAACTTTTCACAAACTCAATATACCCCTCAGAGGGTATAAAAAAGAAAACAGCAGGCGATAAGCACTTTGCCTTTGGGGTTCCACCAACTGACCATATTGCTGGCTGGTGGCAATATGTTGGCTAAAGTTAAACTTCAAGAGTCTGTTAGTAAATATGAGCTAGCCAAGTTAACTCAAACTCTTGAAGGCACTTCGCACTGGTGTCAGTAACGAGGGTGATGAAAAAAAAACCAACAACAGTGGCATCGAATTTACTGAAAATGTATTCAGAAATATAAAATAAATATAATTTATAATGTGTAAAATATCAAAGCCAAAATATTGTCATTTATTAAACATGTTCTATTTAGTTATTATAAAATTTTCAAAACATTTTAGCAGGAGTGTCTATGCGTTCCATAACATAAAACAAGAAAGAAAATGTCAGTCGGGCATGCCGACCGTGTAATACCCTCTGAGCTTCGTTTCCAATTATATGAATTCATTTTGGACTGCTTACAAGCAGTGCACTGAGTAAATTTTATACACACAAGCAGTGCACTGAGTAAGTTTTAGATACACAAGCACTGCTTGTGCACTGCTTGTAAACACTGCAGCGTAAACAAAAGCAGTGCACTGCTATTGCGATAAAAATTTAAGTTTGTACTAAAAACTTTTTTAATTATAGTCCGATTTTGATGCAATTTTCAGTATTTCTTAATATTATTTGTCTCTAATTATACACCAAGTTATAAAACTATACGTTAAGAAATAAGTGAGCCAAAGACATTCAAAGTTTCAACGCAATTGTGGGCGAAGGGGGCGTGGCATCCAATAAATATTGATGGCATTATATTTATATTGTAAATAGCAACCTTTATGCCAAAATTGGTGTCCCTAGGTGTTATAGTTACCGAGATATTTGCCAAAAACATGTATTTTTTACGAGGTATGTCTGGTTTTTCGCTAATTGTGGGCGAATGGGGCGTGGCATCAAAAAAAGGAAACAAACTTGTATTGACTGACTAAATATGTGATCGATACTGACTAAAACGGATATTGTAGCTCTTACCATCTCTGAGATCTGTTTGTTCATACGGACAGACAGACAGACAGACAGACAGACGGACGGACAGACGGACATGGCTATATCGACTCGGCTGTTGATGCTGATCAAGAATATATATACTTTATGGGGTCTGCCACGCCTCCTTCTGCCTGTTACATACTTCTGACAAACCCATTATACCCCTCAGAGGGTATAAAAACGTTTAAGTATTCTACAAATATTTACTTATATTTAATAGCACGCTGTAATAACTTACAATAGGTTTCTGGATTTCAACATACGTACCTAAATATCAGCTGCAGTCTAGTGTTGTAAATTAACCACCTAATTTAAAATCCGATTTATCGATTTTTCATGATAAATGAAATATATATGCAATTTATAGTTGCTAGAAATGGGTATTGCTTTAATTTTTTTTGCTATGATGGAACTGAGAACAAATTTAGATCTTTTATTAACTATTGTTCCAAAAAACTAACTAAAAGGGATGGATTTTTAGCTACATATACCAAATCGAATAAAAATCGATGAAAACATCCTCAACGATAATCCAAGTTTCGATGTGTTTTACGTTACTACTGCTATCATATTGAACTAGCGAATCTTAACATATTTCTGTATTTGTATCTAGATCAGTGTAACTTACATAAACTCCAAAGACGTAAGCAGACTAAATAAATACATTTAGTTCAACTTCTTCATACCGAAAACCTTATTATCTCCAACACAAGCTTAGCAGCTGCTAAGAAATCAGAATATTTACATACTTCTAAGCTACTGAAACCATAGGCAAAAACCCACTATGCACACCTCAGACACGTGCACAGAGTGCACCATGCAGCAAGAAAACAAATCATTGTTGCCTCCAACAAAAACAACAACAACAACATCCAGAGTAGCAACAACCACGCACACAAAAACAAACAAGAAAGAAATGTCAGTCGGGCATGCCGACCGTGTAATACCCTCTGAGCTTCGTTTCCAATTATATGAGTTCCAATTGGAGTAGCTGCTGCATGAACTTAGCATGCACACATATTTGTATGTCTATCTCGCTCGCACAGTGCAATGCACGTGGCTATGCCTTGCTTGAATGTAATGATTTTCGTTGTTTGAGAAACTTTTTTATTTATAGTCCGATTTTATTGAAATTTTCACAATCGTTTGATATTATTTGTCTGCAAATAAATGCTAAGTTACAAAACTATACGTTCAGAAATAAGTGAGCCCGCCGCTTGCAAAGTTACAACGCAAATGTCCTTTGGGTGGGCAAAGAAGGCGTGGCATCCAAAAAATTTTGATGGCATTGTCTTTATATTGCAAATAGCAACCTGCATTCCAAAATTGGTGACCCTAGGTGTTATAGTTACCGAGATATTTGCCAAAAACATGTATTTTTTCCGAGGTATGTCTGGTTTTTCGCTAATTGTGGGCGAATGGGGCGTGGCATCAAAAAAAGGAAACAAACTTGTATTGACTGACTAAATATGTGGTCGATACTGACTAAAACGGATATTGTAGCTCTTACCATCTCTGAGATCTGTTTGTTCATACGGACAGACGGACAGACGGACAGACGCACAGACGGACAGACGGACAGACGGACATGGCTATATCGACTCGGCTGTTGATGCTGATCAAGAATATATATACTTTATGGGGTCGGAAACGCCTCCTTCTGCCTGTTACATACTTCTGACAAACCCAATATACCCCTCAGAGGGTATAAAAATAATGTGGCAGAAAAATTGTATAAAGGAATGAAACTTAGCAGGGGAAAAACCGTATTTGAAGTCAGTATATCCGTTTAGGAAGCCAACAACTTCCTGTTTCATAAGTAGTGGTGAGCACACACAAACTCACATACATACACACAGAGGAAATAAACTACGTTGTGCAATAGGAGATGAAGGATATACGCCTTTTTGCCTTGCCTCCAGTCAAAGGGATGCACTTGAGCAGCTTTTCATAGACGTTAAGCTGAGACCGTAGTTCTCGTTTTCCGATTTCGTCCTTTGTACATCCTTCGCCCAGCTATGCACTTGAAGTTTTCATAACAAATAAGCGCGGCTCGATAGCTGCAGTAGCCGAAAGTTAAGCATTCTCAAAGGCATTCAGAAAATAAGTATGCAAACTGCTCGAGCACCATAAACTTTCTAAAAGGCAAAAAAGAGAAAAGAAATATCGCGCATTGCGTATACGCCGCATAGTTCAATGCCAGCTGCATAACTTCGCAACACATCGTAAGCAGAACAACAACTTCAAAGAAAACGAAATCAAGTTTATAGCATCAACAGCAAAAAGAAGCTTCGAGCCATGTTGTATTGAAGGCTCTTCGGAAGTGGCTCACTAAAATCTTATGCTTTTAGTTTTTTGATTAAAATATTAATAGTTACTTTACGTGTTTAAGGTGTACGGGGATTCACTCTTTGGCCATAAAGATATTTTAATTATTTTTCTTTCTTGGCAAAATGAAAACTTTGCGTCTGTGAAAAACTTAAAAAATGAAATTTCCAATGAAAAGAAGAAAGCTAAAAAATGTAAAGCTCAACATCTTTTAAATAAAGTTTAAGGATCAAAAAAAAACTTTATAAAAAAATTAATCAGCAGAGCTGTGTAGCCATGTCAGTATATTTGCAGACAGATCTGTCTTTTTTTTAATTTTATTAGGAAAAAACATTCTCTGTCCCAAAATCGGTCCCTTTCGACATAGCTTAGTAATGATCGTTAAAAATAAAAAAGTTATTGAAACCAAAAAAATTAAAATAAATAAGGATAATAATAATAATAATATTATATCATATTTAAGTAAATTAATAGATTTTTCAAATGAATAAATACGTAAAGTTTAGTCTTGATTTGAGGTAAAAAAGTACATATTAACATAGCTAATGTCCACTAAAAATTAAATTTATTTTATAATTGCAAATATTTGAGATAAGTAAAAAATTCACACCCCTGAAGTCAGCTGTTTGGATTCAGACTTGAGTTATAGATATGCAACCGAAAATTTTATTAAACTTTGCAATTGTGTTGTAGGTAATTGACAAAAAATAACAAGATAGAAATGTCAGTCGGGCATGCCGACTGTGTAATACCCTCTGAGCTTCGTTTCCAATTATATGAGTTTCAATTGGAGTAGCTGCTGCAAGAACTTAACATGCACACATATTTGTATGTCTATGCACGTGGCTATGCCATGCTTAAATTTAACGATTTTCGTTGTTTGAGAAACTTTATTTATAGTCCGATTTTAATGAAATTTATACAATCGTTTGATATTATTTGTCTGGAGGTATATACTAAGTTACAACACTATGCGTCAAGAAATAAGTGAGCCAGCGGCATGCAAAGTTACAACGAAATTGTGGGCGAAGGGGGCGTGGCATCCAATAAATTTTGATGGCATTATATTTATATTGCAAACAGCAACCTGCAAAATTGATGTCCCTAGGTATTATAGTTGCAGAGATATTCGCGAAAAACATGTATTTTTTCCGAGGTATGTCTAGTTTTTCGCTTATTGTGGGCGAATGGGGCGTGGCATCAAAAAAAGGAAACAAACTTGTATTGACTGACTAAATATGTGGTCGATACTGACGAAAACGAATATTGTAGCTCTTACAAGCTCTGAGATCTGTTTGTTCATACGGACAGACGCACAGACGGACAGACGGACATGGCTATATCGACTCGGCTGTTGATGCTGATCAAGAATATATATACTTTATGGGGTCTGGCACGCCTCCTTCTGCCTGTTACATACAAATCGCTCTCTGACAAACCCATTATACCCCTCAGAGGGTATAAAAAGAATGGTAAACATAGAAAATTCTTGTACAGGTATTTAAAATCAATGTTAATTGCTAGTTTCTCATACTTTTGAATGTTTCGTTGTATATGTACAATTGTTGTAGGTGTCTTCTTTGGCAGAATTTTAACATGTACAGTTTTGTTTCGTGGAGTAATACTAGTTCTGAGCGCTCTCGAGCGCTCAATTAAAAGCTGTAGTTTCCAGGTAAAGGTGTTTTAAGACGAATTTAACAAGATTCGCTTGCTCGTTTTTGCTTCATATCGAGAAAATTGGCATGTTGCACAAAAATTTTGGGTTCGATGATTTTGCTTTAATCAGGCGAACATTGCAAAAAATCAGTAAAACTGATTACGGTGTCCCATAACTTGATCAGTTGTAAGAAAAAATATAAAGTTTGATCAATCACATCAAGAAATATTTCCCAAAGTGTAACCGTAACTTTCAAAGAGTCAAATTTAGTAACTCAAGGTGGTTTTCGAAGCGGGTTTTTTTACCCTCTGAGGGGTACATTGGGTTTGTGAAAAGTATGTAACAGGCAGAAGGAAGCGTGGCAGACCCCATTAAGTATATAAATTCTTGATCAGCATCAACAGACGAGTCGATATAGACATGTCCATCTGTTTGTCTCTCTGTTTGTCCGTATGAACAAACAGACCTCAGAGATGGTAAGAGCTACAATATCCGTTTTAGTCAGTATCGACCACATATTCAGTCAGGCAATACAAGAATCTTTTTTTTTCGATGCCACGCCCCATTCGCCCACAATAAGCAAAAAACCAGACATACCTCGGAAAAAATACAGGTTTTTTTGCGAATATCTCGGTAACTATAACTCCCAGATTCACCAACTTTGACTTGCAGGTTGCTTGTCGCAATATAAAGATTATGCCGTCAACATTTTTTTGATGCCACGCCTCCTTCGCCCACCAAAAGCACAATTTCTTTGTAACTTTGCATGCCGCTGGCTCACTTATTTCTTAACGTATAGTTTTGTAACTTAGCATATACTTGGAGACGTATAATATGAAACGATTGTGAAAATTGCATCAAAATCTAACTAATTGGAAACGAAGCTCAGAGAGTATTACACGGTCGGCATGCCCGATTGACATTTTCTTTATTGTTTTCTATTAATTTGGATGAACTAATGACTGGTTCATATCAATCTGGGGAATATGGTGGCTGCGGCGTCATTAGTGTATTGTTTTTGGCCAAAAAGTCGCGCACAAGCAACGATGTGTGAGCAGGAGCGTTATCGTGGTGCAAAAGCCAATTTTTGTTCATCCTCTCGGCCTTTTGAGAATATTTTGTACCACCGATAAACGTTGTTTCGGTCCAAGGTATGTAGCTTCCCCGTATGCCACAGTCAACATTCGAAATGCATCCGCGCACTTAGTTTCGTTTTTCACACAAAATTTGATACAGGTTCTTTGATCCATTTTTTTGAATAGGTAAAAATCGAAGACGATCCAAAACACGTGCAAGCAAAGCAGCTGTTAACAATTAAGTGAACTTTCAAAATGGTCGAGCTTTTCGGCATAAGTGAAAGACATGAGTACCAAGACAACGCCACAAAAAAAATCGAAATTCGAATATACGTAAAACGCGAAAATTCAAAATTCGCGACACTTTTTTAACACACCTCGTATGTCCTCCTCTATAAAAGGGGTATGAGGGTACCTAAAATATAAGCATGGTCTTTTGTTTTCATTGTTCTTCACAAGGTCTTAGACGAAATTCGACTAGATGCTTTTCAGGCGCTCTAAGTAATATTCATTACGACTTGACCGATACCAATTATATTGGTACTATCACCCCCTTTTGTCCAATAAACTATTTTGTCAATAAATGTTGAATTTTAATTATTTTTAAATTCTTTTTATCACTTTCAAAACAAACATATTTAGTTTGTCAATAATTTGTCAATTTTACATTCTTCAGAAAACATTTTAAACAATATTTCAAATTTTATTAAAAATTTAATTGCTATTAAAGCAATATTTCAAATGCATATAACTTTACAACCGCAGTTCTATATGACAAATTGGCTATTATTAAAATATTTGTATAACTCTCATTTTCAATCGATTTTATTTAATAATAATTCAGAGAATATTACGCTAGTGTGAATTTGACCGTGAACTTCCCTAAATTAAGTTAAAGTATTAAATATCTATTTAATTAAATATTACCTGTCTTGATTCAAAAGCAATAAAATAAATCTTTAAACGATTTAAAGAGGGAAAGAAAGAAAGAAAGAGAGAGAGAGAGAGTAAGATAGTCAGAGTCATAGAGTGGGTAATAGAAGCTTTCTAAAACTATTGTAAGATAGTCAGTTCTGAAATATTCCCAACATAATATTCCTCTTTACACTAGCTCTAATATTTATAGCCAAATGTTGTAGTTGTTGTTGTATTAGTAGCTGTTGCTTTTGGCTGCTTTGCACTTGGTCAAGTCGTTTTGCACATTTGCAGCCACCTTTAACACACACACGCACAATAACTCACAGTCAGTACAGTTGTGTTGTGTTGTGTTGTGTTGTTGTTTTGTTTCATGCAATTTAACAGCTTTTGGCTAAAATAACAAGCCAGGCCAACATACAACACGACACAACACAACAAACTCAGCATTCCTGACGCGTCCAACAAAAAGTCAGGCACAACAAAAATGCGCCAACGGGAAATGGGAAAGTCAGAGACGAAGTTTAGTAGGTAGCGGAAGGGGGAGTGGGAGGAATGCTGCGGGGAGACCTTGCATATTTTTGCAACACAAAATAAACCGCAACAGCAGCAAATTTTGCCTGGTTAGTTTGGGAGAGTTACTGAAATTTACATGGATACGAACACAAACGCGCACATACATGCACACACGTGACTAGACAAGCGATCTAACTGTCTGAATATGAGTGTGTGCTATGCGCCATAATAAAATGAAATATATTTTTAAACAATTACCTTTAGAAGCGCTTTTATGAAAGCGGACGTCTCTGGCCAACCAACAAAGCCTCAGCACAACTGAATCTATCCACTCCCTTTTCCCCCTAAATAGAGTGCCCTATAAAAAACTACACCCGTTTTATTTAAGTACGAGTACTCGCACTTTGTGTGCCGTCACGATGTCTTCTCACTCGCCCAGGGGAGAAATTCTCCGATATAATGAAACTGACAACGAAACTTTCAACCTTACCAATTGCCACTTTAGACTTTTAGAACTTGGTCGACGCTTTTAAACGTTTTGATTTTGTTTAAACGATTTCAATTTATTAATTTCAGTTAATTAAACAAAAACTAAATGCAAGTTTTACATTCATATAAAACTTTAAGCTCCAAAAATGTGTAATGAGTTTTTTTAAAAATCAATCACATTTTGGAAAATCGACATAAAAATTGCCCCAAAACCTATATCCCTTTTATGAACTAAACTAATAGTAATCCAATTCATATTTTACATTTATATCGATTAAAATATGTTAAAACAGCCGTCTCAAAATTATTGAAACAAAAAGTGATGCAAAATATATGTATGCAAGATTTTGAAATTTAAATACACCAATAATAAAGATGAGCAATTAAAAACTCTGTTCTAAAATGATAAAAACCGATTTTAATAATGCTACTGAGTAGCATATGTTAGTTTTTCTTACAGATAAATTGCAATTTATTTTATATAAATTTAATTTATGCAAGAACAAAAGTAAATGAAATCAGTTAACAGATGTTTTTAATTATAGAGTAAGATGATAACTGAATTTCAGTACTCCAGCTGTGTTTTGAGAGTTATTAACCAGATATTACTTGTCTGTATAACTGATGACTTATCTATTTTTACTCCCGACCACGAAATTCTTCAACTTCTAATCACAATTCAAATAAAATTATGGAATCTCTGTTATATGATTCCTCTGTAGATTTCTGTGCCTGATAAGTGAGTCAGTAAGTGATAACACAACCACCTTTTCGAAGCTACACCCAACTATGTTATTTAGTCTATTTTGGAATGAAAAACTAAGTACATAAACTGAACAAACTAAAGAAACGTGAAGCTTAGAGAGCTTCCTCGAATAGAAGCTCCATTATTTTAGACAAAGGACACATGCGAACTATGATGAGCGTATGTATATGGAATGTATGTGTATCTAAAATGTAGGCAACATTATTTCTTGAGTGCTTTTCAAGGTTGCAACACTACTCTGAGTCTCAGAGTATGACAGAGAGAGAGAGAGAGGACGAGGCAAATATGGGTCAGCAGTGTTGATGCAGCTGCAATTGCTGCTATTATGACTGTTGCATGCCACCTTTTTCAAGATGTCCTGACAACACTTTCCACTTACCGCAACAAACTTCAAATGACAGGAATTCTAAAGAAAGCTGCGTCCACACATTGTGGTGTCCCAAAATACTGTCGAGCTGAAAGTTCTATTAAATATGTGAGGCACTTCTAGTTCTCTGTTGTGCTAGCTACGCATGCGTGGCAGCAACACAATCACTTCGCCACATCCGTATTCGTACATACGGTGTGTACATAGTAAATGTATTCCATATATCGCTGTCTGGCTTTCAAGCTATCGTGTTGAATTATGAAATGTACAAATCGTGTTTAATAAATAAACAGTTTGGTGCGTTGCATCAAGCTTTCTGATGCATGTGCCACAACAAAAACCGAGACACCGTTGCACCGAGACACGTAGCTGTTTGCTGACTTTTATATTCTGTGGCGCCATGGGATACAAAGAGTGCGGTGCCCGGGCCCACAACTGCCCCCGAGTTGCTAAAATAAATACTATACCCGTTTGTAATCGAGGGGCATTCACGAGTACATTCAGATAGCGGCGGAAATTGCTTTTGTATTAGCAGAAGGTAACAGGATGTACGAAATTTCAATTAAAATTCTGTCTAAGCCTTGAGGTGCAAATATGAAGAGCTGTCACAGTTGGAACTTTAAGTTTCACCAAATGGATTTAAAAAAACAAGATTATTAACTAAAATTTTTAAAACAGATTAACAAATTACTTAATGGATATAATTAAGTACATGCCATATATGTAAAGCCATTTCTTAATTAAGAATAATTTATTTAATTATTAAACAGATGGATTTAAAACAAAAAAGCAAGGTTATGTTTTTCACACCAAAGATTGGATACCCTTGCAAAAGCTGTGTGAATTAACAGTACACATTTAAATACTCTCATATTTAAAACCGATTATTGTACATAATGCTTAATGCCCAAATTTGGTTGCGATCACTAACAAAATACAAAACTTTTTATACCTTCTGAGGGGTATATTGGGTTTGTTAAAAGTTTGTAACAGGCAGTATAAAATATATATTCTATATCAGACAGCACTGTAATATGAAAATACCCAGAAAGTTATTTTGCAATCATATTAAATTTGACAAAGATATTTTAAAAAGGACTTTCTGTGAAATATGTGATCTGTACAATTTTTTATATGCCATATTATAAACTATCTTTCGGATGATATAATATACAGATATGGCTATTTATATTACCCTTTGCGATCTCAGCTTATTTTGGATTTAGTTCCTAACGTGGACTGCTTTTTTTTTTAACTATTCCATGCTAAGAACATCTCACTTATTTTTTGCCCTTATTAAGAAACATAGTTTACATTTTTAGCTTACAAATCCAGCACCCCATTAAACCGCTGCGTCAAACGTTTTTCTTAACACGGTATTAAAACAATTTTCGGAACTTGCATCGATTATTTTTACCACTTTAAAACACATTTCTTTACAGAAAATTCATGGAAATTCATTGTCTGACCAAAGACCACGCCCCTTCAGCGTGTGTGTGTCTGTGTGTGTCAGTGCGTGCCTCAAATTGTTGGCACACATTAAATTACAGAAAACCATTCGCGTTTTAAATGCTGAAGGAAATGCAATAAACGCCAACTAAAAGCCACGCCAGCCACAAAAAAGTAACAGCAAATAAAAAAGAGGGAAAGAGGAAAAAAAACCGGAAAAGAAAACATACTGAAAATTCCAGAACAAAGTAAAAATGCCGAAAATAAAAGAAAACTACGAGTACGAGTATTGCAATAAAAATGCATTAAAATGCCTGCGCCAACAACCAAGTAATTTTTAGTGCTTCCCAAACCACCATAGGAATTGCTGGTGTTGTCAAGGCATTCCCAATTCCCGAACACAGTCTACAATTAGGCGCCAATGGTACGCACTGATGATATAGTATAGAATTGATATTATTATACATATTTTTATGGCTAAATCGCATACATAAATCCCAAACAGCTGTCCTGTAATTTAAAATGAATGTACGTACTACTTCGCATAACGACTTGTTTTAAAATTTATAGTTATGCTTGATTTGGATTTGGGTACTCGTTGGGGGCACTCGTTGCATTCGTTCAGCTAACGCCCTTTGCCCGGATGTCCAATGAGCCGGAAATGCACAACAGACGACTCAGCGGACAATGCGCTTTAAATGCGTTCTTTGACTTCAAACCTGCAGTATTTCTTACGAATATATTGAAACATCTTTATATATTGAATGCTCACAGATGAGGTAATTATTAATAAAGATTATTTAGTCTATTGAGTATTTTTATTATATTAGTTTTAGTATTATGCAGCTATCATTTAAAATCATAATTTTTAAAGTACACGGTCTAGCAAGAACGAAAATGGTCTTTTATAGTCGGGCATAATAATAATAATAATAATAATAATAATAATAATAATGAATACATTCAAATCGGTATATCGCAAAGTTCTGTCATTGGATTAAAACAAGATTATCAGATGCAATTTTAAAGACCACTTCACAATGTTTGTTCCTTAACTAATTTAAAATTACAAAACCATGACCAAATATGGAGCCCACTCTGGCTTAATTTGTGGATATATGTAGCTCCTTTTATCTTTGAGATCAGTTTGCTTATACGGGCAGACAAATGGACAGACCGACATGGCTATATCGAAGTGACTTGTAATGCTGATCATGAATATATATTCTTTTTACAGTCTGCCATGCCCTCTTCTTCCTATTACATAGTATTATCAAACTTAATATACTCTATCCAGAAAGTATAATAATTAAAATAAAGCAATATTAAAAGAAAGAAAATGTCTCGGCTGCCGACCTGTAATACCGTCTGAGCTTGGTTTCCAATTATAATGAGTTTAAATTTTGACTGCTTACAAGCAGTGACTTAATTTTTAAAGAGTGTGAGTTTAATAGTAAGCACTGTTGTGATGTGTAAACATGATGTATTGATCAAATTTAAGTTTTTATGACAAACTTTCATTTAATTTTAGTCCTTAAATTTTAAAATTAAAATTAGAAGTTAATTAAAATAAAACAATATTAAAAAGAGCAGCTATTAATTAATTGGTGATATAATCGAATTGTTTAAAAACAAAATGCGTTAAAAAAATTTACTAAATTCAACACATAAAATTTAAAATATCTACTGGAATTCTTAAAGTACAAAATTCCATTTGTATATGCATTTAGGCATTAGTTTTTGTCATATGCTTTCGTCCCTAAAGTCGACTGTGAAATGCTTTTAAAAACAAATTTATCAATTTTTAAATTAATTGCTTAAGATAATGAAAATTGAATATTAAAATCTTTTCTTTAAGATACAAAACAAATGTTTTTTTTTAGTTGAAATATTTTCAATTTTATGAATAAAAAACTTTTAACTATTTAGCAATGAATACATAATTTTTATCACTTTATTTTCCAAATCTAGCAACATTTGCTTCTTAGATTCTGACAGCACTACTGTGAATGGCAGTTAACACTTGTGCCGAAAGCCCACACATTTCTCTACCATGTGTGGGTACCTGACTGCAGGCCTTAAACTCACATTTGCATTACTATACATGTATTGCATGTAGATTATTCCGATAATTACACTTTCTACATCAAATATTACTTAGATTATAACACGCAAATCCCTGTGTGCAATATTGTACAAATGTACGTACATAGTACATGCATATAAAACATATTTTACCAGTTAAAACAACGCATTTCCCAACTGCACAACCAAACTGAATAATCAATGAAAACCAGTGCAACTGAATTAGTCATTATTATACCATATTAAAAACAAAATATAATTTGTTTTAAAAGTAAGTAAAACGTATTCATTTATTTATTGTCAAATGAAGAACAGACGAGACAAATTATGGTTAATTAGCATATCAAAAGTTTAATAACATTTAATAATATTAATCTGTTTAATTTGCTAATTTATTTACTAATTATTGTATTTAATAGAATTTAGTTAATTTTAATAAATAATAAATGTGTTTTAGAACCAAATTCTAAAGCTTACTGATTAAATTCGTTAATCAAAACCCACTAATTAAAAGAAAAACTAGTAGGAACGGCTGCAGTCGAGTCATGCCGACATGTAAGATACTACTGAGCGTATTCTAGAACAAAATCAAGTACTCAATGTGTGACTGTCTTTCAAGCAGTGCACTGAGTAAGTCTTAACATACATGATGTATGCAGTGCACTGCTGTTAAATACTGCTTGTAGACGAAAGCAGTGCGCTGGTAATCACAATTTTTAAAATTGTGTGACAATACTTTTTGCTTATGATGTAGTTGTCCGATGTTAATGAAATTTGGTCAGTATCGTTTCATATTATTACTTTGCAAGTACTGTGCTGAGTTACGAAACTATACTTAGAGCAATAATGAGCCAGCCGCATGTACAGTATACGATATACTTTATGGGTCTAAGGCACGCCTCCTTAAAATGCCTGTTGCACATAAACTTTATATTGCAAACAACAACCTGCATGACAAAATTGGTGACCCTAGGTGTTATAGTTACCGCAGATATTCGCCAAAAACATGTATTATTTTTTTGAGGTATGTCAGGTTTTTGTTGTAATGGAGGTTCAAAAGAAAAAAATTTTAAGTTTAACTGAAGATGTCAATAATTTTTAAAAATAATTTATTTGGCCTGTTTAAATTAGGTTTCTTTCCTTATAGCTTTGGTTAAATTAAATAATAGTTTAATATAGTTAGAATAATGTAAGTACATATGCCTGTTAAATACTTCATAAAATTACAAGTCTATTTATAAAAATCGAAATATGTATTTTTTATTTATTCAAATTGTAGTCTTTACAACTGCTTTAAATTGTTATGTTTTATTTATGTTTGGTAAAAAGAAACGTTCTACGCATTTAAAATTGCATAATTCGTTGTGCAACACTGGAAACGACTATTTGTTTGACGAACACGTTGCAAGTTCGCACCACTCTGCAACTCTGAAAAAATAAATTTGTTGCATCTGCGCATTGCGCAATTGAATTGCAGTTTTGTAAAGCGTAGCTAAAGTTTAAAAAGTTTTTTAAAAAGCAAAGTGTATTAATACACCTAGTTAATAGTATGTACATATATATGTACATATAGAGTGCTTTTTCGAAAGCAGGCCTTTGTGGGTTTTATAGAGTTCCGATACAGTTCAGTCGAATTCTGGAAATTCCCAGAATCACAACAACAACAGTTGAAAATAATCGTATTCGAAACATAACGGAAACTGTTTCAATGTTTCGATTATACGAACTCTACTCGATATATCACAAGAAAATGTCCTGGTGTCTCTGCGCGAAACTGCCCCGTTCGATACTCCACATTTCTCCGACTTTGGATCTGTGGTGCGAAGTGTGCGGGCGTCGTCGACGTCCACGTGCCTGCATCACTTCCTCCAGCGATGAGGAGCAGCGGCGACAATCACCTCTGACGATGCAACGACGACGCCCGCATGAGGAGGAGGCAGCTCGTCAGGGATTGGTGCGTGTCAAGGTGGCCATGTCGGCAGTGAAACCAAAGTCACGGCGCAAGAGCAACTGCTTCAAATGCGGTGGTCAACACAAGCAATCGACCAACGTGGTCCATCGACAGCAGCAGCAGAAGCCCGACAACAACAGCAACAACAATCGATTGTGTATGGGTCGTTTGGGACACTTCCGTAAGCCACAACGTGTGCAAGTCAAGCGCCGCATGGAAGAGGTCGAGTCCAAGCAAGAGTCGCAGAACTTTGAGCCGGTGCCCACTGCACCACCGCCGCCGCCGCCGCCAACTCCACCGCCGTCCTCACCGCCGCCAGCTCCGCCAGCAGCTGGAGGTGAATCATTTTGGGAGCAGCGCAGCCAGGACATGCCCAATCTGGTAGCCTATGCCCACGAGGTATTCAATCGATCGCCACAGTTGCGCAAGCGCCAATCGAAATACCATGAAAATTTATTTGTCAGCGACTTTATACCGCTGAATAAGCCCATCACTGATCCTGCCGGTGGTGCCATATCGAAACATCGCCGTCTGTTTGGTAGCCCCATGCGTTGCCACAAGAGTCGCCCCCTGCCGTCGCTGTCCCAGGTGCTCTCGGACATACTGGCCAAGCAGAAGGTGCGTGCCAAGGGTGGTGGACTGACCCAGAATGTGGTCGAGACGGAGGACAGTCAGTTTGCACCTTTCGATAGCTACGATGGCCCCTCGGAAGATGCACTGGTTGTGGAGAGTGCTCGAAAAATGCTGTGTCAACCGAATGCGCTGCATATTCCGGCACGCACGGACCTGCCAACAACTCGTTTGTCCAGCTTTGACTCGGAACCCAGCAGTGACTGCTCCTTCTCGACTCCATTCGATCTGCCAACTGCGCCACCGACGGAGCGCCCACGGGTTGCTGGAGCTCCCTTGAGGCTGCACGAGATGATGAAGGCGGTGGCCCAATCGGGTCTGTCCGATAGCAATGACTCCAGCAGCAGCTCGGCAAGCAGTAGCCACAAGAGCGTCAGCTCCACGCTGCGTGGAGTGCAGCAGCAATCGGTGCGCAGTCGTGGAGGCGAGGAGCCTTCCTACGAGGAGAAACCCATCAAGCACAATGAGCCTGTGCCTAGGAAAGAACCTGAAGTGGAGCCCATGACCATTATGGAGAAACTGCTGTGGTTGATCGACCAAAAGCCAACAGTGGATCAGTTTGATGCCGTTGGGGAGGAGAAACATGCTGAATCAGTTAAGGCTCTGCTGCAAATCATGGAGGATCTGCACATTGAGGGTGGCGCTGATAAGCACTCGACTCTGTTGAAAGACGATCTTAAGGATCGGGAAGGGCTTAACACAAGTGTAGACACTACTGTGACACGAGTACAACATTCCAATGACTTGTCAAACGTATTGCCTTTAAATTCTACAAATAAATCAGCAGGAGATGCAAAGTATCTTAATGGTTTTGTCCATGACAAGTCGGTGATAAAAGACATCGGGGGTATTAAAAGCTCTACATCGATGTGGTCCTTCATCAGTGGATTCTTCACATCGAGACCCTCCAAAGAAAAAACGTCTTCAACAACTGCTTCTAGCGATTTGATGGAAGAAATGAAACCTCTAAACGCTTCAAATAATCTGCATTACGGTTCTACAAATCTTCATCTCCCCATAGAGAAGACTCACAGCTTTCGGGGTAAGAAATCAGTAGATCAAATATTGCCCAATTCTCACTGTAAAAAGTGTGGCCTAAATCGAATAGTTAATACTAAAAACAAAATGAATTGTCGCCTCCATTCGACACACTCGACTAGTTGTAGTTCCTACCAAACAGCAAAAACAACTCAACCTAAGCCTGCAGCTAAAGAAATTCTTAAAAATTCACAAGAAAAAATAAAATACCAAGATGCTTCGAATATTAGAGATGATAAAGTGTTGCAAACAGATAAAGCGTTAAATAGGACTCGGAATATTTCCAAAAATATACAAAAAAAACCTTTAAAAATACAAACTGATATTAAGAAATATTAAGGTTACCGAAAACTTTCAAAGAGAAACAACAGAAACCAATTTAAATTCTCAAGATATTCTAAATTTTAAGAATTCGGATAAGTTTCAAAGAAAAGCGCTGGTTATTCCAGTTATGAAAACTGCCAAAAAGAAGGAAAATGAGATTAATTCTTTCCACAAAACGGATATTGTGGGGTCAAAGTTTTTAACCGTTAAACACACGATAAGAACTATCGAAATGATTCGTTTTGAGTGCAGCCAGATTATTCAACCCAAATTGATTTCTACGGTTAAAGAATTGGGACGACTTAGGAGGTATATAATCAAGCCGGTGAGACTAAGTAAACCCTATGGTCTTCTCGAATTTCGAACTCCAGATGTGCAAAAAATGCAATCAAATGAAATAAAAAACTTCGGAATCTTGTGAACTGTTTAAAGATTCGTTGAGTTTAGAAAACATAAAACGTAGTCCCAAACGACATCCACATCCAGTGTGGCCAGCTCATCCGATCCGACATACAAAACGACATATAAAATACAAAGCGTTACAAATGGAATTATCATATACATTAAAAGAAGATGATTTTGCCCAAATTGAACAACATAATAGTGATGGGAGTGATCAATGGTTAGCTAATGAATTGGTGCAAAACAAAATCCATGAAATGATGACGAAACCTATTAAACTATTAAGTTTTAATGAAGGGTCGGCACTCAAAGCGCTTTAGATTCTACAGTTCAAGACAAGTTTAAGCTAAGATAAATATAGCTAAAATTTCGTTAGACAATTAGAAACAGTTTAAATATTCAAATAGTTCTTTAATTTAAATTTCAGACCATGTGTCAGCCTAAGATGGTTAAAAAACCAGATGAATATATTGATGTGCGTTATCGGAATCCTGCAGCTGCCTTGCTTAGTGCCTTTGCCAGTGTATCCTTTTGGCTGATCCATTGGTTGGCCCAATGTCTTATAGTTGTAAGTATTTCGTCTTAATATTTTTATTGGTTTTATTAATAAATAATTTTCCTCTCAACAGTTAGCTGGTGTTGCCATTGTATTGGGTTTATTATTTCCCCGACAATCGTGGTACTTTTTGAATCATTTGCTGGATCAATATCATGTGGAACGTCATTTTAAGGACGAGCTATAAAGTTCTATATTATATTTTGTGAATTGAATAAAATGTTATATATTTTTTTGTGTGTTTTTTAATGAAATCGAGCGTTTATGTTTTTGTTTTATAATATTTCTCACATCAGAATTGCCTAGCTTTATTAATTTAATTTTAGTTTATTAATTAGATGTTTACACTACTAATTTCAATGTTAATTTGCATTAATTACATTTAAAGTAAATGATCGATCGTACATTAAATATATTGTATAAGTATATTTTTGTATATTGTATAATCATAATCATGCACATATCATAAACATTATTATCAATTGCAATCGTTGCCTGCACTTGTAAACAAACAATTTATCATAGTTATAGTTATAATAATAATAATCATTTTCAAAAACAATAAAACATGTTCTGAGCTACACACATTTCCCTATCAAAATAATAATATATTTTTTTTTTTATATGTTTGTATGCGATAAAAACAATTTGAGAACTTGCTTAGCGTTTAGCACTAAACAAAAACACAGCAAAAATAAAAAGTCAGCTGGCAAAACGCCTCGGACCGTTTGATTGGTTGTAAAATATGTTAATATTACAATTATAGGAAATGTCATGTTTTCAGGCACAATATCAGAAAAATATAAATTGAAATACAGTTGCACATGAATTTTACTTTGGTGTTATGGTGTATTGTGTGCGGAAAAGCCCGACACACGTCTCAATTCTACGTTTGGAATTAACACAAATTGTTGTTGTTGCACTCACTGTCTTATCTATTAGCTAGAATTGGATGTGGTTCATTTAAATACATTAAGCATAGATTAATGAGTTTTGTTTTGTTTTTTTTTTTATTTTTAGTATTTATGTATGTGTGTTTGTAAATCCCCTTCAGTTGCCCGCAACGTTTTGCACTTCACTTGAACTAATTATCTCATAATCTTTGCTAGAGCTCTCCGAGTCCGATTCCGAATTGCGGGGTGTGCTGCAAGAGAGAAAGAGTTTATTAGCAAGTATTGTATGATTATATATTTAGTCTGTTAATCGATATAAAGCATTGATCAAACAAATCAAAACATAGCATAAAAATTAAAAAATTTATAATCCAAAAACTAAATGCCGAAATGTGTGTGTGTGTGTGTATGTGAGAGTATGTATGTTTTTCTTTGTCGTTGTGGTTAATTAAACTTAAAAAAACTTACTCAGTTAACTTGTGGATTGTGTATTAGTCTTGATATTTACTATCCACTCTTTACGAAGTTGCTCGAAAACTCAAGGAACTCAGAACAGACTGCAAACAGAGCTGCTTGAATGAGTTTCAAATGGCAAATGGCATTTTATATGATACAGCGAATTAATGGGAATTATACTCTGTATTCAAACTGTACGAGAGCCAAGTCCAATACACTCCTCAGTGGGAATAACATAATTTACAAATACAATATGTACACAAGTTGGCCAACTTTCAACTCGCTTCTTCTTATGTCTTAAATATAATTACATATTTACGCTTGCAAGAGAAATTCAATTTACATTTCAAATTTAACAATATTGTTAACAAGTTTTAGATGCATTTGTTGATAATCTGCTAACTGGCATAATTTACAATTCTTTAGAGATTACTGCATTTATTTAAAAATAAAAACAACGTTGCAAAGTTGGCCAACTGATTATTTTTTTTTTACTTTGCTTGAGGACCAACTACCGTTTTGTATGATAATTATGAATGAGAATGGACATGCTTGAAAATGAATGAATAATAATAAACGATTTGCAAAACAATAATAAAAACAATTACAAAAAATTATTTGGCAAATTATAAAATATGAAGAAAGAAAACTTAATGCATATCGAAATCATACAATATAATTTATTAAGGAACAACAATTTACACAGTTAAGAACTAAAGTTAATATGACTGAACTTGCATATATAAGCGATATCGAAATAAAAAAGGATCGTATTAACAAAATTCGAGCAAATGTTTTGAGAAACGTTAAACGGCCAGCTTACCCAGCTTTGTTATCCTTGGCTTGTGCCATTGTCTCCTTATGCGATGATTTGGTCTTTCCCTCATCATCATCGCCAGCCGCATCACCATCAGCTTCTTCATCATCATCATCGTCCTCGTAATCATCGGCGCCAACTTTACGACGTTTGCGCACCTCCATGTCGGCATCGTGCTCTTTAATTTGCTCAATCTTTTCTGGTTCCAGAGGCAACGCATCACCATCTATCTCGCCATCAACATCGCCATCGCCATCACCATCACCATCCGCATCCACAGCCGTATCTTCTTCAGCATCGCTGTCCTTTTCCTTTTTCTTTGATTTTGATTTGGATTTCTTATCCGATTTTGATGTTGTCGTTGCCGATGCATCGCTGGCATAATTGCTCTGTGAAATCAAAATATGTATAAGACCAAACATTTATCAACATACACATAGTTTACTCATACCTCATATAGTGGCCAGAAGGAGGCAAAGAAGCCCACATCTTCGGTCAGATTCGGAAAGATCCAGAAATGCAGCTTGCCGGCGGTTAGGGCCCACACAATGGTAAATATAATTAAACGCACAACAGTGAGTGCCAAAATGAAGACCAGGAATCCGGCAGCCGTAATGGACAAATAGTAGACACCCTTGCGCAGCATTGGAGGCCACAATGGATACATGCAAATGCCAACGGCGCCGAGCAGCAAAAGGAAACCAAAGATCCAGTAGTGTAACGGTATTGGATCATATATCCACACATAAGCCTCGGAGCCATCGACAAAGATTTGCTCTGGATGCATATCCAATCGGATTTTACGTTTCTTTTTCTCCTTCTTATCGACAACAACAGACTGCACACCACTACCGTCTGCTTCCGGATCAGTGTCTTTCTTCTCCGACGATGAGGAAGTCTTTGTGTTGGCCTTTCCACCAGCGGCATCTTGTCCTTTGTCCTTTTCCTTATCCTGCGCCTTACTCGACTCCGACTTCTTCTCGGGTTTGCCACGCAGCTCGTCCAGCGTAACGGGCACCTTTTTGGCCCGATGGAAAAACTTATGCTCCAACATGATGTCCAGGAACTCCACAGCCTGTTCACGTGTGCTAAACAAGGCATTATCGCCCTCGGCGAATTTTGATTTCATCAGTCCATCGATTGCCTTGCTCGAGGTAAAATACTCGACAACATGACTGAGAAACTTGGTTTTCTTTGTCTTGACATTCTTTTTCAGCCACTTGGCCACGTTCTTTTCATCCTTTGATGGTTTGTCCACCTTCTGCTGTCCTGGCTCGGAGTATTCCTGCAATAAGTACAATAAATTAATTAGGTTTATACATTTCAATATAATCTACACATTTAATTTGCATTATTTTGTTAAAAATAAATTCTTAATTTAACATTTATTATTTGTGACATGTGTAATTTACACAAGGTAAGTTAACGCTTTCAATTCCAGCCAACGAATTTAGGCCACGACATCAATTTCGTATTTCGTCACACTGTACATTTGATTAACACTCAGACTCAAGTTGTATTTACTACGTATTTGCACATTTGTATTCAATATCAATCAATACCAAACCATCGTCGAAGATCTCCTGTTCCTCCTCCTCCTCCTCATCACCCAGCTGCTGCTGCTGCTCTTCCCTGTCCGAGAATCTCTCGTCCTCGCTCATTATTAATTGCTCTCTTTAGGGAAATATGTATGTATATTTTGTATGTTAATACGGAAAAGTCACTTGAAGTCGCAACGTGTGACGTGACGTGTTGCAATCGCTAAGCAAGTCTAGAAAGTATTGAATCTGAGCTGAAAACTTGGCAGTTGGCTGGTCAAACGAGTGGGAATCTACACACAGCTCACGATCACACTCACACACATACAGATGTAAACTATTTTTTTTTTTATGGTTAAAACTTTCCCCAACAACAACAACAACAGCAGCAGCAAAGAGCGCCAAGTACAAAAGCAACAACACAACAGAATACAAAACAAAACCGCTGATAAGTGGGTGCATCTGAAAACAAGAGAGAAAACGAGAGAGAGAGAGAGAGCCCTCAATCCAGGTTAACACTCAAAAGCAAACCTGAGTAAAACATGTGAGCACACCAGAAAACAACAACAACAACAACAGGAAAACAACTACTTTTCAGCGATGCGCGTTTGCTAAAGTGCTTGAAAATTGCTAAAACGCTGGAGAAAAGCAAATCACATATCTTGATTTTATGCTGATTGAAAAACTTAAAAATATAGCTGAAACTTTAGCTTTTTTTCTGGCCAAAAAAACTTTAAATCGTCTTTCAAAATCATGAAAAAAATCTCCAAATATGAATAAGTAAATTTATTATAAAAAAAAATCAACTATAATAATATTGATATTGATAATTTCTCGAATATAACAGAAACATTGTTCTGCTCTAAAATTATTCATTAACCTTGTTTTTAGATTTTTTACTTTTTCTATTGTAGAATACATTTCTTTGAAATCTAGCTAATTTCCGCGCTTAAAATATGGCATCACTGACGGCATCACTGCTGCTCACCAGCTCATGCTAGCTTCATCTCACCGTCTTGCTTTACAACAACCAAACCAAGAGCAACTTTCCAAACACACGCAGCGTTGCCAGATTTACGGAATTACAAAATTACAAGAGCTCACAGCTGTTTCGTTGTGTGTATTGAAATTACGGTGAAGTGGGCTGCCTTTTTGTACAAATAAATGGAGAAAAACTGAGTGCACAGAAGACTGACTAATGGTACGATGTGGCATGCACAGGAATTACAACTAGTTAATAATAGACGGGGTGCAGCAGCAGTGCAGGGGGCACACGATGCACATCTCCCACGCACATACTTGCACATGTTGTGTGAGTGTGTTTGTGCAGAGACAAAACATTAGAATATATGTACATATGTATGTATAGGTACATGCCGCATGGTTGAATTGAACTTGAACTCGGTCAAAAACACAGATATGGTTTTTTATAAATGGTTCACATTCATATCAGCTCATATATTCGACAGATTTTGAGTCCCTCTGCTACACACCGCAACGAAAACAAACACAATTGAGCCATGCCAAATGGACTGTGGCACATCACACACACACACACACTCGCACACAAACACATTAAACGCACTCATCACGCAAGACGTAAATTTTGTTTTTGCGACGTTTACTGCGTTTGTTTAAATAGTGCGATGACCACAAACTTACATCTTTACGGCGACGTGCTCGTTTCTTTTCCGACATTTCTACACAGTCAACACGTAATCGAAAGGTTTTTAATTAATTGATTTTAAGTAATTTCAATATTTCTGCCACACACGCACGACGAACTTAGCGCACGGGAAGAGGAAGAGTGCAAACTGAATAAAGTAAATACGAAATGCACCATATAATACCAAAGAAAATACCAAATTACCGATTAATTTGGGCAAAACATCACTGTACTGAAGTGAGCAACGTACTACATTTTGCTCACATAAAGTGAATTCAACGCCTCAAAAGTTATTATCATTTACCAATTTATTCGGGATAAATGGAAAAACTACTTAAACTTGTTAATTATTTTAAAGTGAAATATATTAAAATTATTTAAAAAAAAATGTTTTTAATTATGAACATTCTTTACATGCCTTCCAACTACAAAAACTTTTATAAAACAATTTTTATTTTTTCAATAAAATTTTTGATGTACAACTTTTTTAAATTTATAATTTATAATTGAAAATGAACAGGGAAGATATATAGTCAATATAGATGTTGTTTAGATGGGTATTGAGAAAACGAAGATTGTCTTTGAAAATAGAATATTATTCAAAGTTAAAATTTGAATAGGATTTTTGAAATAAGCATAATTACTGTATAAGATCTTAGAAGTTTAAGATACCAAGTAAGACCTTGCACTTATTCTTGAGCGAAGGGGCGTGGCTTTTCAAAATGTCTCTTTTCTGTTTTGTGAAACCAAATTTCTTCGAAATCTGAATACTATATCATACACTTACATGCCATCGGAAAAGCATGACAAAATTATCCAATATCCGTACAAATTTCGCCCAAATCGGGATGACTCCGTCATATATTTTAACATTACAGACATTACAATAACTATGTAGTTGAGATTTATTCTCCGATAGTTCCTCGAGTACTTAGTTCAGCCACGAATCAATGGGATGTCTTATTATATCGACACATACATTAAACCTTCTTGGGATAAAACAAATCTATTAAAGGAACGGTCACCCTAAAGACGTTTATAGGACTTTGAAATGGTACCAAAACTTTGGTGTGCCTAAAAAAATTTTTCATTCTTGTTATTATGTATTCAAAAGAGTTAAAAAATTTAATTTGAGATAATTTACCTTAAGCAAGTACAGTGAAGATTACAGTCGATCTTGCCCCACTGTAGAAGACCCTGAGCCAGTATTTTAAAAATAATACTTTGATTAGACAGAAAATTTAAAAAAGATGATTATTTTCAAAACAGTCAAGAATTAAAAAAAAGTTATATTTTCTTTAACTTGAGACTAAAAGTTTCCGCCAACAATGATCGCTACCCGAGATACTTCTGACTCTATGCAGGTGAGCACTCATTCTTCCTACGCCATCACACTTTTTTTGGGAATAGAGGCTTAAATACATACTTATAGTAGAACTCCAGATATAAATCATCGTCAAATTTGATTTTCTGTTGGAAATTTGGCACAAACAAATTTTTCGCACGGAGAAAGTGAACTTAACTCATATTAACTAAATTTAACTTAACTGTTTTGATTATTTTTCGACTGATTTGTGTTTTTGAGCAAATTCTCAGATTTTCGAAATAAATAATTGGTCTACAAAATGTTAACTAGACAGCTTTTAGTTCGCAATTTGTGGGTTCAAAGGGAGCGTGGTATCCATAATTTTGTTAAAACGGAATATGTTTGTATGGTATCCAGTAGGTCCTAATATACCCAAATTTTGGTCTTTCTACATTCATATTAAGAAAGTTATGAATGATAGTCTCACAGTACCTCTAATTGTGTGAGTAAAGGGGGATGTTCGCATCCAAATTTGAAAATTAATTGATATGCATAACAGAGCTACGAAGTTTCTGCAAAAAGTATGGAATCTCTAGCTATTGTACTTGTTGAGAAACAGGTGTTCATACAGATGAGAGAGGAAGACGGATAGACAGAAAATTTTCGCACAAAACCATTAGTCCACTTTATGCTCTTTTTCAAAGAGTTCAGGGTCTAAAAAGTACAGTGGGACAGTATTATTAGGTCTGTTAGGAAAGTTTCTTTTCTTCACAGGCAACAACTATTACATAGATGATATGTACATATAGTCTTGATGCCCGTCTTCTCTAATAGGATCGAATGTAGATGTAGTTTTTAAGTAAGAAATAAAAAAGGTGAAATACAAATAGGCTAAACAATTTTGTGAAATATATTCAAATTTATTGACATAAATTCCATATTACATATAATTACATTTATAAACGTTCGAGCAGAAAATTTAAAAAAATAAAGTGAATTAAATTGGTGGCAATGGCACAATATACGAACATGTATACTAAATCCTTGATATTGAGGGCCAGTTTTCGATCCTCATAGGCGGAGTGACGAGTCGATGGTCCTATATAGCAAGCGATAATGCAGAACGTAACCATGAGTTTGCTAACAAAGACACAACATCTCTGGGCCCGGGAGAGGCCATCGTAGTTCTTGCTTTCCCGCCATTTGCCAGTCACGGGATGCCACAATCCCCAATTGATCCACAGTCTCTCGAATTCGGTAAAGAAGCGTTCGCGCCAACTTTCAACGATGCGATAATCGCCAGTTTTAAGGACCATCGAGGAACTGAGAATGAGGAACTTCTGTCGCACCCAACGATTAACAATAAAGACCTGAGTCAACTGCTTCTGGACATCGACGACCTCAATGCGACGTAAATACCAACTGGGATAGCGTCCGCCGTTGTTGTGGGCGACGGCAACACGAGTGGGAATCCGAATGTCCCTCGTGCGCAGTAAAAGCACGTATGTAGAGTTGCGGGTTAGTTGCGGCTTTTCCGGGTCCTGCATTAGCGTAAATTGCAGCTCCGTCCGTTTTGTCGTCTGAAAGATGAGACGAACTGTAGCCGTCGTTTGGGAATTGATCCGTCCGCCTGTTTTCAGGAAGACCAAGAGATCGTGCGGTTCCCGCGAGGAATCAGTTTCCAATCCGGTTGTGTCGCAGACTACAGTCTTGCTGGGTCTATGATTGTGCCAGATGACAAGCACCAGCAGCCAGATGAAGATCAGGGAAAATATGATAACATAAGCACAGACAAGAACCTTGTTGGTTCGCAGCTGACCCAGTTCCAAGGGTATCACATTGGCTGGTATATTATAGACGTAGCTGGTATAAGTGCCCAACACTCCACAAGTACAGTGAAGGGTGCCCCTCTTCTGATATTCGAGGACGGGAAGGCAGTGATCGTGTGACCAATGCTGCAATTCCTTGGACAAACTGTACGTCCAATAATCGCAGCTGCGCTCCTGAAACACAAATGAATAATTCGCCGGACCATTCGGTACCAGAGTATCCGTATGCTCAGAATAATCCGCTGCACCGTTCACCTGTACTGCCATATACAAGCGTTTCTGAATGTTGCAATTGTTGCGTATAACCATTGTCCTATTGCTCGTTTGGGCGGGCACAAAACACTTGGCCTTGTTCACCAGAGACTTCCATGATTTGGGCGCCTTGCCAGTGTAGAGGAGCACTTGCAGTTCATGTGTCGATTCCTTGAAGCGCACCGTTATCATCGCGTGCGCTTCCATATTAATGCGATACAAATGAATCCATTGCATATACTTCAGGGTTCCACTCTCCAGACAGTTTATATAGCGACCTTCGTCCGAAATCGTACTCTCATCCTCCTCATCGCCCAGATTTGACGCCTTTTCGCCATCTATTTTGGCTTCTGATAATCGAATTCGAATTAAAATCTGGGTTTATTATATACCAAATATATCTTGATACTTACTGCCGAAAACAAGGTCATCATCTGCGTCAGTGCTACGCGCGTATCTAGTTTTTCCTGAATTTATAATTTCTCCACCTTTTAGTTCCGGTATTTCCATTTGACGAGTTTCTTCTGCAATATATAAAGTCAAACATGTCACATCAACTCTATATTTATTAGAGCACTGCATGAGTCTACTCATAGCATACGTCAGATTGAATGTATTCGAATTGAGTTGAGATGAGTAAGTGTCAAACACACAATGAATTTAATGAGTTTCAATATGAGTGGAAGTGTCAACTCATAATATACACCTTTAACACAATGAGTTAAGTTGTATAATTTTGACAGGCCTGAAATCATTCGAATCATTCGAGTTGTTGCTTGTACATTCAGTGTATAATATCGTTAGATTTAGAAGAAGCAAGGCTTGCTTAGCAAGCAAATGTTTGAAATTAAAATGGAAAAAGGAAACTTTTTTTGATAAGATGATGATTGCGATGATTTATGTATTAGAGAACAAATTGTTGGTAATTAAATGAGCAAATTAGTGGGGCATGGAATCTCAAAATTAAATTAAACAAACTGACTAAATACTAATAACATAAATAAAATTATGTTTTTTATTAACGCCAACATGAATTAAATGCATAAATACTTGTAATATGTATATTAAATAATATAAAGAAAAAATTAAAAATTACTGCGAATATGTAAAAATATCCATGTGTTTGTGTTTAGAATTTGAAATCGGTTTCTATTACGCACACAATAAAGCACAATAATAAAAAAATTTTTTTTTGGGTTGAATGGACTCAAAACACAACTTCACATAGACTCGTCTACTCACTCATTCATTTCGTAATTTTTCGTTTTGACAGTTGTGCGTCTGAATGATGCCTTAGAGAACTCACTCATTCTACATTCATTTGACAACTAATTCACATTCACTCAATTCAATTTGAGCATTGTGCCAGCGATAATTTATACATAGAGATACGTCACTTCGCTTTTTCAAATTTGGTGCTGATAACGATTGAGTGGCGAAGTTAGGTCGTAACAACAAATACACGCAAAATTGAAATGCTCTCATTTCGCTCTCAGAGAACCCGAGCGGCGTTGCAAATTGAGAGCGGACAGCCGAACGCAGCCGAATATCAGCAACAACAACAAAAGAACAAAGAAGAATACGAATTTTTGTCACACATCAGTCTGTTTTACACAGTCAAACGATAAGCACAGTCTGTTTCGCTTGTGCTCTCGTTATATTTGCATGTATGAGTGCTAATATGTGTATGCGCTAGCATCATAGTGTGTGTGTTGAGAATGCACATTTCAAGGCCACATGTCGATGCTAGCTAAATTCAATTTTTCAATTTTTAGCAATTCAGAGACAAAGAATAGGGATAGAATAAATTATCGCTGATTGTGCATTCGAATCCCAATTTTCTGGCATTCATGCAGTGCTCTAATATATAATATCTTTCCCAAGGTTTTTATCAGTAAAAAATCGAACAAAGAAAATGTTGACTCGATACTTACTTGTGACATTTGGGCCATCCAGGGCAGGTTTATACCTGCCTATCATGGTCCTGTAGCGAATTTTGGAATTGTCTAATAGACGCTCGGTCTTGAAATTGTCAACATGGAAATAGATGCGAACGGAGAGTATTACTGAGCTGGGTTGCTTCTCTTCGGGATACCACCAGTTGAGTTCCCGTTTTATTGAAACGACCTTAAGGCAAATGTTATTGGAATCCCGATCTTTAAGTTCCAGCAGCAGATCGGATGAAAAGTATACAATGTGCATGCCATCACTGGTCTCGATCTCGTAATCGCGATCGGATTCAATTTCAAAACATTGAATTTCAAGAGAAACGCCCTCAGTGATAATCGCACTCTGATCCGGCTGTAGACCATGCTTACGAGCCTCGCCCAGGAATCTGTACAATCGTTCCGTCTGCCACATGGCATTCAACCAGGCCAGAGAACGCGCCTTGGCGTCTTCATCGTCGTACTCAGAGATCTGCAACTTTAGCTCATCAATTAGTTTTTCATTGAGTTGTCCCTTCTGAAGTGCTTCATTGTACTGGTCGTATATATTTTGTGGAGGACGTTGCATTTGCTCATTCAGCCGTTTCATCATATCGTAGACCGTCACACAGGCAACGGTGATGTTTATGAATGGTTGCTCAACCAATTCCCTGTCCACTTTATGGTTCTGCACCTGCAGAAAGATCTCGTTTAGCTTCTTCAAAGCCAGTGTGAGCAGATTGTGCTCCTGCAAATCAATGGGATTCATTTGTTGGCCCAGTGTTTGTGTCAAATTCGCCATATGACCGAGTGCTTCCAATGATTGCGGATGGACATTCTCAAAGGCACGCATGAGCAGCTCCGAGCATTGCACATCAGTCACTCTCGTTGCCAATGAGGCAATGAGCTGAGTGAAGTGAGCTATGTGACCACGATTTGCCAGTTCCAGAGCACTGTTCGGTCCCTCGCTCAAATACGTCCAGAACTCTTCGGGTGTTTCCATGGTGACATTCGGTAGTGGAGTCACAGTTACATTCACCCGTGTCATACTGCAGGTGAGTAGATTATCACAGATTAAGATCTTTATAAACTTAACATTCATTGGCAGATACGTTTTGCAATTGCACTTTAAGCATCTGGTGAGGAGCACACGATTCGCATAATAGAAATACTCAATTGGTTCGAATTCGGTCTCATAGTCCATGCAGCACACATTGAATTCGGTTTGTGCCTCAATTCCCTCCGTTGGATTCACCACACATCCACCATTCACCGGCGGAACTCGTTTCATTAAGTTCTTAGAGTCTTGTCCATAGATTCCATCCTTGGTCCTTATCTTCAGAACCACTTGCGCAATGGTTCCACTCGTACGCAAATGCATCGTTAAGCTCTTTGTATTCAGGGTCAACTGTCCGCCAACATACCAAGCATACTCCACAGCTATGGCATAACAGTTGAAACACTGGGCCACCAGCAACACCTTATTAACCGGATTGTATTGATTGTTGGCACAGTTCGCTATACAATGGATTGATACATGCAACACTCTGCGTTCCACCATGTGCACCACCTGCACCGTCTGTGAACTGAGCATCGGATTGTCATCGGACACCACAATCAGTCGGAATTCATAGTTACAGTCAAGCTTGAATGCATAGGCGGGTATACCGAATTTTGGTCCTGCAACAAGAAAAAACGGAATTCATGAGTTCTATGACAGACAAGACATCCATTAAAAGCTAAAAGAAAATATGCTCAAAGATGGGATGGAAATCGAATCCCAAACTCAGTCGGACAACAGTTATTTTTTTTGAAGACTCGTTTCACCTTTTTTGTAGTGGATTAATCGACACATTGGATTTTTATAATCGTCGTAGGATAGACAACTCCAATTGTACTTAGCGAATTGCTTAAAAGTGCTAATTTTAGAGTAATCCCGACTGCCAGAGCCGTCCACAAGTAACTCTCTGCTTAACTGCGCATTTCGTTCCGAGCCACCGGCGATAATAGCCTCCACCGATGCCATGATAGCCTCCACATAGCAACGGGCCACATATTTGATGCCATTGTGAATGCCCTCGACACGGATGACATAGAGATTACGCCAGAGCTCGTGTCTAGTGGGAAAGCGCAGGCTACGGCGATTTAAAATAAAAATTCTTTGCTGATTCGGAACTGAAAAGAATAGTCCTGAAACGAAATAAAAAAAAACAAGTCTTTAAAGTCTATATAATGATGGTTATCAGAGCAACACTTACTTGACTCGTCCAGGCTAAAACATTTATACGTTAGGTTGGCCGTATGCAAGCCACAGCTCTCCCGAAAGAACGATCGGAGTACTGTGCTGCGTAGGACAATAACCTTTTGTGGCTTACTCGGTTCGGAGCAGCGCATCATCCTTAAGTAGGGCACACACTGATCGGGATCAGGCATAATAACAGCGATATATGTTTCTATAACGACCTCTTCGATCAGTGGTCTGTTGGGCACTGTACCCTTCAACGTCAAGATGACATCCTCCGGATCCCAGAAAATTGCTCTCACTTTTGCATAAAAACCAATTTCGTATGCCACTTTTCGAGTTGGATCAATGTCGAAACTTTCAAGGATCTCACTGATGTCGTTTGTCCGTTTAAATTTTGGTGGCATTTCCGCAGCCCCAATGCCAACTAGGCAATAGGCCAACAGATAGTGCCTCGTGCTGAGGTGCAAACAGATTGGATAAGTGGGCAACTTGGCTATGGTCATCACCACATTGGTCCCCTTTCCATATGGAACATTTCGGTTTGTGTACACCTGTATATTGGCCGATATCAGTTCATTGCGCAGTCGAGCTTCACTAGCGGACACCAGGATTAAAGCTATCAACGCCAATCTTAGCCATAATCGTTGCCACATTGTGCCAATCAATCGAATATCTCTATTCGTATTATCCGTCTGGATTTATTTTACTATGTTACTTAAACACTGCTAGTTAGGACAACTAGATCAAAAATTACATTTGTGTGTTGGAATTGTAGTTAAAAATTAAGGTTTTTTTTTTATTATTTCTTTGTTTTACAACAAAATACAGACTAAATAATAAGTAAAATATATTTATTTATTTATATATATATGGTATATACATATATATATTCTTTTTCTTCTTATTATTAATATATAGATCCCTCGAAACTCTCTTGGCTCTAAAAAGTTTACACTATTTTCCTTTTTGTAATTTTTTGTTTTTTTTTTTGTTGTTTTTCAATTTTATATCTGTTCTTGTTGTGTGAGTGTGTGTGTGTATGTGTGTGTTGTAAGTGAATTTGTTGTTTAATGTTTATGAACGAAGTAAACCACTAAATGATGGTTTTTATTGCAGTTCTTGCATAGGGCAAATATGCTTAGTAAAAGTTAAGTGCAAATTACTTTTCTTTGCATTCTTGTTAAATTTGTTTATTACTTTAAATTAAATTTAATTGTGTACAAAAAGCATGAGCTTCACGCAAAAACCAAAGTGTGGAAACAAATTATTTTTGGGGCAATTTTGTAAGGCAGTGAAAAGAAAATTTTAGTTGTCTCTTCAATAATATGCCGATTTATTCTATAACATTTATTAGCATGCTCTCTACATTCTCGAAAATATGTATAATTAATATAATTTACTTATATGCGGGAAGCAACATTAACAGTACATCAAATGAGAGACAGCACTGCAACAAATAATACAGCTACAAATTGTCCTCAATTCAGTTTCAGTTTCAGTTATAAAATAATTCTTTCTTATTCTTGGTTTTCTCCTTTGGGGGATGATGGGATGGATGAGGATGAAGGGTGGTCAGGGGGAGTGAATTCTTGATTGTTGCTCGCACAACGGCGTCTGTTTAACGATGATGAAGTGGTTGGTACTTTGGCCAGAATGTTAATGGTCTTGATTTCCTGCTTAAGACTTTGATCTGGATAGAAGTTACTCTAGTATTTTTATGTGTTTTGGGATAGAGATATGAATGGAGTCGAGTCGTACCTATTGCAAGTGCAATATCGCAAATATGCCCTAAACGCTTCTCAATGTATGTCTGTTGTGTCTGTCTGTTTCTATATGTAAAATATATATATATATATATATATGTATATAGTGGTTGTGTTTTTTTGTATATATGATTGTGTTCATGTGTACGGTTTGTTTTAAACTAAATGATAAAATATAGTTTAAATGGTAGTCGTGTTAACTAAATGTTAAAATCTGGATCTTACAAATACAGCACTTGAATCATGCTCACTGTACCCCAAACGCTTCGTATGCTTAAACACCTCGTTTGTGATGCTCGTCACGGGCATCGATTGATCCAAATTCTCAGCCATATTCAGGACAAGACGCAAATCGCGTTGCATATGACTCAATGGTTGTTGCGGATTAAAATCGCCTTTGGCCATTTCTGCAAATAGAATAAAACATTTTATTAATACTGTTACTATGCATAATGGCTATAAATACGTTTCATAGATTATTAAAAATATTTACACCTAAGTCTGTTTCTACACGGTCTTTTTTTCCACGGTTTTGATATAACACGGTTTGAAAACTGAATATTTTTACACGATTTTATTCCCTTAAAATTTTATGAGCATCAATTTTTTGTTGTCAAATTTATTTTTTGCGAATTATCTTCATATCACAATCAATGTATTTTTTACACGGTTTTTTTACACGACTTCTTCTGGAACCAATCTACCGTGTAAAAAAAGACTTAGGTGTATTATGATTAGTCTACTCTTTAATGTGTTATATGCATTTGAATTGCTGCTAACTTTACTGTGAAACAAAAATATTCAAACTATTATGTTAAGGTTTAGACAAGGTTTTACAAAGCAATTTAAAAAGTAGTATGTTGTCAAATGTAAAGTACATAATCAACAGTCAATAAACAATTACTGAATTTTTAAGTCTCATTTAAAGAAATTCAACGAATAAGAAATTTCATCGCTCGTTATTTATAAGGCTTAAATGCCTAACGAAACCATTAAAAATACAAGGTATGAAAGCCAAAAGTTCTCATTAACTATCAGAAACTTATTAAAATATATTTAACTTGTTTTAAAACTCGAATATCGATTGATTAAACAGGCAGTGCATCCACATTTGTATTTTTTTGAGCGTGGATAGCAGTGTTCGCACGAATATTTTATACGCCGTGCTTTTTCGTAAAAAATAGTAATACTTTGATCTTAAATTAATTGGCTTGTTTAAATTTAAATAGCGAAACACAAATAAAAGTATTGCCAATAAGGCAAAAAGCAAAGAATTTCGAGGGACATATTAGCTCTACCATGTGGTTGGTATAAAAATATTTATTTAAGACGTCTAGTTTGGGGATTAGATGCGTTAAAAGCAAGATCGAATGCCAAGGAATTGGAATGACGTCGGATTGTTTTATTGAAAACCCATTAAGGAATTCAATTGTCAGCATTTCTGGCAAAGGGGTACCATAAATAAATACGGCTTGGAATTTAGTTTTCTTATGTTTGCAAATTTTTAACAAAATAAATATGGACATATCACACCATAGGTTGGATGATAACTTTGTAATGTTGGCGGAGTTTTGAGCTCGATCTCAAACTGCAAGTATTTTATATCTAGTATTCCCTACATTTTATTACATTCTGTAAATCAGTAGGTACGAATAAAAAAATAAATACAAATCATAACTAGTAACTACTTTATTGTTAACTTACCCTTGCCCTTGGCTAGCAGCAGTGGTGATTTCATTGAAGTTAAATCAAATATATCAATAATATCGTTTAACGAAATGGAAAAACGATCAGCTGTAAGCAGATTATAAGTATTAATTATATAAAATGTTAAACAAAAGATCTGATAATACGCACCCAGAGCTAATGCCTCGGCCAGACCAACCAGACTGACGCCCAGAATGGTTTGCAAAATGAGGTTCACTTTACAGGCGTTGCCAACATCTGCTAGATGATAACAATAAGATGAATTTTAATAAATGTACACAGGTAGAAGCGATGTGATAAAAACAATGTTTCTATTTTGCTAGTGGCAACTTCAACTTACTGCCCAAAAAGAAAGTGTTCTTGGCAATAGTCTTGAAGCAGGAGTGGCACTCCTCAAAGACAGTGCGATCACCGCCCGCCAAAATAATGAGCATGCCATCGGCCGCCTCTTGTCGCGATCCATGGATCTGTGCCTCCAGATAGCGACCATTGCATTGCTTGATGCCCTCACCAATGTCCATGGACGTGTCCGGATCAATGGTGGACATTTCCACATATGCCTTATTGCGTAAATCCTTGAGCTGCAGGACGCCACAGTTACCAAAGACGAGCTAAAAACAAACAATAATTAAATATTGAACACATATTAAATTACATTACAATAAAACCTACATCTTTGGCGCCCTTCGGGTCCGATACACAACAGAATATAACATCTGCCGCTTCCACCACATCCATGGGTGTGTCCTTAACCTCGGCACCAGCATCCACAAAAGGCTGACACTGCAAATGCAATTACAAAATCAAAATCAGTTTTGAATTAAGCGGATGGATAAAATTATAAGACTGACCTTATCAATGGTGCGGTTCCAGACCACAACCTTGTGTCCCGTATAAATCAGATCCTTCACAATGGTGGATCCCATCATGCCCAGACCGAGAAAACCAAATGTTTGATCCGATGGTGTTATATCGCGGTCGGCCAATGTATTCGAACGCGAATTCATGTCAATTGTTTGAGTTTCCGGTCGCGTCACGACCGGTCGATCCAGCAAAGCAATTGCATTGGGTGTACGCTTGCTGAGACTGCCCAAGAACGCATCCGACTCAATGCGTGCTCGGGCCGCAAGCGAAGACGAGCTGGCGCCATCGTAATCAACTGCACCCGGACTCTCGTAGTGCTCCACAGCATCACCGGATGCAGTGCGTCGACCACGTTTAGCACTCGTTGCACCACTTGTGGGCGTATGTTGTTGCGCTGAAATGCGTCGCTTTTGTGCTGCTGCTGACTTGGCAGATGCCGCTTTATTCGCCTGCTTG
This sequence comes from Drosophila tripunctata, assembly GCA_035047385.1. NCBI lineage: Eukaryota > Metazoa > Arthropoda > Insecta > Diptera > Drosophilidae > Drosophila > Drosophila tripunctata. The sequence continues at coordinate 64,581 of JAWNPS010000165.1, forward strand.
CTGCTTACAGTGACCGCAGCACTGGACTTTGCTTTGGGTGTGCGTTTCGCCTGACTCTTGGCCGTTGGTGTCGTCGTCACAACTGGCGACGCTCCATCGGCATTATTCTCGGCAGCAGCAGGCCGTCGCATCGGATTCATCTGGACTGCCAACAACATGGGCCACAGCAACACCATTGTTGGCATCTGTGGACGCCGCTTCGGGATTCTCATCGCTGTCGAGACCATCGCGAATCTTATCAAAGTCCGCCTCAGTGGCATGATTGCCCATGCCACAGCTCTCATCCACCTGGCTATCGATCTCCGCGGGATTTTCAACATATTTGTCAATGTCGGTCATTGCATGCCTAAAAGCAGCCGGTTTGCTCACTTTAGCCAATTCATCCTTCCAAGGACCCTCAAAGGGTTTAATATTATGCTCCTCGATCCATGCACTGCACATAATCAATACATAAATTAGTTATAAACAATAAACTAATAAAGTGTACTTTATTTTCATGCTTACAAGTTGCGTGAGCCAAAGAAGAAGACACATCTCGTATTGGCGCGTCTCTGTTGACTTAACAGATCTAACGGTGGCTCCACAATCTGCAAACAAATCGTGTAACATACAAATTAGAAACTCATGGGGCAACGACAGAGAGAAAGAGAGAGAGCGAACGATCGAGCATTAGCACTAAAAAGCTCTCGTTCTCACTCATGGTGACGTAGTATGTTGATAATAAGTAACCGCAAAGAGAGCCACTCTGGGGAATACGTCAGCCATACTCATTGTTCTCACTATCATTCATCATTTAGTTTTATTCTATTTGCATGGCTGTACCATAAAAAGAAAGCCAACATATTTCAAGTTAACACAAAAACAAATGAAGCATTAAAAAAAACAAACGTTTGCTGCTGATAGCAACGAGACACACACACAGATACACACTTCACATTTACAACGAATATTAAGGCCTGCAAGTGCGTTATGACGTCGACAGCGGCAGCGCGGCCGACGCTGCATAAAAAAGTACAGTCGAAAACAAACACGGCAGCGACAGCGGCAGCAGCAGCGGCGTCGCAGTCGACAACAGTAAACATGTAGATAGTATTTATAATGCTTACCATGCCCGGCCATGGAGTAAATCCCTTCATTTTGGCCCTGCAATATAATAAGAATCAAAAGTTAATCATTGTTTAAAACATTTCTTAAATACAAATATAAACTACAATCTAAAAAAAAAAAAAATAGCGCGCGCGCGCGAAAAAAGCGCCAACGCAACGACGTCGACGTCGCCGCAGCGGCAGTGATATTGATGCAGCTGCAGCTAGAACTAAATTTGTAGCAGCATTTATTGCAATTTATACTTTAATACTTTATTTGACTGGCTTGATTGTTAGCCAGTTAATTTTATAGCGTTTTTTTCCCATAATTTTCACTTGCTTAATGCAGCGGCAATTGAGGTTATGTGTAATTGCTTTACATTTATTTCTTCATGTAGCCAAAAAGTTTTGGTTTAAATTGAGTGTTTGCTGGCAATTGTGTTTGTTGGAACATTGTACACTTTGTTTTTGGTAGGTTAAAGTCTTACCAAATCAAATCCTTAGGCTTATAGATGAATTTCTCTGTCGAGTCGCTCGATAGCGACAATTTTTTATTTTTCGACATGATGTTATCTAGGCGTATATTAAACTTGGTTATTTTGCTGCTGTTATTGGGACGACGCACGCACGAAAAAACGTATTTGTTTATTTGCTGTAGCACAAACTCGTCGTTGGCAGCGTTTAATTAATTTTCTTAAATTTTCGTACGCAGCCTGCTTATTTTTCATCTATTTTTTTTTTTGTCTTTGTATGTGTGATGCGCTTTGTGTATGTCGATAAAAACTAATATCGAAAACAAAAATGGCGCTCGACATGTGATGCGAATGCATATCGATTATTTAGGCATTTTTATTGCAAGCAAGTTGGCATTTCTCAAATCAGTTGGCAGCTCTCTCTCAACTGTTTGTAAACAAAAGTGTGACCATTCTAACGCATTCGTTGTGAATGGCTTAACACATAGCTTCAAAACATTTTTTTGTTTATTTTTTTTGACGATTTATTTGACATTGTTAAAATTTAAAGTCGTGTCATCTTTTAATATTTTTGCCAACTAATAAACGTCCCAAAATGTCTGACTAAAGCCAAAGTGCTGTGCTAAAATTAAAAAAAAAAACAAACAAATATTTTGGCAATGCTAAAAGTTTATAAATGCATAAACTTAATGTTATTGTAGGGCAGCATGCAAGCATGCCAAAAGCGCAGCACACAGATTTGCAAAATAAACAAAAATGCGTGCCAAAAGTAGAAGCACAATTAACCCCTTGCTGCTTCACTAACACTTAACCCTTGGCAGCGTGATGTGTTTATTTAAGCATTGCAAATGTTAGAATTCAATTGAGTTTCATTTGGTAGCTTAACTTTGCTCACAATTGGCTGTTTATCTTGTGCATGCGATCTTCCTTTCAGCCTCTTCACAATTTAGCAAACAATGCGAATCCGGCATCAGCATTTGGATAAAAAGAGGAATGCGAAATTTGGACTTTCACTTGAGCCGCAGACGAAGCATCAATCAGCAAAAACACAGACCTTTCCAGTGATGTCAGAATTTTAAGCAGTAAAATAGCTAGATTGAAAACACAATGTATTTTAGGCTTTTACAATTGCTATTGAAGATACATATCAATAAAATTGGATAGTAGTATGTTTCATGATTTTAACTAACATAATTTTTTTTTAAATATTGAAACACAAATAAAATATACATATGTACATACATTTTCTTGGAACAGCTCATTTAGTACATGCACTTAAAGCAACTAACAATTTCGGGAATTGTATTTTTTTTCCCAGATTCTTTATTGCTTTACATCACAACGTTAACTTATTAAATTTTAAGTTAAAAAACAGAATATTACATTTTTCGACACATAACTGAAATCAGCGGAAATCGATGCTCACTAATTAAAAAAAAAAAAGAATTGGTTTCATTTAAATCCAATAAATAATATATCCTCCAGCAGAATTCACAAAATTCAAATATTATGCTTACCTTAAATATTATATAAAATAATTAGATTTGAACAAAATTCTAAAAACAGATAAAACATAATTGCATACATTAGCTTATAATAATGCTGTAATGACAATATTTTATCTCCATTAAAATCTAAAATTGTTTCTTGATTCTGAACCCTTTTGAATATATTTTTTGTGGTAACTGTAAAAATAGCTAGATTATAGCTAATAGCCTTGTCAACGCACCACAATCTTTCCCAATTAGAAAATCATCAAACACAGCTATAAAATAGCTAAGAAGCCTGCACATGTGCAGACAAGAGAGTCCTTAACCGCAAAATAAATTACCGCACGCAGCATCCATCCATCCACTTGGCAAAGCAAACAAGAAAGAAAATGTCAGTCGGGCATGCCGACCGTGTAATACCCTCTGAGCTTCGTTTTCATTTATATGAGTTCAAATTGGAGTAGCTGCTGCAAGAACTTATCATGTACACATTTTGTATTTCTATCTCGCTCACACGTTTCTCGTTTTCGTTGCTTCTGTGCACAGCACAGTGCAATGCACGTGGCTATGACTTACTTAAAAGGAACGATTTGCGTTGTATGAAAAACTTGTTAAATTATGGTCCGATTTTGATGCAATTTTCACTATCGTTTGATATTATTTGTCTGCAGATATATACTAAGTTACAACACTATACGTTAAGAAATAAGTGAGCCCGCCGCTTGCAAAGTTTCAAGGAAGTTGTGCATTTTGTGGGCGAAGGAGGCGTGGCATCCAAAAATTTTTGATGGCATTATCTTTATATTGCATTTAGTAACCGCCATGCCAAAATTGGAGTCCCTAGGTGTTATATTAACTGAGATATTTGCCAAAAACATGTATTTTTCCCGAGGTATGTCTGGTTTTTCGCTTATTGTGGGCGAACGGGGCGTGGCATCGAAAAAAAAAAGATTCTTGTATTGACTGACTAAATATGTGGTCGATACTGACCAAAACGGATATTGTAGCTCTTACCATCTCTGAGATCTGTTTGTTCATACGGACAGACGGACAGACGCACAGACGCACAGACGCACAGACGGACAGACGGACAGACGGACATGGCTATATCGACTCGGCTGTTGATGCTGATCAAGAATATATATACTTTATGGGGTCGGAAACGCCTCCTTCTGCCTGTTACATACTTCTGACAAACCCAATATACCCCTCAGAGGGTATAAAAAGGCAGACGACGTCGGCCTTTCAGCACTAAACCATAATCCTCATAAATATGAAACAATCAAATAAAAAGGAGTAAAACCCACACACAAGAGCACAAAGCGATGGGGTTACGCATGATAGACGTCGACCCAGTGCCATATAACTTTTATTATACCCTCTGAGGGGTATATTGGGTTTGTCAGAAGGGGAAAAGTATGTAACAGGCAGAAGGAGGCGTTTCCGACCCCATAAAGTATATATATTCTTGATCAGCATCAACAGCCGAGTCGATATAGCCATGTCCGTCTGTCCGTCTGTCCGTCTGTCCGTCTGTGCGTCTGTGCGTCTGTCCGTATGAACAAACAGATATCAGAGATGGTAAGAGCTACAATATCCGTTTTAGTCAGTATCGACCACATATTTAGTCAGTCAATACAAGTTTGTTTCCTTTTTTTGATGCCACGCCCCATTCGCCCACAATAAGCGTAAAACCAGACATACCTCGGAAAAAATTTAGGTTTTTTGCGAATATCTCGGTAACTATGGCACCTAGGGACACCAATTTTGGCATGCAGGTTGCTAAATGCAATATAAAGACAATGCCATCAAAATTTTTTGGATGCCACGCCCCCTTCGCCCACCAAAAGCACAATTGCGTTGTAACTTTGCATGCCGTGACATGACACTTATTTCTTAACATAACGTTTTGTAACTTAGAATATATTTGAAGACAAATAATATAAAACGATTGTGAAAATTTAATCAAAATCGGACTATAATTAAAAAAGTTTCTTAAACAACGAAAATCGATACTTTCAAGCAAGGCATAGCCACGTGCATTGCACTGAGCTGTGCACACAAGCAACGAAAACGAAAAACGTGCGAGCGAGATAGACATACAAATATGTGTGCATGTTAAGTTCTTGCAGCAGCTACTCCAATTTGAACTCATATAATTAGAAACGAAGCTCAGAGGGTATTACACGGTCGGCATGCCCGACTGACAATTTCTTTCTTGTTTTTTTTATAGGCACCCAAGGCAAAAGGAAAAAAACAAAAAAAGCAAAAAAGTATCAACGGAACAAGTGAAAGTTGCAGCCGGAAAAAGGGTGAAATTCTGCAGTTTTCTATAGCAAAAGTCGCAACTTTTTTATTTATTTAATTTTTGGGTGGGGTAAATAAATTGTTCACACTTTGTTTTGCAATTTCCCGACAGAGGGTTGAAAAAGGGGCAGCGATTTATAGGATGAATACACAAAGGGACTCAAACACATGGGTTTAATTGGGCTAGGTTAAGGTATATGCATTGTACCTACATATATAAGTAGGTAAACTATAATCTTAGTTTAGCCACTGTTTTTTGAACCTTTAATTGCAGTTAATTCAATGAAAATCAAATTCAATACTCACGAGATTTATATTATTGCTTAAATGGAGTAATTCATGCAGTTTATTTTTAAGTCTAACAATTATAGTATAGACTTTTTTATTAGACTTTTTTGAAAACACTTTCTTTTGGCTATTTTAAGGTTTCTACTTTAAATAAGAGTAGTATGCTATATAATTATAATAATATGAGTTAAAGTGTTGATTCACATTAAAATTAAACAAATAATGAAGGTTGAATAAATTAAAAAGAAAAATATCAAAACGTATGTTTTTAATAAATACGATCTGCATTTTGTCTGACAGCAGGTAATATAAACTTTTAGTTTTGAAAATTTTTTAATAATTGATTATCTTTTCAATCTTTTGCTACAAATTTAACATATGTACATATGTTTGGATCTAAAAACCAACAGAAAGTAATCCGTTTAAATCTAACAGAACTGCTTACAATTATTCAAATTTGGAAAGAATTTCACTCTTAAACTTACTAATTTATACCCAATTCTATTACAGTAAATCTAACAAAACTATTTTTTACACACACATTTAATTAAATATAAAACATTTAATAACAATGTTCCTACTCAGCATTGGCGTGTTAACTTCAATTTACAATTGTTTCAAAAATTGCATTTTATTAAAATACTTTTTGCTGATTCTAGCGGTTTATGTGTATGGAATTCTGTTTGATTTCTGTGTCAGCGCTTGCAAATTGTTTAATGTACCAATTTTGACTCAAATGTACCCAAAGTACTCAAACCTACATGATGTGTACACTTAAGTGATAGGCGAGTGGAGCACTTATAAACATATGTACATATGCACGAAAGATGTTTGGGAAATTTATACATGTGCAAACGTTTATCTGCATTTGGGACATTTGCATGTGAATGTGTGTGTGTGTTTCTTACATTGCGGCAAGAAGAAAATCATTTTTTAGTTGATCGCAGCAGGCTTTTCGTGTCGTTTCATGTCGAGCCGGAGTTGCAATTGTTATATGTTCTTTTACATTTGAAATAGTTTTATATATGAAATTTGTTAATTTATATGCATCATATTGTGAGCTTATTTTTTGGTTGGTTAATTAACTGACCTATAACAAAAACAAATATAATTTTAATATTGATCTTCTGTTGATTCTGTGAGTTACGCTTAGTTAATATTTACATATGTACATACTTATGTATGTACACGAAATATGACCGAGTGTATGTGCATACAATGTATGAACGGTTTTGAAAAACGTGCTTATAAAAAACTGAAAACTATTCAATGAGCGCGATATACATATGTATGTACAATGTACATACATATGTATGTGTACATGGAAATACATAAGTACATATGTATGCAGCTGACCTGGCAAAAAGTCTTTGCCACATACAGTCGCCCAATAATGTCTTCGTACAGATGAAAACTTAATTTTCAGAGTCGAAAAAAAGTAGTTTGTGGTTGATTTAAACAATAAAAATCGGCAATGGGTCCATAGAAAAAATTATAAAAATATGCCAAAACGTCTAAAGAACACTTTAAAAAATAATTGATATCATAAAAAATATAAAATATCATCCACTATTAAATAAAAATCACATTTTGTTAGCTGTTGATGAAAAAACCGAATATTAAAGTAACGCAAAATTTGGTACTTTTTTTGTTTTCGCAGAAATATAAAAGTTGTGTTAAATATTATTTATTTATAAGAACTAATATGAAAAGGTAATAAATCAATCTATAACTTACCATCTAAAATTTTTTAATTTAAGCTTGTATTCCATGTTTTATTTACGCTTGAAGTTGCAGAAAAAAAACCGAATATTAATGTTACTCACTGTATGTATCTATGTATGTTTATCTAAGGAAGTGTTTGTGTGTATCGAACATTTATTTATTGTTTACGTTTGTGTTCTGTGTGTTAAAAACGGCAAACCTTACAGTTAGTCAAGTAATTGTTTTGACAACAAAAACGTACATACATATGTACATAGACTGTATATTTGATTTAAATTAAAACAAAAACACAATAAATAAATAATACATTTAGTACTTTTTAAGAAACTTCATTTTATTAATTGTGAATTTGCTTAATGCAGTTAATTGATCGAAGGGTTCATCGCTCTATAACTGGATTCTGCGGTCTATTATCAGCGAAAAGATGTCAGTGGACGGCGATCAACCTCAAAGGCAATGTAAGTATGCGCCATTTTGTTATGTTTATCCACTTTGATTATCACAATTATGTATGTAATTAGATTAGGCTTATGCGCTTAATTAGACACACATTTGATTGATCTGAACCCTCAACCCTCCGATTTGCATATTGGTAGCTAACATAAAAAATTTTGTGTGTAATTTCTATACGATTTTTTATGTGATAAACGCGTTTTTCCGCCGCTCACCCTTTAAAGAGAAGCATTAGCTGCTCAAGCAGAAGCATGTTCAAATTTGCTCTTTGTTATCTACATACATACATACATACATATGTAGGTTCAGGGCTTAACCCATTGTTGTCAGCAACAAAAAAATAAAAATACTCTTCCACAATCAAATTAGGCATTTTGAATATTATTTTCAATTTTTGTTTTTTTTTTTTAAAACATTTTTTTTTTACATACTAAAAGTCATACTATCAGCAATGGGTTAAGAGTTCTCATTTGCCGTTGCCTACCGCATTTAGAGAGTTAACACAACAACAAATTCAAGTGGAATATAGAGAGACGCAACTAGTGCAGCACAAACAAATAGCAAAAGAGGCAAAAGGCGACTCTCTTTGCGTTAGACGCGCCAGTTGCGGCTTTTGGGCACTTGTCATCAGTGCTGCCAACCCTTCGGGTAATGAAAAAGCTAAATTAGCATTTGAAAAAAGCTAGAAATTAAAAAAATTAAATTAAAATTAAATTAAATAAAATTAAAAATTTAGCTGTTACCCAAATAAAAGCTTTAGATTAATGTAACGATGTTAATTCAATGATTCAACCTAGTATTTTCTTGATCTTCTTAAGTTCATCAAACACATCGTTTTTGGAGCTGAACTTACATATGTAGGTCCGATTGGTTTCTACTTTTTTGAGGTATCCCCACGTAGTCTGCATCTACAAATTAAATGTTACATTAATATTATCAAATATCTCATGTGTAAATTTGAGGGACCATACTATTACGAAGATTAGTTTTGTTCATTGGAATATAGAATTCTTCAACCTCTGCGTTTGACAATGCTAGCGGTAAAAGGCTTAGCGAAAATTATGCCACTACCGAAAATCTCCTATTTCCTACACTTCAACCAAAAACCTTTTGACATCCTTTAAATTGAACTTTTGAGTATTTCACCAAAATCTTTGCACTATAGCTTGATTCCACCTTAAATTATTTGGAGATATGCACAATTTTCGCTTCTTTTGTTTGGAAAATAGCTATAATTCCCGCTAGCTGCTGTTCTACAATTTATCCCGCATTTTCCTGCTGAAACCCACTAGATCTAGTGTGAAAATAGCTAAATTGACAGCACTGCTTATCATTCTCTTTTCTCTCTTACGCTATGCTTTCTCTTTCGCTCGCACTGCTGCACTTAAAAAGCTTTGTTCAAACAACAATTAGCCAAGTTACTTAAAATCAACAAATTGAAACTTCAAAGCATTAAATTTCCTTCTCTTTGGGGATGAATAGACTAAAGTTCGCGATGTCTTATTTATATATAGAGTACTATTATGTCGCGCTATGGTATATATGTATACCCTGGCTGCTGCCATTAAGTAAGGTACTTCAATTTCATTTAATAATCCCAACTAAAATAAAGCAAAGAAAAGCGACTGCTCTGCGCTATCTTGCAAAAATAACTGAATTGCACTGCATTTGGTTTGCTCTTTTTATACAATGGGAGAACTGAAACAGAGAGCGAGTCAAATTGTTTCAATGCACACGCACATACACACCAGAGAACTGCAACGAGTAATGAATTTTCAATCTGATCCGATTGTGATTTATTCACATTTCCTGAGCAAAAAAAAAAATCATTTCTCATTCAACGGATTATTCATGATTTATACTCGCTCTGAAAGTTTGTGCTTCAATCACTACTCGTGATTAAAAAAAGGCAACACTCGCACCTTACCCTGAGGGTAAGTTGCAAACACTAGATTGTGATTTGATTTTTCTGTGAGCTGAGCGTACGACACGCTCACAGCACGGGTGCTACTCGATGAGTGAGCGTTAAAAAAGCGGGTGCTACTCGATTTTTTGTGAACAAAATTTACGCTCGTAGAGCTACTATACTTGATTTGATTTGATTTCTGTAGAAGCGAACAATCATACTCTAGTATGATTTGCATTTAGTGATACACACACTCTCTCTCTTTTAAAACTTTCAATATGGAATATGCGATTGTTTGCAGGTGTGGGTGTGACTGCAGTTGAGAGAAAATGGATAGCAAATCTGTATGTATGTATGTGTGTTAATATGTTGTGCACACATGTGATCCATTTGCAGCGCTGCGGTTTAAACATACTGCGGAAGCTAAGTGTACGGAATGCTGAGCATGCTGGGATCAATGGAGTGCAAGGTGTGTGTCTGGGTGTGTATGGGTAGTGGGCCTCATGCAGTATAATGCGCACCGATTACGTACAGTGGGCAACAGTTGCGCTTGCAATTCGGTACAGTGGGGAACTGAAGTGGAAGTCAGATTTCTGATAGTTAAGTAAAATCCAATCAAATTAAAATACATATTAATGTTTTTAATCGAATTTTAAACTGGTGCACGACAATTTTTGAACAGTAATAAGTTTAAGATTTAACTGTGGCCATAACATTTTGTTATACTTTGTCCAAATTCGAACAAATTTTATGGCCACACAGAATATTTTATACGGATGAAATATAAAACTAATTTTGTATTGGTGCTAGTTTATCAACAAATGAAACAATTTCAGAAGCATTTTAATTGCTTGGCTATCAATCTACAATTTGTTATTTTTTATTTTTTAATTTAGATGAACCTTCAACACTAGATTGACAGTACAACAAAAAGTTATAGAAAACCAAGTCACACTAAAACAAAAAGGAAATCAAATTAAAAATAAATTATACAAATTTTTAACGAAACCTGCCAGTGTGACCGTATTTCTCAACATTTTGTATGGCACAAACCCAAACCTAATCTGTGTTCGTTGTAGCAATCGGACTGTTATTGTATAATTAATGTATAATTATTCAACTGTGTGTTATAGTTGAATCGATTGCAAATTCAACTCATAATGTTTGCATGGTAACAAAAGGCAGGGCATTAAATCATCGGCCAAACAAAGAAAACAAGTTTCCTACTTGTTGTACAATAATTTTATATGTTATATTCTACATAGCAAATATACGAATTTTTTTTTTTTTGCTGCGATAAAAGTTTCTCGTGCGTGGAAATCACAGAAATTTCCACATGAATGATTGTCGCTTTCGTTGTGGAAAATTATTTGAACTTTAAGCTTTGGCTATTAATTTGTTGGTGTATGTGTGCAAAAGAGAGATATAGAGAGAGAGAGAGAGAAAGAGGCATTTGTACCATCTTAAAGTAATGCTAACTTAAATTTTATACATTTTAGGTAAACTGGACTTTAAGAGGGAGGAGTTCATTGTCATAACGCAGTATGTGAATCCAACGAGATTCAGATACATGACGCTTGAAGATCTGCAGGCAAATGGGAGAATAGTAAATCACATTGAGTCCCAGCTGCCGGCTCATTGTCAGGACGACTTCTCTGGGAAGGTTTATCAAGATTCTCAGTTCGTAATCCTGCGTTATCGGCCGTTGAAATCGGAAAAGTATATGCGAGGCCAAGTGGTTAAAGCCCATGGAAATGGATATATTGTACAGGTGTTGGACTATGGCTTTCTCATTCATTGTCTTGGTCAGGATTTGTGGCCATTGCCAAAGAATCTGCGCAACATTTATATTGAAAGCAAGTTTGGAGGTCTGGCCAATGTGGCTCCTTTTGGTGGTAAAGATTGGTCCGAACGGGAGGTGGATATGCTCAACCGGAAGCTGGAAGTGGCACAGTTATTGATATTCCGGATTAAGTATCACAACTATGGACAACTCTTGATTAAGTCTCCTGGTATGGATGAACCTTTACTTAACGCAGCCGACTATCTGGTAGATAATCAATGTGCTTTGAGAGATCTTAGAAACAACACTGATGTCATTGATGAGTCTGCTTTCGACTTGAAAGTTGTGGAGTTAAATGAGGTGAATGTCATGCCCAGCAAGCGGGTTGCAACCGTTATAAGGCTTGTGGAAATGGAACGCATTCAGTTACCACTGCCCCAGGATAGTTCCATTGAGGACCAGCAGCAGTCTAGGCTAACGAAGGCCTATCATAAAATTAATGCCAGAAAGCGTATTCTCAAGAATCCCTCTATGCAGTCGGATAGGCTAGATGCTCTCCTCAGACAGCACACGTCTCCAACTATACCCAACTCTGCAAAGTCGCTCAGTGTGGTGAAGAATCACAGCCAGGGAAGTGTGGAAGTCGCTCTGATCAATGGCTCATCTAGCTATTCATGTAACGGTAGTAATTGCTCCTCCGACAGCTCTGAGATTCTTGGGGCATCTTCGAAACGCGGTACAAGAAACCGAGAAGGCAACTTGGAGCCAAAGCTCGTATCAAATATTAAACCGCTTCTAATCAAAGACGAATCACAGGAACCCAAGTTAATCCTATCAAAATCAGTGTCAAGTAAAGGATTAACAAATATTTCAATGGAAGCACTCGACAACCCTAAACTGGATTTAACAAGTTCTGTTAAGGAACCAAAGGAACTGTTTTCAAAGATGAAAACGGAACAACTTCAGCCATCGCAGAATAAGACGAAAGCGCAGAATCCCGAGAAACTGGATTGTATAATTAAGGAGCTGAGAGGTACGGAAAATCTAGACTTGCTAAAAGTAGATGACAAACTTCAGAGAAGAATCGGAACGGTAAATTCAGTGAAGCAAGTGACAGAAGAATGTTTAAAGTTACCGAAGGAAAAGGAACCCAAAATGCCCACGGAGATGGACAAAGACAAACTAGATCGCATCTATAAGCAATTTCTCACGTTTCCAACATGTGGTTCAACCAATTCCAATCCCAAACCCAATTCCAATCCCAAATCGATAGAGATAATGTATCCCAAAGAGCAACTGTTGTTGGCGCATAGCAATGGCAACGTGTTGCCCATTAGTGGTACTCCAGCGACGTTGTTCTGTGAGCAGACGTGGCTGACTATGGAAGAGCTGGGCTATCAGAATCCTTGGCCAATGCAACGTTATTCCTGGCCACATCTGATGAGGGGCAATACCTTGATGTTGATCGATGGCATTGGCACAGGTCGCTCCTGGAGTTATTTACCAATGTTGTGCTCTCTGGTAACAGGTTGGATGCGAAGACCACCAACTAGGCATAAGGATGCAGTCAACTTGGGTTCCTTGGCCATCATAATAACGGAATCGGTGGGAAGTGCTCGCTTGCTGTCCAACCAATGCAGCAAGCTGATGCATTGCTGTGATACGCAGATGTTAAAGGTCATCAACACACACGATCACACATTACCAGATGTTCAGCTAATGCTGCTTAACTCCTGTGGCATCCTAATCACAACGGTGTCCCATATGAAGCTACTTTTTATTGACAATAAACTCAATCTCATTGATCGACATCGGTTAAAGTACTTCGTAGTGGATGATTACGATCGCATGTTGTCTGCTGTTCCCGAGTTGCTCAATGAATCGCTTCAGCTAATCCAGAACCAGGCACACTCTCAGCTCCAGTTGATCCTTATTGCTCAGCGCTGGCACGGTCGGGTCTTTACGCCATTAATAAAGCAGTTCAATAACAATCCCCTGCTGCTCTTTGGTGATTTCCTAGAGGCAGCCATCTATGGCAACTTGAAAATAGATGTTGTTCTTCGCCACTCTACCAAAAAGACACAGCAGCTGATTGATTACCTGTCCGAACGATCCCCGAGAAAACGCACAGTTATCTTCTTCAAGACCATGGAGGAGCTGATTGATCTGGAACATGCGCTAACTGCTGCTGGATACGGATGCATTGGCCTACGCGATGCAGTGCATCAGGTGAGCAAATAAATCAATCACCTGAGTAGGAATATCTCTTAATACTAGTGATTTTTGCTAGATTTTACATTAAAAGTAAAGGATCTTAGAGATGGTTAGAGCTACAATCTATAAGTTGGTCAGTGTCTACCACATATTTAGTCAGTCAATACAAGTTTATTTCCCGTTTTTGATGCCTCGCCCCATTTGTCCAAAATAAGCGAAAATCCAGACATACCTCGGCAAAATACATGTTTTTGCGAATATATCAGTAGCTACAAAACCTGGCGACACTAATTCATGCAGGATTCTGACGTAAAGACAATCTCATCATAATTATTTGAATGCCACGGCCCCTTCGCACATAAGATACAGAACAAATTGAAAATTTGTATGCCTTCTAACTCACATATTTATTTACGTATAGTTTTGTAACTTTACTTTTGTTCAGACACAAGCAATATCAAACGATCCTGAAAACCACTGTATGGTCGGACTATAGCTAAGAAAGTTGTTCATACAACATAAATTGTAAACACACCAGCACAAAGACATACTAGTGCATGTTGGCTTCCTATAGTCGGCATGCCCTACAGAATTGTTCCTTCTTGTTTTGTTAATGGACATACACGTTTCCTTTAATTCAAATTATTATGAATAAATATTATTGATTGTCATCATTGTTTATATACATTGTGTATATATACGATATTGTATTATTGTTTCTAAGCCAATTTTGATCAAATTTTCGGAATCGTTTTTAAGGCTTTAGCTAAGTTTAATGAAAATACAATTAAGCTATCTAATTAAGATTGCGTTATTTAGGTGAAGGGAGCGTGATATCAAAAAATTCAAAACACTTTTAAATTGCGTGCAGACACATACATATATCCAGCCTATAAACGAAAATATTTATAGGCTTATATACTTATATCCAGCCTATAAACGAAAATATTTTTAAGCTAGTTCTTTCCATTTCTAAGGACGGACATTGTTTTATCAACTTATGATGCTGATTAAGAATATATATACTTTATGGGGTCTTCCACAACTGCTTCTGTCAATTGCATACTTTTGACTCAATGTACTTTTGGCAAGGAAATTTTTAAGAATTGCAAATTAAAATTTTCTATATCACTGCGGACGGCAGGGTGCGCTAGAGACGAAGAAAAAAGTCAAAAACACATTAAAAAATTAACTTCAAAACCAAAGAAATTTAAAAAAAAAATTTATATTCAATTAATTGTTACATAATAAAATCAATATGGCGTTTGTTTTTTAAGTTCATGGCTCCTTAGGGTCTAAAGAAGAATCTTCCTGGGGTAGTCTTTTCTTCCTAACACTCAGAAGGAAGCTGCCAGAATATTTTTCTCAAGATCGGCTAAGAAACAAAGAAGCAATTTATTGTTATTTACTAATCGATATATGTATACATATACATAAAAAAGGGTAAATATCTGTATTCTCTTTAACTAAAAATCCTATTAGTAATAATTCGATGAGCATTATGAAATAGAACGTTCTTCTTTATAAGTATTATAACTTTTAAGATTTTTCTGATTCATTTTAAGCTCCTTAAGGAAGTTATTAATTTAGGATGAAAGCTGCATTTCCGCACTTCAAATTTTTGTATTATGCCAATTTTGTAAATTTTTTAATAAAGTAATCAATTATTACAGATATTTAGAATAGCAGTGATACAAGTGGTATTTTCATAGCTTTAAAATTTGTTTGTAGTGTCATAATATCGGTCACATTCTCGCTAGTAGCAACTGACTGCATCAGGGAACGAACGAAAACATTGGTATTCCTAACAAGGATATATTTGCATTACACTACTCGAATCCATTCATGAATCACCTTTCCTTTTTAATCACGAAATTTCTCTTAACTTTTTTTTCTATCCGGTTTCTTTTAGCAACCCGAGGAGCTATTGCTGGTATCGGATGAAGAGCAGCAGCCAACACAGTTGCAAATCAGGAACTTTGAGCTTTTGGTGCACTACAGTCTTCCTGCTACTTGGTCAAAGTTTTCCTATCGCTTTCATGCGTTAATGGATAACATAAGGAATTGCCTGGCGCCGCAGCAGGACCCGAAGGACCTTTTGTCCTATGTGATGCTGGACGAGAACAGCAGCTATGAGTTGCCGCGACTGGCACAGTTCCTGCAATCCCATGACATCAAGCTCGACAGGCACATAGAGCAGATGGTGGCCAGCTGTCGTCGGGAAACGGATCAGAATCGCGCTTTCTGTGACCAAATGCTGAGCAGGGGCAAGTGTGGACAGAAACCGTTTTGCATTAAGCGGCATTACACGATCGATGCCGATTTTCAGCGACCTCATTGTGCTTTGTGGCAAGCGGAAACAGAGGTGCGTTGCAAGCTCATTAAAGCCTATAGCCCAGTGCACTTTGCCGTCTTGGCTGAGAGTTATAAACCTCGGGATGGCGAGTCCTGGATTTCAACTCAATGCCAATCTGAACTGAGAAAACTCAGCTCCTCCCTGAACTCTCACATGAGTCTGGAAGAGAATCGTCGATTGCAGCAAAAGTTGCACATTTCCGACGTTTGTGTTATCTCTCGTGGCTCAAGGTATCAACGTGTACGTGTTGTGGATCTGTCTGATCAGCGTCTGGTCACCGTTCAACTCTTGGATGAGGGCACGGAACTGTTGAAGGTAAAGCCATCCAAGGTTTTCGAGTGTGTTGACAAATTTAAGGATTTGTCTTCCTTGGCAATGGATGTGCGATTGTGTGGCTTGATTCCCAGCTCCATCGGAGAAGGCAATTGGCAGCACGAGGCCACCAAGTGGGTCACTGACGAACTCAATGGACTACGTGACAATCAGCATCTGCAGTTTGTAGTCGGGTTCACCATGTTAGGTACTGTCTATGTCCGGGAAATAAGTGTGATGCAGAGGTGTCCTACAATGCAAACCAGTGCCAAAGTGATGCAATTGCGTAACGAACTAATACGGCGAGAATTTGGAGAGCATGATGAGCAGGGCATTAGAAACCTAAGCAAACTGCATCAGGAGATTTTAGAACAAAGGCAAGAAACGACTTTCAAGGAGGAAAATGAGCAGAAGGCTTTTTTAAAGGTAAACTCAGTGGGAAAAAGTGGAAAATACAGCAGATAGAGATCGGGAGATTCAGCAAGAGCACCAGCCTGGCCCAAAAATGTTAAGGGGCAATGCAGAATATAAGGTTTATAAAGCAGATTTTAATAAAACAAATAATACTGAGACATTAATAACAGAGCATGAGGGAAATGTCACAAATCAAGCAGCAAAAGATAGTGTTTTAAAGGACATGGACTCAGAGATAGCAAGTGACGTTGAAGGTAAAGAAATTACGAGTTCAGATATTTTTATGGAAATACTGCTAAAGGATCTGCAGAGCAACGAACCATCCATTCAAGAAGGTGCAAAGCAAATAATGAAAGATATTCTCATCGACGACAATCCAGTTGCAAAGATTACACCAAAAAAGCTAGAAAAGTCGACTAAAAGAATTCAAATCGCTCCAAATACAATGAGCAATGCACTTTATTGTGCCTCAATTGAAGGAAGTGCGGTGCGTCCAAAGGTCCGATGGCATCAGACCCTCACGCAAATCGAGCTAATCTTTGAGCAACAGGTACCACAGTATGAGCTCATACATCGGGGTTGTGTTCTGATCTATCAGGTGCTCGAGACGACACCGCCACAGCGATGCATACTGAACTTACTTGGCGAGGTGGCGATTTTATCAGAGCGACAAAATGGCTATCAACTGCACGTTAAGTTGGCCAAGCAAAGTCCTGTCTTTTATTGGCCCACTTTGCTCAGTTCACTGAGTGCTCAGCAGCATTGTCACTGGTTGGTCTATGACTCGGAACGTGGCAAGCCTCCTCAATCAAATATAGGTCGGACCATGTGGATGTACCATCTGCGAGGAGTGTGTGCCTCCAAACTGGCTGACGACGAGGAAAGCAGCTGCACCACCGATGATGAGATGAGCTTTTCCTCCGATGACGATTGATTTTAAGTCATAAAAAACGTTTAATTAAGACTTCATAGAATACACGGATTTTTAAAATGTTTTTAATACTACACAATTGCTCAAGAAAACAAAACAAAATAAATAAAATTAAAAAAATTTCTTATATCCTTTACTATTATTTTCTTTTTAGATTATAAGAAAAAAATTAGATAATATCTTGATTCTTGAAACAAGTACAGATTATTTATATATTTGTTTTTTATTTCATCCATTCAAAGTTTCGGGTGCCCGAATTCTAGTTAAGGATCAATGGAAACTGGAAACACGATGCGATCGTATTTGGTCACATTACATAGACGCATGTGAACTCCACAGGTATTCCATGTCACAAATAGAAAAAATAGAGCTGCGTACATGCCTTTGCAATGAATTGCTTAAATTTATTGGCTTTATACTTGTCGGAAACAGGTGTCGAAAGAATGTGTTCATTACCTTTAAATAAGAAAGTATATATCTATATCTAATTATAAATGGAACTTGACGACTAATAATAAGCAGGCGTGTATTGAGTAATTCCAAGTAATTTCAAGTGCCCCGGAGGTCCATTGTCTGATTCAAAAGGACCTTGTCCTGGTCTTGGGCGAAACGGAACGTTGCCAGGCTGTTGGAAATTTTGCTCTGGTGTATTTTGGTCGTTCGAGTGGGGACGAGGCTGAAGGGTCGGCTGATCTGGCTGCTGGTGCTGAATTGGTCTACGATTATATACGTAATGTCCGCTATCATATGGATTGAGATGCCAGTTATATTGTTAGTAAACGACTTAGACATTGTATTGTTATGATTTTGCACTCACCTCGGGCGACTGCCATAAATTATTCCGGACACCAGCTGCGCACTTAGTACGATTATCAACAACGGGCCAAGTGATAAGGCCCATAGCTTAGAAAACATAGTACCGCTTGAGATTCGATCGAGGCTTCAGTAATGACAGTTCAGTAGAGACTGAAAACATCTCGTAGAGATGCCAGATTAAGTGTTCGCTTGTATAATGTATAATTCCGTGCCTTAAAACTCACAGCGTACCTTTAGTGCTGATGTACAGATAGTTCTTACAATACTACACACGGGGAATTTACAAAACTTATCTGTGTTCCCAGCTGTAATTGAATAAATTCGAATTGTTGAAATTTATTTATATATTTAAACTTGTAATGGTAACACTGCAATCAAAAGTTCTGAACAGTGTAGATAAATTTCAATCATTCAAAAGTAATATCAGTTGTAACTCATTGTCACTCCCTAAATTACTAAACGAGCACTTGAGGAATTGATAAGAATTGCAGTCTGTTTTAAGCTGGTTTTCGATAAATGTTGGTTGGTATTTCTGATTGTCGCATGGATATACATAAATACCATTTATCTCTGGCGGTAATGGCCTTAAAGGACACATACATCTAGGAAGTATTTGACCAGTAAGCTATGATCAATATCCAGATTAGGTTTGGAACTGCTGCCAACCATGTAAAGGATGTTAAGCCCTAAAGCATAATCGTCCCTCAGTTGATATTGACTGTCTGCAATTCCCGTTCTACGATATATTTCTGTTGGTGAGGCGATGCCGATTTTGATGCGCATTTGATTTACGCGATTCGGCGTTAAATATCAACAGGTAGCTTTGCATTAATAACCAAAATTATTTAAATGTATGCGAATAATGTGTGAAGTTCCTCAAAGAAGTGTTGGGAGTTGCTGTCTTTGTTTAAAAACGCACTGTGTTGAAGACATCTAGTTGCCACTTGGCCAAAATAATTATTATGGAAAATGGCAGAAAACCAGTGAAATGAAAACCACTTCATCTGCACACCATGGACTCCTGCAACTTTTGCGCCTCGAAATTGCGGTTGCAACAACCAAAGCCACAGGGCGTTGCAGAACTCTCGTCACGCTGTCAGTGACCCATAGTGTGGAATGCTCCATGGACAGCTGCCACTTCGCAGTTTTTGTCACACCCCGCATAGTTTAAATTTAAATTAAAAATATAATTTTAAACTTTTAAATTATCTTTTATATTGTAACTTTAATATTAAATATGTCGACTGATCATAGTCTGACATTAAATAAATAAATAAATAAAAAAAAATAAATAGTTGCTGTTTCCATAACGTTAAAGTTACAAGGCGAGTCACATTCTGCGTTTAAGCATTTAGAAATATTCGCTACTCGTGCTGTCTGACACGTGACACGAGCAAGCGACACTTATCATGTAAGCCTAAAAGTATGCTTTAATTATGCCTATGATTATATTGGATCGGTTTGACTCCTCTTTGGGAAATTTGATAATTTATGATAAAATGCTTAATTCATTAAAAAAACATCCAACACCATTGCAGATTTTAGGTTAAGTTAGGTTATGCGGACTGCTCGGCCTTTTAACGGCCGAGTTCACTCGGAGGCCATGGGGCCCATTGTGATATCCGTCTACTGTGGATGTTAGCATAAGGATGGGGTGGGAATGTTGGTACTGGGTGGTGCGTTTGTTGGGATTTATCGGGGATGAAACGATGTGTCTTTAGCAGCATTAGTTGATCCCAGTTAGCCGGAACCAACCTGTGGCCTGTGCGAGAAAAGTGTATGTTAAACCCGCAAAATATATGATATCAATTTTGTGTCGAAAAAAGTACAATAATGAAATAAAAACTTATATAAATAAATACGCAAAAAACAAATGATTTAATTGTGATAAAAAAAAAACACTTCATATATGTAACATTTATATCATGTTAAGTTAAATTAATTATTGTTTGAATGAATTTTTAATATCTTGTAAAACCAAATAATATCGATCTTGTATAACTATTTCCCGCTAAAATTAATTTTTTTTTTGATAAAGTAATAGAATAAGTGTATAATAGTTTTAAAAACCTAACACATCCTGAAAAGTTTTTGAGCTCTACTATAAAGCGTATCGCAAACAAAAAATTAAGTTTTTTAATTTGTTTACAATATAAGATTAAAACATTAAATTCCCAATATCTCAGGATTGGCTTTAAATATGTCTAGATATACATATATACATTACCGGTTTTGGGATGAGTAAAAGATAACGTTTTTGGGTTATTGAACAGTTCTTGTATTTGATATATCCTTGTTTTGTTTATCCAACGCTAATAATACAATTTGTAATTCTTATAATTATTACAAAGCATTGAAATGATTACACATGTATGTACTATATATTTAGTTAGATATATAGATGCTATATATAAGCAGATGGAGATTTTTAAGCTTAAATGCCTAACAATTACATACATATTATTCCTAAATATTTGTAACATTTAAACTACTATTCATAAGTATATACACATTTCTTTTTCTTATGATCTTAAGTGATTTCATTAAAACTTAAAATTGAATTCAAGTAAATTGAAATAAATGAAAATGTGGAAGATGTTGTAAGTGAAATTAGAAAGTTTCAAAAAATGTTTCAGTCTAGGTATATAGTGAGAATTTAACAGTTTTCAATAAAATGTTCAAAAAACAAAACAATAAGTTTTTAATAGTTAAAAATATGATACGAGAGAAATGGAATTAAACATAAATTAAATTGTTAATTTCTAATAGTATTTTATATGGGCAGATTATATATGAATGGGGTATATATAATATTGTAGTATAGTTAGTTAAGCTAATGTGACTTATGTTTATCGTTGTTCTTTTCGTTGCATGCTGCTAGGTGTGAGTTCCTGTATTCGTACTACAGTATATTAATAATAATACAATGTGGCTATGTTTCGTATCTGATATACTATATGTATCTCTTTGTATCTCCCTAACTCTAGTCTTAAGTGTGTGCGATTCTAGGTTCAACTAAATGCTAAGACTTTTACGTAGTATTCCTTTGGATGCCCGGGACTACACTAGAATAGACTGCTCTGCTTGGCTAGGCTGCAGCTATGAAGGGTCATGGTGCCCGTGGGATGGAGCGCGAGGGCTGCTTGTAAACTTGTTGTCGATGGTGGCGGCGGCGTCGTTACGGGGCCCCAGGAGAGCCGCTTTCAGTTTGGTCGCAATGGCAGCATGCCATAATGTTGCTGATGTGCCTGTTGCTGTTGCTGCTGCTGCTGCTGCTGTTGTAACATCATTTGCTGCTGCTGATGTTGTTGTTGCTGCTGCTGCTGTTGCTGTTGCTGTGGTGTTGATGTCGTGACGGTTGCGGGCATCTGAGATGTGGTATAGGTGACAGCACATGCTGCTGGCTGCGAGACCACAACAGGAGCGCTCACCTTACGCTCCGATTGCGTGCGAATCGGTTGCGGATGCGCCGCATTTGGTTGCGGTGGTGGCGCATACATGAGCATCGGTGGCGGTGGCGGTGATGGCTCCACACTGGGATGACGGGCTGGCGGAGTGACGGCCGAGCCATGATACGAGCCATACGAACTGTCATCGGATTGCGCCGACTGACCACGATTACGTGGACCGGTCATGCCATAGAGTTGCTGCTGATCGCGACGCTCGAACTTGTGGTTGCCATCGAGTGGTGTTGGATTGTTGCGTGATCCGTAGACTGGCTGAAAGCCCTGTGGCTGTGCCTGTATTTCAGTCATGAGTTGAGGCGGTGCCTGCAATTGCTGTTGTTGTGGCTGTTGTTGTTGTTGCATGGTAGCAGGCGGTTGCTGTTGTTGCTGTTGCTGCTGTTGCTGCTGCAGCGGTTGTTGTTGGCCTCGCATTGAACCGCGCATGCCATAAATGCTTTCGGTACGCTGCTGCATTTGATTCTGTACATTCTGATTCTGGAGATGCGATGATTGTGCTGACGTGACAGCCTGTTGCTGTTGTTGTTGTTGTTGTTGCTGCTGCTGCTGTTGATGTTGCTGCTGCTGCTGTTGTTGTTGCTGCTGCTGCTGTTGTTGTTGTGTGCGCATGGGATACAAACTCTGTGCCGGCACCAACGGACCTGGACGTGGCACAATGTCACGATTTATAGCAGTATTGCTCTTCGCATAAACCGATTGCGAGCGATTCAAATTGCTGCGGGTCAAGGTGGGAGAGCGGCAATACAGGGATCGAGTGCCTCCATAGAGTGGTTCCTGCTGTTGCTCGTACTTGGAGGAGAGCGGCGGTGCGGTGTACAGATTCTGGCAATAGTTACCCCCAGCTCCAGCACCAACCACGCCCATTTGGGCCATATTAACGGCAGCATGTTGAGCAGTCGTCGCTGCACCACCACTCGATTGTCCACCGCGGGGATATGTGCCTTGGGACTGCTGATACTTGTTCGGTTTCTCCATGTCCAGGTCATAGTTCAATTCATCCTCCGAGTGGATCGAACTGGAGTCGTTGTCACTGCTTCCCTTGCCATGACGCACACTGCGACGCGAACTGAAGATGTGCTCGTAAACCAGTCCAGAGGCCATACCACCAACCAGTGGCCCGAACCAATATACCCAATGGTTGTCCCATTTGTTAAGCACAAACGATGGACCCAACGAGCGAGCGGGATTTAAATAGGGCATCTGTAATAAGAAGAGAATGGAAAGGGAATGGTGTTAAAAGGGTTTGTTTTTATACCCTGTAAGAATGCTTAGATAGGGTAGTCTGCATTTTCTAAGCTAAATTTAGTTAGCATATAAATAGGATTTAATTTTCAAAACGTAAAAATGCAAAACAAAAGTCTACTACTATATTATCACTAATAAAATCAATATAAATCTTTATTATTATTATTATCTCTTTCGATTTGTTCTAAATTACTTCAGTTTCCTAATAAATTTCTTAATCTTTTAATATTTAAATTAGTAAGGCTTTATATTTAACTAAGCTACAACTTTATTTAGATAAAAAGACAACTATTTTATCGCTATTTAGATATTCCCTCTTTATTTTCTTCTAAATTAACTGCTTAATTGCTTAGCATCAAAATCAACAAAGATTTATATTTACTTTAGCTTTTTAATCGCTACAGAAATGCATATAAATTGTGTGCTTTAATGACATTGCAAATATTTGCTTTTGATAATTTCAGACTGGACCGAACCGAACTGGTCGACCTTATGAGTATCGCCTAAATTAATTATCTTTCCCAATTTCTCGGTCCCTTTGTTGCAAGTTGCAACAGTCGCAGTCGACGTCTCAGTCGAAGTCACAGTCTCAGTCTCAGGTAGTTTGCCTTAAAGGTGAACACATTTCTGTCGCTGTCACGCTGCGATTTTTGCACCATAAAAATGCGCAAACGACAACGACAACGGCAGGTGCGTTTTGCAAGTCTGAAGTCGGCGAATCTCGAGATTCCTTAAGCATCATCATTATCAATGTCAAACTTACCGAGACAAAGCAGCAGGCGCTGTAGGCAGCTCCGATGGCAAACGACGAATTGCCCATGAACCTTTTGATGGCATCGGTGGATACAAAATAGCAGAGCACCACCACAAAAGTCAGTATGAATTCCACACCGAATCGTTCCCAGGCCGCAAGAGCAGCGCTGTGAGAGATGGCCGCCTGTAGATTTCCCTGATAGCCCGGCACGGTGACACTGTAAATGAAAATGAAAAAACAAACGAAAATATTATCACTGATTACTTATACATATGTATGCATATACACATGTGAGTGTAAAATAAACAAAAAGTTTTCACATTCAATTGCAATGGTGCTGACAGCTCTATATAACAGACAACATATGTATACTATATATATTTCAAGCTCGCCAAAAAACAGAAAAACCTCTGTGTAACCCACTTCCACATCATAAACTTCCATGTTGGGTTGCGGCACACATGAAATAATTTAGATTGCCAAAGTTTCAATTGCCAAGTGACAAAAGTTGTTGCCTATTTCTAGGCAAAAGTTTTGCCGAGTCTTTATGATTTATGCACAATTCAACTTTGCTGATAATGCTAATGAGTTCACTGACATCCAGATGGTGTCAGCTTAACTTGTGATAACAGCATTTGAGGAAAACGTTTACTTGATTTAGTTCTAAGTCACCATTATACAGATAATGCCTTCAAATTGATAAACTTCGAGTGTTTGCTACAGTTAACAGCTAATTTAATTTGCTGTCTATCTAGATTTAATTTGATCAATTTATTGTATTAAATATTAAAGTTGATAAGTAACTTAGAAACTCTTCAATTCCTTTTAATAAGTTTCCACATAAGTTTGTCACTCTTCGTTAGAAATCTCTTTAAAACTAAAAATAAATAAAAATTTTATATAAATTATTGCATGAAGTGATGACAAATGTATTTCGGTAAGTGAAAACAAACATGAACTCTACTGATCATAAATTCTGCACTTCACATGCTGTGAGAGGATAAGTATTTGCCAAGCTTTTTGTGGAAATGCAACTTGCTCACCGGAACATTGAATAACTGTGTGAAAATCCGGAAATAAACGCTTTTCAAATGCACTTAAAAGTACTTCAACAAATAGAACACTCAAACTCAAACTCGATCTCAACGGGAAGCGGCATTGAGTGACGGATGAGGCCAGGATGGTGGTTAAGGACTAAAGAGCAGGTGCATGGCTTTGAAGGTGTAAAAGTGTTAGCAGGGCATCGGGCAATATCCGTGTCGCTTTAGCGGCAATAAGTACCAGCTTTTCTCCACTGCAAATAGTTGTGCCAATAAAGTATGCTATTGAAAATGTATGAAAAGCTCAACTATTTGCCAGAGAAATGTGGTCTGCGTGTGTGTGTGTTTGCGGTGGATTGTGTATTTAATGTTTCACACCTCTGACTTGTGGACAAAGGCAGTGGCGTAGTTTGGCAGGGGATTCGGTATTAAATACACAGCTTGCTAAGCTACTTACATTCGCAATAATAAAAGTGGAAAAAAAGTGGAGAAGAAGGTATTTTTTTATGAATGCTATTTGATTGAAAACATAAGTTTAGTAAGCTCTTTTTATTGCGCTTAAAAACAGCTAAAAAAGTTTGAAAATTAAAAAAATTGCAATCTAAAAACTAATATAAATTTAAATTTTACATTTGTTTATTCAAAACGATACGGCACAGCATACTATATTAAATATAAAAAGTTTTTAGCGCTGCTTATAATATATTTCAAATATTTTAGTTTTTTTTTTAAATTAATTTAAACGCTTTTGGCGTTTTTCTGTTTGCTTTTTCATAAGTGTATAAAGCGCTAATTTACAGATAGAACACATAGATATACACTGAGAGATATACATTTAGTAGCAGCTACTAAGTAGCAGGAAATAGCAAAATGTTGGTGCAACTTTATGTGCCGTTAAGCTGCTCAGTTTTTGCTTCCTGACCGAAATTGTTTGCACGATAAAAGCAAACAGAAAGCTAAATTTATAAAGGAGAAAGAAAAGAAAGCAAAAAGTAGCTAAAAAAAAGTGAGAATTGAGAATGAAAAAACATAAACACATATATTAAAAGCTTACA
Organism: Drosophila tripunctata; assembly: GCA_035047385.1. Taxonomy (NCBI): domain Eukaryota; kingdom Metazoa; phylum Arthropoda; class Insecta; order Diptera; family Drosophilidae; genus Drosophila; species Drosophila tripunctata. Next base: position 90,692 of record JAWNPS010000165.1, read on the forward strand.
ACAAACTGTAAACTTGAACTATGCTGCAAGCTTTCCACACACACACACACACACACACACACACACACACACACACACACACACACAGGGTTTGGAGTTTTGTTTTTATACTTTTGAAAAGGAAACAGATTTCCTCGCACATTTGTTGCCACCACATCCGCTTGGCAAGTGAGTGAGTGTGTGTTATGTGTTTGTGCAACACGCTCGGTTGATTGTGGTCTGGGATTCAGGGATGCGTGTGAATAGTTCTGGCCAACTGCGAAACTGACACGAACACAGGTCCAGACACTGGCATTCAGTTACCCCACTTTATTCATTTCATTTTCATTCTCAGTTTCCTTAACATAATTATATTATGTAAAATCCAATATTTTTGCTGTGAAATGCAATTTTCAGCAATTTGCGAAATAACTGTGATGCATGCGGGGTGCCTCTTAATTACAATTTGTTAAAAGTTAAACAGTTTACACAGTTTGTTTTTAAACTAAGAATTAACAGCGTTGCCACCTAGCAACTGGCTACTAAGCTGCCAACTCGTTGAACCAGCCCTGCCAGCTTGTGTATGAGTCGAAAAGTTTTTAAACAGTAACGGCAACATTATCCAATAAAAACTGGCATTGTAGTCGACAAAAAGAGTTTTTTTTACAGCAACCGACTCTTATAACCCATAATAACATTGCAATTAATATTTGTTTAAATTTATTAAATTGCTCCTAAAAACAACACACAAATATTTCTATTCATATGCAATTTTGATTGTGATTGAAGCACAATTAAAATGCCCAATAAATATTCAGAGAGCTGATACAATTTATTGAGTATGCCACAAAGCCATTAATTGTAAATTGAACTCTCCACTAAATTGCAAATTCAAATTGTGGCATTAAGTGCAACAATTTGGTGAATGTGGCATGGATTACATGGCACACAAGTGGCACAGGAGGTGACTGTGTCAGGTACAGACACAGACACTGGACCAGCTGTACACAGTTTAGTTTCTCTTTTTATTTTGGATGGGGGCAACAACCGGAAGCGCCAACAGGATGCCATTTCCATGCAGCAAGCCGATAAGCCAGAGGGCAAAAAGACTCGAACTCAAACAGATTCCCTAATTCAATTGCCTGTGAATGTGACACGAATTAATTTTCCCTATCGATTTGTGCTCCTTTATTGTCCAGGAAGTGCATTTCCCTGCTAGATGCAATCAACAGGGTATTAGAGAAGTCCCCAACTTGATAAAGTCATAAGCTATAAAATGTTATTTGAACTATGCCGCAGAGATTCAATAATATTAGAGATGGGAATTCCGCAAACTGTAGTACAATGTGCTCGTATGTTTCATTTGAGTAATTGAAAATTTATTTTATAGAAAATATTTCATTCTTTGATTTGATAATTTATATTATATATTTTTAAAAAGTTCAGGTTGTTTAAAGGTGTTAAAAGAGTTGCTGTTCTCTGAATTCTCTTTGTCCATACGGTCAGACGGATATGACAATATCGACTAGGCTTGCGATGCTGATCAAGAACATATAGACACCGATTCTAAAATTCTACAGTACATAGGATAAATTAGCAAATACATATTAAATATTGTCTTTTTGATACATCAGTATCATTTATCCTAGTTCTACAGCTACATATTAAACTCCAAAAAGATTTAAACCTGTTTGTACAACTACTAATTTAATTAAGATATGATATGAAAGTCCCCTCTGCAGCATTAGTTGAGTTTGTTCAGCATTTAATTACAATATACTATTCAGATAAAGAGTTGAAATATAATCGGTTATGGGAACTATTTATAAATATGGAATACACACAAAACTGTTTTTTTTTTAATATGCATTTAACAAAGATAAAACAGGATAGCTCTTTCAATAGTACTTAGTAGAGTTTCTTTTTTATTTCGTATAACCCTGTCGCTATTTGTATAAAGACGTGTCACGCTGAAAAGCACGATCCGCAACACATCTCTAGCATCGTGTACCGTTCTCGCTGCCTTAACTTGTGTATGTTGTTTCACTTTGTGGCATTTAAAATTCAAATTTCGACTCGAAAATCCTGTTTTCTTTTCAGACTGAGAATGTGTGTGTGTATCTGGATCTGTGTGGTGAAACTACTGTAATTTTGGGCGGCAGGTGTGTTGTATGTTGAGCTCGTTTATGAATTGCCAGCTGCCCTTTCCGGATTGACCAACCAGAAAGGAGCAAATGCCGCAACGCTGTCGACACGTGTTTGATTTCAAGTTTCCGAAGACTCATCCTGAGCAGGCGCAGCGGACTCTCGACACTCGATTCTCGATTCTCAATTCTCATTCTCGATTCCTTTGAGTCGCCAACGAGTTGAACAAAGGCCACTGGCAATGCTTAATTATGCGTTCTGTTGCCTTCGGCTTTCGGCTTACTTCTTTCGGTTTCTACCTGATTTTTATCTTCGCTTTTTCATCAGTATTTTCAAAGGCTGCTTTGGCATTTTTTGGAACGTGCTTGGCGCACGTTCTGCATAAAAAAAGTGACCAACAATAATGAAATCTTTTGATGAAAAGTGAACTGAAATTCTCATTGGGAATGCAAGAACAATAGCCTAAGCTAAAGATATCTTTACGTATCAGATAGCCGGATATCGATACTTAAATATGCTGCGGGTCTCTCAAAACAATTTAAAATAATAAACCAAGCGGACTTTAAGTAGTTTTTTTTTTTTAGCTACAACTTCGTGCCACATGTCTGCTTATTAGGGTAGTGACAATTGATATGTGACAGGAGTGTGCAGCAGGCAGCAAAGTGGAAAAATGTGCAACATACTTATAACTTCAAGTATCCAGAGCTGCCTTCTATATGATATATTATATGCGGGAGTTGTGTATAAAATTATATCAAGTGCACTTTTAATTTATTAATTTTTAAGCAAAGTTTTAAGTCTATTTTAGAATGAAAAGTTCTAGTTAGATATACTAAAGAGGTGAATACTTCTGTTACATGTAACAGCAAATTATTGAAAATTAAAAAAAATGACTACAGTAGAATCCAGATATAACGACTCAGCTTATAGTTTATAGGTTGCTGCGAAGAAAATTCGATGACTATACAAACTTTTATGAAAATTAAAATCATATTTCGGATATAATTTCGGTCCCTTGAGTGTCCTTATAGTCGAATTCTACTATACTGTGTTTCATATTCTTCAAATTTAAAAGTAAATTTTTCTTTAAGTCCATGAAAATACATATAGAATGGGAAAATATGCATGTTCATATTATATATTGATTTCTAAGGAGGCAGAGTTTAGTAAATTTACTTTTTATCAAATAAACGAAACATATACTTTAAAGCATTTCAGATTTTAAATATTTCTTTAAGTTAATGTTGATATTTTACAATAATCAGAAAAAAAAACTATTTTTTTATAAAATCAGAAACTTTTTAGTTCCATAAAAAACCCATTTAAAATGTAATTATAATTCTCGCAGATGCGTGACAAACTGTTTGGTAATCTGTTGTTTTGGAAACCACAAGTTATTCATGCCTCAATTAAGTTAAATCTCATCTATTTCTGGGTAAAAGCCAGCAATCTCAGCTTGGAATGGATGGCCCATCAATCAGGCCATCAAAGAGAAAACTAATAATTCGGCGTAACCACAAAATCGGCAGGCAAATCTAAACCAATTAATCAACATAAGATACATTTTAGGAAACATATGTTTCAACTAAAACATGCTGCTGAGGGAGGATAAAATACAGAAGAAGAAGATACGAACCTGATCGGAGCAGCAGCTGAAACATGTTTCATTTGCCAAGAGACTCCAGAAAGCCAAAGATGCCAATGCACTTAACAACAACAACAAGATCACAAAAAAACGGGAAAAGAAATAAGAGAATAAAAGGAGACAGGGGTAACAAAAAACACAAAGAGTGGATGGAAAAAAAATCAACAGCCAAACAGATGTTGAACAGACTGAGTGCCACAAGGGGCAAGCTGCACAGGCGCATTAACTTTCCTCACAACATCCAAAGGAGTTCAAAATTGGAGCGAAATTTGTTTGAAAAATGCTACGCAGGCGCACAAACACATACAGATATCTCTTATTTTTTGTTTTCTTCCTTTGCTGTTTGTGTTTTTTCTCCCCCTCTCTTCAAAAGAAGACAAAGAAAGAGAAAGAGAAAGAGAGAGAGAGAGAGAGGTCGATGATATTTCATACGCATATCCTGCACAGGACTTTCTAGGCATAAAAGACGCTGACAGGCAAGAAATGATTTAGCTATGCGTATTCTTGTATCCTCCTTTATGTATCTATATCTTGAAATGTAGCTCTGTGTGCGTGTGTGTATCTAGGCACAACCTCGACAAAGGAATCCGGTCCTGACAGCAACGCAGTTTTGTAAAAATGGGAAAATCACGTCGCCAGTCGGCAGATGTTTTCTCTAGTAGATAAAGTCCTAGCTACCTGCCTCTTATGCAGGTGCTTACATATCTACCATATCTATGTATCTGTGAGTGCGTGTATCTGTGTGTGTATACAACATTTACCTGCATATCCTATTTAAACACCAACACACACACACAACACACATTTCTCTAGTGTTTCCCATTTTTGCACATGGAACATGGCATTTCCTGTAAACGGTTTTTGGTTAAAGTGTCCTCCATGTCCTTCGTGTACAGTCACCACACCAGTTGCAAGTGATTTCCACAAAGTGAGTGACATTGAGCAGCTTCTTGGATTTAATTTGAAATTGTTTAGCACCACACTCGGCATCAGCAATTACCAAAGACCAGCAGAAAGAAATGTAAATTGCTTTCGGCCCAAAAGATACTTTACGAACATTGTTTGAGCTTGCCCTTGCCCTTGCCCCTAAATCGAAATCGGAAAGAATGCCATGCTCAATTGACTTTGCAAATGGAAGTTTTACCAGGAACTTTAAGCCAGCTTATAGATACATAGAAGAGGCTGCATTTAATATTTTACTAATGCAGTAATACTTGGAAGCTGTTGCCAGATTTTAATTTGATTCCAATGCAGCTGAAATTCGAAGAATCAACAATATTGAGAAATTTCTATTGAAATGTTTTCATTCGTACAATCAAAGCATCGCTCGGAATGCATATTAATATCACGAAATGTTATTGTCTGCACTACACAGATGCATTTTGTTAACCCAACAACAGTTTCAGTGATGTAAATTCATTAATATTTCATTAAATTCAGACAAAAGTTACTCGAAAGCTCAGTAAAGATTTCTGTTTAGTAAATGTTTAACATAAGCCGTCTGTGTATATACAATAGTATCAAATTGTCACAAAGCATTCCATTTGAATTATTAAATCATATATTACGTTAAATATTCTTTCGTATCTGTTAGATACATTTAAGTAATCAAAGTTTATATTTAAGAAAAATTTAAATGGTATTAAATTTTCAATTTATAGTTTCATATTGCAACTCCTAGTTATTCCTCCCAAAAAATACTTTTCTTTTAGAAATTTACATATGGTTTGCATCAATTTAAACATTGTTTCCTCAACACATAACTAAATTCTTTTAAAATTAAACAAATTAACAATTTGAGCATAAATTTGGCAAATATTCCTTATGCCTCAAGCAAAAGACAGTAAAACATTTGTTTGGTACACGTCTCAGCTCAACTGATTAGTAATTAAACCAATTAAATGGTTATGTATTTATGTAATCATTATATCTATGTATATAAAAACTTACCCGTAGAGGAGAGCGGCGCCTGCAATTCCTCCGCCGCACTGGGCAGTCATGTACATGGCAGCCCTAATCGGAGAGATGTTCCGGATCACACAGGCGGCTAGTGTAACAGCAGGATTGATGTGAGCGCCTGTAGAAAATAGCACAATACAAATAAATGGATTAATTATTAAGCATTTTTGTTTGATGTTAGCATTAAGTTACAAACTAAGTAAAAGTATCTTGAGGTCTCAAGTTGTCAGAACTATAGGGAAAAGTGATTAGTTTGCAGAAAACAAGGAATGTTAGTAGAGAAAGATGTAACGAAAGGAAAATCTGAGCAGAACTTGGACTGAAAAACGAACAGGAAAAGTGCAAGCTATTATTTTGTTAGAACTTAATCTTTTAATTTAGAACTCAACTTGAATTAAGATGTAGATTCAACTACAACTCTTTAACTCTCAAATGCAGAATAGAAAAATATATATAAAATTATCTCCCCTTCTTTAAAAAACCAACTGCAGATAGATATTGCTTAAAAGTGCATCTGCCTCTCCCACTGTAACATATAATTACTGAACTTGGTTCCCTTCTCGAGTCCGTTAAATAAAATTTTGACACTTTCGCGGAAAACACACACATTTAGGCGGGGCAAAGTGGGAATATGGTACATGTAGAAGGGGGTAACGGGGGAGTAAATTGTACAGATAACATCATAACTTAATGCTCAACCAATTGGCTGTGAAAAAGTATAAAGCAGTAAATGTGTAGGAAACTTAAAGGGAAAATCAACAACACATGTTTCGCCACAAGCCCAGAGAACTCTCCCTACGTACCCGACAACTTAAGAGATATGCTGTTTTTGTGGAAACATTTAATTGCCTCGAATGTCAACGCAGATGAACAAACAACACAGGGAAATTGTACAGAGCAGAAGGTGGTGGGGATGGGTAGGGGCACTGCAGTGGCAGCGGCAGCGGCAGTGGTAGAGTCGATGGCACTACAAGTGCGCCTGCAGAGATAACAGAAGGAGTTATTGAGGGGAGTGGTGGGAGGTAGATAGGGAGTTGGTGGAGAAGGAACTTCTCATGGTCGTGGGCGACAACCGCAGTGCGTTGCCTTTTTCAAAATTAAAAGAAGAACAACAAAAAAAACAAAAAACAGAAAGAAGAACATATATATATATATGTACATATATAATGGAAATATGTGAAATGGGGGCTACGTACGTACTTATTGTTGTTGTTTCTACAGTGGCAGCAAAATTCCCACGCGCCCCAAACAACAACAATAACTTCAATAACATCAACAAAAAGTAAAAGAAAACATGCAACACTTGTCGCCTGTTTGTTTATTTTCTTGCTGTTTCTGTTTCTTTTCTTCAGTTTTTGACTTACCCGATATATGCAGAAAGCACTGCGTTAACGTTGCCATTGCCAGTCCGGAGGCAAGAGCCGTGGCCAGGAGCACGGATGAGACACTGGCTCCGACACCGGCGCCCGCAGCAGCGCCACAAACGATGAACACATATAGGAACGAGGCTAAGCACTCGCTGATGATGGATCTGCAACAGAAAGAGACGGAACAAGAAAGAGAGAGTAAGTGAGTGAGTGAGTGAGTGAGATACAGATACAACTTCAGTTGGTGCATGTCATTTCATATGATTAAAGCAAATATATTCCACAAATTTGCAGACAATGTCAGCCTTGTTCCCTATCCCCTTCTGCCTTCTGCCTTCTGCCTCCTGCCCCCTGCCTCCTGCTGTTTCTGGCATGACAATTAAGCACACAGAGGGACTTTACTGTTCCCAGTGACAAACCCCAAAAACTGACGATTGCCGGAGGTCGTAGTCGGACAATAACACTGCAAACGTAAAGCATAAAGCATAAAGCATATAAACGGACAACGCCTCCGAAACCCCCTTGATTCTCCACTCCCCCGATAAGCAAAAATCAAACCGAACTGCAGGACCATTTGCAATTTTGGTTGCATAACTTTTCTTAATTTCCATAACATTTTGCATTCGCAATTCTTAATTGGCCAGCAGTTACCCATAAAGAAGATTTATATGTACTTTAAAGACCCCAACTATTCTCTATCATATTTTAAGCGAAAATGTTTATTAATTTAAAATTAATCTGTCTGTCAAGTTAAACTTCTATAGAGAGAATAGCTTAACAGCAGCCAGACAAAAAGAAAATCATAAAGTGGTTAAAAAAAAGCTAATCAAAAGCTGTGAGTTGCAAATTTGTGTAAAAAGTTTTTCTTCACGCTTTTCATACTATGTAATAATTAAAAGTGCACAAGTTTCATAAAAAGCAAAAAATTTAAAATTAGATTTTAGAAAATTATACAATTTTCATTTGGGAAAATTAATTACATAATATGGCCAAAGATAATGATGAAGTACTAATGAAAAATAACTAAAAATGCATTATTTAAAATGTAAGAAAGTAAGATAATCATATTTATTCAACAATATTCTGATATCGACCATCGCTCTGAGCGATAACATAACAACTGTTATGATATATATGTATATATTATTTCAGATAAATGGTTTCGATCAAAATTAAATTAATGTGCATGGTGTTAATTTTAAAAATTTTACTTAGCAAAAAAATTACTTCAAAGTTAGCAGTTTATGAAAATCAGTCTAATAAATCATGAACAAAATGATTGATTAAGAAATATGATATGATCGATGAATGCCAAGGGCATGAACAAAATTGCAGTGCTAGGTAATATTTAAATTAAGGTACAAAGGCGTTGGGACTGGTAGTAGGAGAGAGGTAGAGGCAGAGGCAGAAGAAGTCCTCAAGTTACTACTGTCAGTGGCAAACACGAACCACTTAAATTTCACTTAGTTAAGAAATACAACAACTACAATTACGAATAGAAGTAGAAGTACGAGTGAGTGGTTGTGTGAGTGCACAAAAGCCAAAGAAAAAGACATGTGAAAAACAATGACAAGGACTAGGAGACAAGGAGACTGTGTGTAAGTATAATGACAATGACTAGTTGTAGGTGTACAACACGTAATGCTAATGGTAAGGGTAATGTTGAAAGTTTAGCTCACCTCCAGAACTCGAGGGTGCGAATCTCGGCCTGCATGCTGCGCTTGGGCACCTGCAGGGTGCTGGAGAGGCGATTGTTGATGGCATTTCCATGTGAGTCTTTGCGCATCGCCTCTAAGCGCTCAAACAATGTCACTATATGATAGTCTATATTGTGCTCCAAAGGCATTGTGTGCAGACTTTCGTCGGCCATCGTTACAGTTGGGTTGAGAAGTTGTCGCGGCTTTTGTTTATGTTTTCGATTAGAGTTGATGGAATCGTGTGATCAGCCTTAAGGCACTGATTAAATGAAGAATACACACAAACACAGCACACACAACACACTCTTAAAACACGCGCGAGAGATTTGAAGTAAATTAACAAGATTGTCTTAGGCAAACATTTTGTGCAGTCAGCTATAAATATTTTGCACTCGTAAATTGCATTCAATTGATATCAATTGCACGACGAAGAATTTTGTTCACTGTGAACTGTCAACAGATTTGAATTTTGATTTTGATTCCACGCGAAAACACGACCGTACACAAGTGCGAATTGCGAGCGAATGCCGAACGTGAATCAAGTTGAAGCTGAATACTCACCAGCCAAAACACCACCAGCAGCATTCACCATAATCACCACCGCCACCACCACTGACACCATCAACTGCCCACACCACCAACGCAGCATTGTCTGTGGCCCTGTGGTGAACATAGCAACCCTAACAGTAAGGTGAAGTTGAATACAACAGACAGGCAACCTGTTGGTCAACATAATGAACAATGCTATGTTGTTCATGATGATGATGTTGTTGTTCCTGCTATTGAGGTTGTGTATGACGGTGGCAGTTGCAGTTGACGTTCGCTGTGGTGTCGCTGTTAATGGTGGTGGTAGCACTGCTGCTTGTTTTTTCGGCAACTGGCAGCGTAATGAAAAGCGACTGCAACTTGATTATGCAGCCTATGATGATCAATAACACTGATTTCACGAGCAGCCAGCAACAACAGTAACAACAACTGTAAAAGCAACCCGACACGATACGATACGATAGGATAGGATTGAAAGCCGAACGAAAACATAATGTCGAACTCCCAGGCTGCTCAAGCATCTGCTGGACGGATGCTGGTTTCGGAATTGGGCGCTTCTCAGCTTTCATTGATTATAAGTATCAGTAAGTATTATGCTCTTTGATTTTTCGGTACATTAATGAAATTAAGAGAATACTGCTCAATGGACAGAGTTATCGTGGGGGTGCTTCATGCGAGTAATTACTTTTTTAAATAAAATTATCAAAAACAAGAGGAGCTTAACATAAAAAATATGCACATCGATTTAGCAGATTTTATTATTAAACATCTTTTTAAAAAATGAATAGGTTTTACTAGAAACCATGAATATATTAATATTTCCATATCAATAATATTTCATTATAAAAATAAGTATAGTTTGAAAAATTTTTTCATACATAATTTCAAATTAAATTATATTTATTTTTAGCTTGGATTTTGTAAGCATGAATTTAGAATTGTATTATTTTGTAAGTATGAACATAGAATTACATTATTTACAGTGAAAAACTTCATACGCTCAAAAGTAAACTTCAGTTACAGTAAACAATTAATATCAGTATTTCCATAGTCAATATATTTCCTTTAAGATCCGTATCTAATTTAGTAAAAACTTAGATAAGTAGGTTTCCTATGTGTAGATATATTTTTTTGTAAATCAAAAATTGGCAAAACTCATAAAATCTTTAAAATTTGGTTTTTTTTATGTATCTTTAACGTTCTGGTTTAATATATGAACATATTATATGTAGTTGTATCCAGAAATGGGAATAGTAACTATATTTGTATATAAAAACACCGAAGCTAAAAATAATTTAATTATTATTAATTTATTTGATAATTAAAATAATTATTCTTTGAGATTTTCTATTTCGTTTTATGGTAATTAAATGAAATTCATGCAATTAAATAAAATTTTATTCTGTTAAGTTACAGTTTGATCTGCATTATTTATAAAATGAATTAAATTTTAATTAATTCAATAAATTGTAATTTTTTTAATGAAATTTTAAGACAATTAAATAGGACAGCTTCCATGTAATTGTTAATCGTAATAGTCATTACGTAGTAATCCATTAGAATTATATTTTAGTTAACAAAATTCCCCAACATTGAATTTTCAACAGTTTGTGTCTTACTTTAGCCCGGGTGACTTTGTATTAAATTGATCGCTTGACTACCCCCAGTTCTGATTTTGAAAACCAAAAACTTTTTGACAACAACCACACAAAAAAGTATCACATTTTACGCCCCACTAAATACTATAATTATGAGCTCTTCACCACTTGATACCTGTCGATTTTGAGGCTGTCTGGATGTGGTTATGTGTGTGGATTCCTGTCTGGATGGTCACATCGTGTGAGCGACATTGCGGACCCAATGAGCTGTGAAAGTCAAGAAAATGATGGGCAACAACAAGAAGAACAACAACCATGACCAAAAACTAAAGTGAAATCAATCACAAAACTGCAGAGACGGCTAAAAATCACTAAAACAGAACAGAATAACTTTTGTTTGTGGGGGGCGTTGCAAGAAAGCCACAGAAATTTCGGGCAATGTTCTTCACAGATTGCGCTTAAGAATCTGCAGATGGGGCGGTAAGGACGTTTCCCATATTGCGCCTTATATGGGGACGGTCAACAACAACAACAACAACAAGAACAATGATGATGACAACAAAAGGCAGCCTCTGAGCGTGGGAATTTGTTTTTGCACGCTTCTTTTTTTCTGCTTGTTTTTAGCCTGTCTGCCAATGGAAACGAAAGGCTTATGCATTTGTGTTTGAATCTGAGAGACTATGGGCGCTACTATCAGAAAATGTTGTGACATAACATCCATTAAGTGGATGCATATCAAGGTAGTTTTGAAATGGATCTTCCGCCCCACAATTGAAATAAAGCTAATAACAAGATCAGAATCAACAGACGAGTCGATATAGCCATATCTGTCTGTCCATCCGTCTGAATGAAAACCTAGATCTCAGAGACTATAAGAGCTACAGCTACCAAACTTGGTATGTACATATATCCGTCTACAATTCCTATAACTCGAAAAGTATTGAAGATATTTGAACGAAACTTACACAGTATGTGCATGGTACCACTTTATGTATCCTGACCAATTTTGGTTCGGATCGGACAACTATATAGCCGCCATATCATAAAAGTTTATAAATGTGTTTTTGCGATAATACACTGTTGTTTTTTCAAGATAACTGAACTAATTTTACAGAGTATGTGTTGGTTCGGATCGGATCTAGAATACGTTGCAGTATCTTACAGTCGGCTCGCTAGACTGTAGCCGTTCCTACTAGTCAATAACCTAAATGTCTTTCATTATAAAATAAGGGATTACAGAGTCACCAAGACATAACGATCAAAGCATAATGTCAATATTATTATATAGAAATATAAATTGTCTCTAATCGAAGTGCATGGACATACTTTATTGGGCATATACCGGTCGAGCATCTTGAGGTGAGAGTTCTTGCTTGTTTTTTTTCGTATATTTTGCAACGTCCATGTCCGAGTCCTCATCGAGGTCGCTTAAGGTCGATCTTTTGGCTGTTCGGTTGTTTGGCCGGTCAGTCAGTTGGTCGATTGGTCGTTGTGTCGGTCGTAGGTAATAATAAGATGTTTTGTTTCAATCACATCGTCGCATCATCGTGTATATATATATGTACGTTTATACATATGTATATATGTACTTGTGTAGTATGCATATGCTGCTCCATGGACGAAGTTGAAGGCGATCGTCGTGCTCTTGTAGTTGGGATTCCATTACCTCCTCTTGTTTTTGTTGTTGTTGTTGATCATTTTTCAACACTGTCTGTGCTTTTCTTCAGCATCGTGTTCTTTGTTGTTGTTGTCTTTTATCTTTGGATTGCACTTGGCGGCGTCCAAAAAAGATCTTCTTTATTGTAGGTTGCGCTTGTTAATGTTGTTGTTCTTGTTGTTGTTACCGTTGCTGTTGGCTTTTGTAGATGGTGTCATGATGTGAGAAAGCTTTAACTTGGCCAACAACTTCACTGTTTTGGCCCTCTAAGTAGGCAGTTAATTGAATGTGCCGGTGTGAAGTGTACAAATAATCAATGTAGTTATATGGCATACCATCAATTCAAGCTAATTGGAAAGTAACTTTGAAGACTTTTACTTAAATATTCCACATGGGATTGTAAATTGTCCAATAATTGGCTAATACGTAAATAATTCAAGCTTTCGTTCTATAGAGTTCTTTGACTTTTCCGTAAAGATTCCACAATTTATATTGAATTTTATTAATGCAACAAATTGATTTAAAATTAATTCTTTGTTAAAAACTGAAATACATAAATTCAAAATTCTTACTTTTAAGGTTGTTATATATAACATGTTGAAATAAAATAATTTTATATATCATACTATTTCAGTACAGAAGAGAATGGATTTGTACCCTAGCTAAGCCGTGTATGTATTAACAGTACATTTTTTCATACTTAATATTTCAAACCGACTGATCCTATTACAGTTATATTGTATATATTAGTCCGATCTGTATTAAATTTGAGGAATCTTATAAAATATGGTAAGTTTGGCTAAAATTGCTTAATAAACATAAAAGTTATTCAAGATATGTATTGTATTTCTTACCGGTTGTTGATATAGCAGCTATAACACATAGTGGTCCAATCATGATAAAATTTTATTTGCACATGGTTCTTGGTAGTAAATGCATATTGCATGAATTTTATTTAAATCGGTAAATAGACAGAAAAGTTTTTCAGCTATATAATATTGTAGTTCTATTTGTAACAAATTCGGTTGAACATGAGATTTGATACTACATTTTCCTGTGGCAGCTATATGTTTCTAATATATCATCTGCCAGGGAATATGAACCATAATAAACCCCGATATTTAGCGTCCAACGTTTAATGACACAAACTTATAAAATCGATGGAATAATAAATTTAAAACAAGAAAGAAAATGTCAGCGGGTGCCGACCGGGTAAAACCCTTTGGGTTTGTTTCCAATTATATGGGAAAATTGGGGAAGTGAAAAATTTTTATGTACATTTTTTTTTTTTTTTGGGTTTTTGGTTTTGGTGGGGGGGGGGGGGGGGTGTTGGAAAGGGGGGGTTGGGGGGGAAAAAAAATTTTTTATTGTTTGTGTGTTTTTTGTTTTTTTTTTTTTTTGTTGTTTTTTTGTATAAAAAAAAGGAGGGGGGGGGGGGGGGGGGGGGGGGTGGGGGGGGGGGGGGGGGGGGGGGGTAAATTTTTTTTTGGTTTTTTTTTTTTTTTGGGGGGGGGGGGGTATTTTATATTTTTAAATGTATTTTTTTTGTGGGGGGGTGGTTGGTGTGGGGGGGGGGGGGGGGGGGGGGGGAAAAAAAAAAAATTGTTGTTGGGAGGGGGGGGGGGGGGGGGGGGGGGGGGGGAAGGGGGGAATGAATTCAAATGCAAATGGTTCAACTAAGCGATAAAGAATTCTTTATGTAAACAACATACCCTATAAAACTGCAATTGCAACTGCAACCTGTTCTTTGGATACAAAAAACATTTTAGAGATAAAGTTCAATGTGGATACAAAATGACTGCGTGACTTATGAGTGGATTAAAGGTGGTTACCTCTCTCTCGGTCTCCGGCTCGGTCCACCTTTAAGATGGGTTGCAAATTCGATGCCGGTAGAGCCCATTGATCAGCTCACCTGCAAATATGAAGGCAGGTACCTACCTTGTCGACGCTGGGCTGGATGTGAGCAGTTCGTAAAAAAGATTGCTGGGAATTATTCGTTTGCGAATTGTTGATGTTTTCTCTTGGTTTTTTATGTTTCCTTAAACTTAACAAGGTCAAATTTGTTGTGGCTTAATTTGCTGCTTGACTGTGTGTGGGAACTAAATACAAATCCCAAAAGAATGAAGTATTCGAACATTAGGAGGCGTTAAACATATGATTGGCTTGCAGAGATTATGTGCTAAAGATTTGACTAGTTTTTGATATATCTGAGGCTATATTTCTACTCAAAATGTCTTGGTCCACACTGTTGTGTTCAACCCCTTTAGAAGAAGCCAAGCCGCAGTATAAAAACGGGTTAAAAACAAATTTTACAAATTTCCTACAAAAAACACTGTGAAAAAGAACATATGCAAATTCAAGTTCACAGCCAAGCACATGACAGTGTAGAGGTCACAGGTTCAAAATCAGTTACAGTGCAATCCCGTAACCCTTTCGGTTGGACTGTCGGTCTGTGTTCGACACGTGCTCCACACTCCGCACTCCTCACTCTAAAACCGCAACCCTCTCAATGTAACTGCACTTGCAATCACTCTGGTTTTGATTCTAAATCTGTATTCTATTCTGATTCCGATTCTACACGCACTAATGATGCGGCATTATTTGCATATGCCGTTCCCGTGTGTCCAGTTAAAGGGTTAAAGAACGGTTCTCAATAGAACGGATCGGAACGGAAAAGAACGGGTAAGGGTATCATGTTTGTTAATGAAGTGAAATATGTGCGACTGTTACAGTTCCAGATATAATTTATGCATGTTATACAACCATTGACTTGTCCCGCTGTCATTGTCACGTTCTATTTTATCCACTCCGGACAACAGGACCTTTAGGTCCTTTTAATGATAGCTTAGCCAAAGGGTTAAGCCAACTTGCACTTTGCATTTGAGCGACACTTCTATAAACAGTAAATATCACAAATAGGGTGGTTTTGCAAACATAAAATGATATTTGGGGAAGACACAGTTCTCTCTGTATTCAGTCTTTATTTTTCCAAAGTTTCGATTGTTGTAGTATTATATTTTCAAAAGAATTTCTGCCACGTAAGTTTTGATATTATATGAAGCATAAGAACTAAAAATTTGAATGGAATGAATTTGAATGTTATACAACGAAATCAAAGTTTTGTTTACAGAAATGAACATCGCTTGTTCTACATTCAAAAATAGTATAAGCTAAAAAAGAAATACTATATTTGGCACTCTAATAATCTATTATCATTGAGGAGCTCTAAGCAATTTTTGTTAAAATTGCAGCTACATGATATTAGTGGCATAAATAAACAAACAACAAGACCAAGAAACAAATTGTTGAATAGATTCTTCAGTAGAATTAGCAATAACAAGAAAGTAAGTTTCCAATTATATGAGTTTGAATTGGAGTAACTGCTGGAAGAACTACATACATATGTAGCTCTCTAGCTGAACTCTGTGCAATGCACGTGCCTGTGCATTAAGCTGTATGAACATATTTCTAAGCTTTCTTGATGATAATTCGATTTTGATGCAATTTTCAATATCGTTTAATATTATTTATCATCACACACATGTAAAGTTAAAAAAAAAGTTTTAACTTGTTTTGTTTTTATTTTTAAATTGGCGAAGGGGGTGATGGCATTATCTTTATATTGCATCTAGCAACCTGCATTTGGTGTCCCTAGGTGTTATAGTTATTGAGATATTCGACAAAAACATGTATTTTTTTCGTTGTATGTCTGGTTTTTCGCTGGATGAACGGGGCGTGGCATCGATAAAAAAAGATTCTTGTATTGTCTTGCTAAATATGTGGTCGATACTGACTAAAATTTTGCAACTTTCTTTCTTTTAAAATAAAATGAAATAAATAGATTTATTTTGTTTGCATTTCTTTTTAAACTCTTTTAATAAAATGAGCTTTGAATGATAAGATCCAAGACTCTTGCTCTCAAAACTGGCTTAAAAATTCTGTGAATTTATATCAAATTCAAACAGAATGAAAAAACTTGATAATTTTTAACATTTTTTCAGGAGCAAAAAATGTTAATAAATTTTTCTTTGAATGATTGATTTTGCGGTCTGTCCAGATGTTCGACTTTTGAGAGGCGGAAACGGTGCTCAATAGAGGCAAAACATTTTAAAGCGGTCAAAAATCAACCACAATTTTGTACAATTCACAAAACTGTTCACAGTATCATAAAAAATTAAAAATTTGGAGGATTGAAATGGAATCGATATCGAGCCTTGAACAAATCGATTTCTGTCTATTAGGCGTCACACAATCATTAAAAATTTTGACAGCTTTTGACAATTTATTGATGTTTTCGCGAATCGCACACGACAAATGACAACAATCAGAAATCAGAGAAACCAAAAAAATACTGTAAAAATATAATATGCCATATCGGCAGTTTGGAATTTTGTTGACCTGTACAAATTGCGGAAAGTGGACAAATGTTTGTCCCCGCTGCAATTTTATCGAGTGGCAGCGCATCAACCCCCGGGCGCGATAATTTGATTAATTGAAAGTCAGGCGACCTTTTTTTTCCTCCTCTCCGGGGGTAGTTTTTTGGCGTGATTAAATGATCGTTTGGTTTACCAGAGGGTCGATTTCAAGTAGCTTCTCCATTGTATTCCCATTAACAGGTTTACCCAACCCTCCCAGTGATTTTTTTTCGTATACCACTAGCACTCATTCCACCTTATCTCATCTACTCTTTTTTGATACAAAAATTTAAATATCGCATTACATACAGACACTTGATTTTAAAGCCGACCAGATTCAAATGTTTCACTTGTTGGTTAAGTGTACGCTATGTGGGTTGATACATGGATGGGTGGTTTCTATGCTTTCATTGGCCCTATCACTGGTCTCTCGACAATTTTCGAACATGTGTTTTTTAGTATAAAATTTAAATCTGTTGTCTGTTCTGTGATTATACGATAAACTTCGCTCTGTTGGGACTCTCATTTGCCAACGGTTTCAGACAGTTGTGTAATTGTTTTGCTTTAAGTGGTGACCAACTTGTGGTTGTGTTTTAGACGGATGCTAAAACTTTCATCTTGCTTTGATATACGTACATATATGCTAAATCTATTTCATACCTTATTCCTGGTACTTCTGAATACATACGCATAAATACATAGCAACTAAACTTAGAATCTCAAAGGCTTTTAACTAAGTATTTATTTTAAGCAATTAACATTATGTCAAATATATAGAGATTTTCATATCGAAAATAGTTCAGATTTACATAGTGTTATAGAATATTATATTGAAAAATTGTAAATCTTAATAGTTATTCTTCTACTTTAAATTGATCTGCTGAAAGGCAGGACTGTTGACATAAGCTTCTGCCAGGTAAAACTTATCTCTGGGTTCAGAGCGAGCAATCCAGTTCCGGAAAAAATTTTGTTTTCGTTATATCTGGTTTTTCGCTTATTGTGGGCAAATGGGGCGTGGCTTCAAAAAAAGGAAAAAAACTTGTATTGACTGACTAAGTATGTGGTCGATACTGAAATTTAAAGTAGCTCACAGAGAAAGAAGAGAAAAAGAGGAGAGGAGAAAGAGAAAAAAAGAAAATCAAAATCGTAAATTGACATACTTTGATATGAACAGAAAGAATAAATAAATAAGATAATTATCATTTTAAAATGTTTAATCTGCAGATCTAAACTTCAAAATATGGTATGGATTTACTTATTAATTAATTACTGAGATAAGAGTCGACATTTGTAAGGTCATCTTTCAAAATTCTCTAGTTTTGTTACACATTTCTCTACAAAGTTCATGTCCCACAATTAATATAAACTAAAGTAAGTAATTGAATTGAATTGTGAACACAATCTTCTATAATATTGGACTAAATAGCGGTGCCTGGGGTTAAATATATTAAAGAATGTTGTTTAAAAGATCCAAATAAGTACTGATGTTGTGTAATTTATATGAAAATATAGCGCTGCATCTATACTCTGGAAAAAGTTATAAATTGTGAGAATGCTTTTCAAAATTATTTACTATTTATTAAGCATACCTTAGTTTTATAATACCTTTGTCACAAGCAGCATTTTCTAGTGTTTAAGTGCTTTAAACTGACAAAACATAAGTTCTGGTTTATCTCGCTTCTTTAATTAACGCATGGGGTCAACCATCGTGATAACCTCAGCGCGGTAAAATCTATACATCTGAAAATTATAATACTCTCACTTTTGACAAAACAGAGACAAACATGAACATACCCGTCCACACTCACTCAATACAATATTGTCACATTAATTATCTAAAACTGAGAACTTGGCTATGTGCAGAGACAAGCAACATTTTGTAATTTTCAGACACAATGGCCCAAAATTGTGGTTGAAATTGTTTAGAGCCACGCCCATATTGCAAATTGTTTTTGGCCCTTAAGTGGGCGGAATCAGAGCATTGTCACGTCAGCGTTAAAGGACATTCAACTAACTTTAGTTGTTGTGGTAACCATAACAATTGCATTAAGTACATGTGTCTCTCATTCTCTCTCTTCCTCACTCATTCTACATTTTCCAATCTATTTTCTTTAGTTTTCAATTTTCAATTGCAACTACCCTCTCCTCTCCATTGGTACTTCAGACTCATTTGCATATTTTTCGCCAATTATTTATTGCCTATGCAAATTATTTCGCTGCCTTTTGTAGTTGAGTTCTTATAATGCGATTTTGATATTTCGCGCCCATTTGTTCGATTCGCCTTGCAATTTGCATTTTTTATGATTTGTTTTCACTGCCCCCTTTCCTATCTCCTCCCGTCCCCTTTGGCATTGATCTCATAATCGACTGAAGTTGTCTTTTGATTGGCACTCAAAAAAAAAAAAAAAAAAAAACGCAACAGCCGGCATTTGTACTAGCTGAATAATGTTATTATACTTACTGTGAGGGATATGAGGGCTCCCTTTCCTATGCGTTTTTATGCGCTTTTTATGGTTTGCCAATTTTTGACAGATGATCCGTGAAAATCTTAAATGCCAACCGAACCAGGGGTGCCCTAAATTGTGGGCTACAAACAAATTGTCGTGTCGACTATTCAATGTGTGCCTTCTGCTTATTTGCATATTTGATAAATTTGTTTGGGTTTCTTTCTCATTTTGGGTGTTTTTTATGGAAAAATAATAAGCATTTTATTATTAGGGAGGTTCCGAAATGAGTGATGCATTTGTAGACCCTGCACTTATAACAAACCCAAGGGTATATTCATGGTTTGTCAAAAAAATTGCGTAACAGGCACAAGAGTGCATGTATGCATTGTACAAATGTAGTATATACATATATCTCAGAGCCTATAAGAGCTGGACCCACTCAATGTAGCTTCGACTATGATGTAGGCATATCAGGAATACATATTATATTATTAGATTTTTGATCAGTGGGCCAGGGCTACCCTGCTTAAAATTTTCGCGAAGGGCGATTCTTTATTTCCGATTAATTTAATAAAACAATTTTCATATGGCTAAGTATACAATTGCAATATATACGTAATCTTTACTATTATTATATTTGTTTTAAAAAAATTTATAAATATAAAGTTTAGGTTACTTTTTAACGTTCCAGTTCAGACAGATTTTCAGAAAGGTAATTTTTAAAATATATTTCAGGGCAAAATAATAAAAGTGGTCAGGTCTGAGCGAAAAAACGCTGATATGCCATCACTGTTTTTGATACAACCAATAACGCATCTTAAAGAGATGTTCCCGAGACTCATTATGGTACGTATGCTATTGTTAGTTATATCCTTACCAATTTTGGAGGAATCGGAAACCTTTTCAAATAGCATTTTAGTATGAAAAAAATGTTGGACTATATTTCTTGCATTATCAAAAAATCGATTTTCAATCTGAAAAACATTTCTTTGTTTCTTAAAACATATTATCAACTTTCCAAAATTAGTTCACAGAGTCTTTCTCATTTAACTCTTTGAATTGTAGACCTACTAGTTTCCGATTGCTGCAAAATAAGTGCAGGGTCATTTACAGTCGTCTCGCTCGACAGCATATCCTAATAGTTTGTATAGAATCTGTAGCATAGAAAATTAAGGATGTGTATAGTTAATTGTGGTATAGTAAACAGAAGTTACACACTTTCAGAATGCCACCACTAAATGTACCAAGCCGGAGAAAGAGTGAGATGAAGAGACATCAGAGTGGATTACTGTACTTACTGCTTACAAGTGATTTGACTGACGGCTGTGTCTTCCTTCTCATATGTAAATCGCAGGGAGGACAAGCCAGAAGGAAGCCAAAGACAGAATGTCCTTGCGCTGTTCCAGCTCTTTCCCGGCAAGGCACACACTAATCCAATTGCAGTATGGATCATTAAGCACTGATTGCGTTTATGGAGACTACTGACAAACAGACATGCACACAGCTGAAAATGTACATATGCAGATTAACCCACTGACAACACGGTTCTGTGTTCAGCTGCAGGTCAGGGTTGCTTTAAGCCACAGCGAGTTTGCTGAAATTGTAGCGGTTAAAAGCATTTAGTTTGCATGGTAAATTGATTTTTTATTTGCGCTGCATTTCGGTTGTAAGGTGTTGAATTAAAATTTAATTTGGAACTGCATAAAGTCAAACTAAAAAGTTTATTTTAACCACACTCACTTTCACTCTCTCTCTTTCTCTCTCTCTCTCTCTCTCTCTCTCTCTCTCGCATTCAAATGAGTGGAGGACCAACAGATCTGCATTTGATGGGTGTCGTATCACAGATGTTGCAAAAACAAAGTTTAGGGAAATAGTAGAAGCCACAGCCGCAGTCAGCAAAAGGTACCACAAGGACACACGAACTCACAATCACACCAACACAGAAAAACAATTGCCAATTACGTTCGTTGTCAGCCGCTCGTTCGCTTGTTTACCGTTACTGTCAACCAACAGCCCCCTCCTCCTTACCGCTAGCCGACACCCTAAGCCACCAACCAGCATAACAAGCGAGCGACCCACAAAACACAAAACAACAAAAAAAACGAAAGGGACAGCAGGAAAAACTATGTGGAAAATCACTTTTGCGCTCATAAATTTCAATAATAAAAATTTGAATGCATTTGACACGAAACAAGCATTTGGCCCGCAAACAAGGTTAAGTGTAATAAAAATTCGGTGAAATGCATAAAGAAAAATGGCTCAAGGTGCGGGTTGCCATACAGCATCCGTGCATCCCGTTAATTGAATTGGCTGGCAACTTCAACCCTTTTTTTATGCATGTTTCGCTTTCTAGTACAACAAAAACAATTGTTTTCCCTTTGCATATGTTGATCTCTCCCTTTCTCTTTCTGAGTGGCAGATACTCGTAAATCTTATTTGATTATCATTTTTATTCGAATTGTGGTCATCTGTTCGAATTGGATTCAAACTTTTGGGTGAATTAACGCAGAAAGAGCAAGTGAACACAGGTTCATCATTTTTAATATAAAACGACAGGAATTCTTAAATTATATGTAAATACACTTAGCAATATGCATTTATACAAATACATACATTTCTTTGATAATAAATGTATCGTGTTTTTTCCACTATCTTTATTTTATTTTTAATAAGAAATAATAAACTACACAAAATGTTAAATGTCAGAATTTTAACATGGATTTAAAGAAAATAATTGAAATTTTAGTAAAACTTTGATTGCAGTAAACAGCTGAGAGCTAATCAAAAATTGGCGCCAAACTTGCGACAGCGATATTCTCGCTTAATAAAACAGAAAATATTTTAATTGTAGACTATAAGTTTATTTTAACTGAAAATCAAACAGTTTTAAATGTATTTTAGATGGTAGGCAATTTAATTAGTTTCTTTAGGTGTTCCAAAATAATTATCTTTAATTTATTTTTATTAAGTTTATTATTATTTAAGCTTAATAAGACTTGTGACTCAGCGTTCTTTATATCGAATAATACGTTTAGCGACAACCAAGCTGAGGTTAAATTGTAAATCAATTGTATTCTACCTTTTTTGGTTATTTCGTTAAACATGTCAAAGTACCCGTATTTTTACAAATCCGGAATATTTTCGGATTAATTTGGGCACACTGCACATTTTGTATGGAACATCTGATCGCGACATTAAAACTAATCTAGAAATGGAAATCAAACTTAATTGATTTTTATACCCTCTGAGGGTTATTGGGTTTGTCGAAGTATGTACAGGCAGAAGGAGGCGTTTCCGACCCATAAAGTATTTTCTTGATCAGCATCAACAGCCGAGTCGATATAGCCATGTCCGTCTGTCCGTCTGTCCGTCTGTCCGTCTGTGCGTCTGTGCGTCTGTCCGTTGACAAACAGATCTCAGAGATGGTGAGCTACATCATCCGTTTTAGTCAGTTCGACCATATTTAGTCAGTCAATCGATCTTTTTTTCCGATGCCCGCCCCATTCGCCCACAATAAGCGAAAACCAGACATACCTCGGAAAAAATACAGGTTTTTGCGATATCTCGGTACTATACACCTGGATACCAATTTTGGTAGCGGTTGTAGATGCTTTAGATATGCCATCATTTTTGGATGCCACCCTCTTCGCCCACCAATTCTTGAGTTGTATTTCGCGGGGCGGACTCACTTTTTACTTAGTTTGTCATTCTGAGAATTTCATGTGAAATTCTCCTTAAATAATCGTCTTTCAATACACTCATACAACGAAACGCGTGTGAGCGAGATAATCAAATATGTTCATTTATCTTCACACTCAATTTGAACTTATAATTGGAAACGAAGAGGTATTAATCGCATCCCGACTGACATCTTTCTTAAATTTGTCAAAGCGAAAATCGATCCATTCAAAAATTTGATATCGATTCTTGATAATTCATATGGAAAATCAAATTTTAATATAGAAAATATCAATTTCTGGTTCTTAGAAAATGTCAAATTTCGAGATTTTGTTTTTATAAACAAATTCAGAACTTAATTATGCTTATTAACTTTCACCGTTGCTCAATAAAGTAATTTACATATGTTATATGTATATAATATTTATGTTAAAAAATTTTTGTTATTTATTATGGATCTAACTTTTCGTGCTATTACAAAAATTTTGGTTCTGCCTGTTTTACCAATACGACTGTCGCTTAAAGAACAACTTACCAATTTTAAATTAAAATTAATGTTATATTTCTTTATATAAATAACTATTTACATGCTTATTGCATAAAATTTATATTGTTACTATCTTCAATAAAGAAATATGAAAATTGCCTTTTTGGTGTATATTATTTAAATTTTTCAGTAAAAATAACGTTGCTCTTAATGTACACTTATGTACGTACGACAATACAAGCTATTTACCTATCTGTACAAATTGTACCGCATATGGCAGACAAGCTATGCAACATTTACTCTATTTTGCCTTATCTTCTATGGCAACTTTCTTGCTGCTTTAGTCTCCGGTCGGTCATTGCGAAGATGTTGTTGATAACACAACAAAAGCAGGAACGTCACCCACGCCAACACAGGAGAGTTATAAACAAACAAGCACTTTTGTATTGACTGAGGCAATCAACAGCTGCAATAGTTACCTGCCCATTGTCCCTTACGTTCATTGTTCAAAGAAATAAAAAAAAGCAAAGGCAACTTTCATTTGTTTGCCAGGGAATCTGCTTAGCGATTGTTGTACAAGAGAAACCGTAGATATCTTCAGAATGGTAGAGTGTAGGAAACACGTTCCAATTGCCACTGCTGCAGCTGTTTCAGAACAAAACAATAACGAGGTAATAGATAATGGAGCAGATGCTGAACGTACAAATTGCATAGTTGTTGCGCAGACACTGAAAGCTTTGTTAACACTCGAAACTGGTGCCGTTTACAAAATGCAAAACACTCGAAAGTGACTTAAGTTTGCAATATACAAAATATTTATAAGCACGAGTGTATTCATGTTTATGAAAAACTAAAATTTTATTCTGGATGTTATTTTAGACAGAATTAGCAATCAGGTCTAGTTTCAGTTGCAGTTGCAGTTTACTTCTTGGCCTTCTTGGCATCGGCGCCCTTGTTGCCCTCCTCGCTCTCAGCCGCCTCCTTGGCCTTCTTGGCGCGGATGCCAACCAAACGGGCATCAGTACGTGCCTATAAGATTGGAGGTGTAGAAATTCACTTAGTTTAGAAATCTTATTGGAATATTTAGAAAACATACCTTGCGCAGAGTAGCGAATGCCTTGAACTTCTTCTCGTCCTTGGTAACTTCACGGAACTCAACAACAGGCTGTTCCTTCTTGAGTGGCATAACTGGTCCCTTAAGCTGTGTGGCCAGCTTGCATTCCTCAACAGTGGATTCACCCTTGCGGATCTTCTTCTCATTGATGGGGAACAGAATCAGTTTGCTTCTGTACTCCTTAAGGCGCTGAATGTTGCGCTGACGCGACTCCAGAGACTTATTCTTGCGACGACGATCGACAGCAATGCCAATGGTCTTGGCAAAGCCGTAGCTCAGACCGGCACCCTATTAATAAATAATAAGAAATTTAATTAATTTGGCCGATGCACAACGGAAATCGAGCAGACGAACCTTAAGCTCCTCCACGGTGAAACCGCGACCGGCACGCAATTTTGTGTGGTAGCGGATGGTGGGGCAACGCACCACTGGGCGCAGGGGACCGCTGGCGGGGCGTGGGAAGACAGCCTTGGCTTTCTTGACGCGGTTCTCGTGTCTGCGGATCTTGCGCGCCGGCTGGTTGAACCAGGTGCGCACATGTCGCTGCCACCACTTGTGGTAATGCTGGTTTGGAATCATATTATTACCCTTACCCATCTTGGCGGTTTAGATTAGCTGCAAAATATTGAGAGCACACACAAACAAACATTCGTATTAGCACCGATATGTATTTGCATTATAACCAAGCAGCGGGCAGCGTACACCACGTGGCTGGCACTTATTTTTATGTTTATAACACTATTAAACAAGAATTCCATATGTATTTCCATGGCAATTTATAGCCTGACATATGGTGCATTTTAAATGTCATCATTCGACTAATTTAGTTGATCATTTTTGCATTATTTTAATTAAAATTTGTGCGTTGTAAAATTTAACACACCTTTTGCTACCCAACAACGAATCAAAAAGGAAATCGCAGCCAACTTCACGTCGTGGGCATAAAGTAATAAAAATATCCCAACGCAACATTTCCCACGGCGCTGCCGCTAAATTTCCCCAGCTATCGATTGGTGATGCAATCAGTGTTAACAAAAATTCCAGACAGTTTACAATTTTCGACTGCATAAACGCCAGATAAATGTCAAACGCGCATCAATATTAATTTGTGAGACATTAAAAATTAAGAAAATTATAATCTGAGAGCATTCGTTGCATTTACAATATTTGCATTTGCCTTATCGATTGACTACAGTGTCGCGTGGCAACTCTGAACTGTACTTTCTGATACAGATAAAAAAAACTATTGACTATTGAACTGACTATCTATAATCGAGAAATTGCGCGCTTATTTTTGTGGTGGCATCGGTAATCAGATATCAATCCAACAGTAAATTAATCAAAAAATGAACGACGAAGTAGCCCCATCACCAATGGTTGTGGAAGCCAAATACGAGGATGTCTCCCAACTCAATTTTTCCAAGCTCTATTCGCCGAAAATGAAAAGCGTTTATTGGCGCTATTTTGGCTTTCCATCGAACGATAATGACGAGGTAATTACCAAACAGAATGTGGTTTGCATCAAATGCCACAAAGTGTTGACCAATCACGGCAACACAACCAACTTGCGCGCCCATCTCCAGCATCGCCACAAAGATCTGTTCAAGGCCCTCTGCCAGGAGAACGACATCCAAGTGCCGCCCCGCAAAACGCCGCGCAATCTAAACCATCCCCCCCTCTCCAAGCGCAACGTCTCATCGCGTCGCGTCAAACTGGAGTTTATTAACAATCGCAACCATCACGACAACGACGAGGACGAGGAAATGGACGAAGCAGCCGTCGCAGCAGCTGCCATGCAGGCCGAAGACGATGCCGCCTCCCAGACAATGCTCTACGAGACAATGGTGCCGCTAACCTATGACGACGCTGACAATTTGGTCGAGGAGGAGGATCGGACCATAAGCATCGAACCACGTGACCTCAAGTACGCCCGTAAACGCAAAAGTACAGCTGCCTCCGGCACAATGCATTTTACGCGTGGGAATATCAAGCATGAGGAAGGTTCTGCTGGCATCCAGGGCATGGGACAGGGACGCAGTTATATTACTAACTTACCGGAAGCCTTGGCCGACATTGTTGTGCGTGACATGCGCAATGTGGAGACCCTGTATGATCTGGGCATAAGCGAATTCATTCGCCTGGCCATGGGCAACTTGGCCTCGCTGCCCATGCCTCAGAAGATCGATGAGCTCATAACGGAGCAGCATGCCTCCAAGTTCTTGGAAATGGGCGATTTCACAAGGGAATTCACCGCGGAGAAGCCCTACTCCCTGGCCTTTGAGCAGTGGATGAATGTGGAGCAGAGACGCTTCCTCAGCATCTATCATCACTACTTGAGCGATGAGACGCAGTGTGTGCGCAGTGTCATGTATGCCACCATTGAGTATACGGACTACATTTCCTTTGATGACTTGCTCACTGATTTCTACTTGCCCAACTGCACACTGGCCATTGTCAACTACGATGATGAGGAGGATTTGCTGCAGACCTATCTCAAGGAGAAGAGTAAGTGCAATCAATTTTGCAAGTAGTTCCATTCAATTCTCATCTTTTGGGCCTCTCCTGTTTCCTTTAGATATTCCAGTGGTTCTTTGCTATGTGTCGGTTATTGACAAGTGTTTGCGGCGCGTCTTTGAGCTGGAGGATGTGGCCACGGCTTTGGAGCAGGTTAAGGACATCATACAGCGGCACTCGGCGGAGATAAGCTCCAAAGTAGCCGAGCTGCCGGCATATAATGAGCATTTCCCCTGGACTCTTTATGAGCTGCTCAAATTCTTTGCCGAATCCATATCCTGGTCCGAAGACATGGATCAGTTGGTCATAACAGCAAAAACAGTAACCGAAGCACTCAGCGCTTTAGTGGTAAGTCATAAATCAAACAAACTAAAGAGCCTGATTGCTAAATTCTTAAGCGTCTAGCTTAAAAAATATAATACCATATGTGTGACAGACTTTTCCAAATCCATAAATGATATACATTCGAATAGTCTCTAGAAGTCAGAGACTGTACAAATCAAAACACACCACTGCCGATATTCGTCTGTCTACAAAAGAATTAGTTCAAATTGAGTTCTTTTGATTAAAACTACAGTTTTTTAGATTTTTCAATCAAACTCACATATTATACAAGTCAGAAAATAATGTCAAATAATTGTCATTGAAATTGTTTGTTTTAATCACATTTAAGTTTGTATTAGATAGGTATTTTCATTTTAGAATGGAAATTTAAAGAGTACAGTTTGAATAATAATTATCATAGGGAGAAATACAGAGGCTCACAGAATCTTACGAGCAAATGTTTAACACAGTCAAAGGTCACAGCAGCCATTGCTATAATAATAAGTTAGGTTAGCTTAAATAAAATAAAAAAATGCACTCGTTTGTGAACTATATTGTTCAAACTCTTTAGTTGATTGTTTGTTTACTAGGCAAATTAAAATTAAATCATTGTGAATTATATTTTTTCCTTATTTTCCTCTTTTTTCTTGAAATGTCCAAACAAGATTCTATAGAAATCATTTCACCTAAAGCTAATGGGGGTCGCTTAATTAAATCAACTTCCCTAAACATATTTTGTAAATTAACTCAAATAAATGAGTTACCCATAGATTTTAATAAATAGGTATTTACCTAATCTTTCTATAGCGTTTATTGCTCACGAATAACTGAACGACTGACTGAATCCGCGACAAAAAATAAACTATTGAACTTATTCAGCAAATGGATTTACAATTCCAATTCTAAAAAAAAATATCTTCGAGTCGGCAAAACTTTGAACTTTTACCAACATAAAAAAAAGACCAAATGTACCAACATTGTTCTTGAAATATTTTCTTATTGTTAATTGTAATAATGGTTTTGGTTTTAGATTGCATTGGACACGTTGCGAGGCGAGGACATGCCATTGTGCAGCATGTTATCACCGATAACATCAAAGATACTGATTAAGAAACTGGGCATTGCCGAGCAGGATGAGCCCCTGATGATGAACATTAAGCGAACCATTGCCAGTGTGCTGCAGACCCATATCATAGCTAATGATACGTTGACCAGCGCTGCGCTGTTGGATCCACGTTTCCATCGTCTGACCACAATTGATAACCTGGATAGTTGTGTGCGAATGTTGACACAGAAGTACAACAAGACGTTCGGCGGTTCGGCCGGCACAGATAGCCAAAGTGGGGATGCAACCGAGGTGGCTGCCACCACGTCCGTGAGCAGCACTCCAACAGTGACCATTAAAACTGAACCAAATGTCAAATCTGGCAATAGTTCTGCCAACGGCGGAAACGCCTCTAACAGCGCCAAAAAGTCAAGTAAGTTGAATAGAGAATTTTGATTAATAGAAGGATAAACTAATGTCTGTCTAACTATTTAGAACTGGAACTGCTCTTTGATGTGGCCGAGATACCGAGTCCACCGAAGCGGGATGCCGACAGCACTGTGGAAACCGATCTCAAGCGTTATCGCAATGAAGTAATTGTGCAATTGGATGAATCGCCAATTGAATGGTGGAACAAAATGGGACACATTTATGGCACATTGCGCGATTTGGCCACTCTGTATCAGGGTGTGCCTGGCGTGGTTAACTTGAATTTCAAGAAGGTTTTGCGTGAACAGATTTATGATTACAATAAGCGTTTCATGCTAACTGGAAGCCAAACTCAGATCGATGCGATACTCTTTTTGAATCGTCACAGCAGCTTAAAGGATACCATATATGTTTAATAGCTCTTATCATGTTTTTATCTGTATCACACAAGCATATATGCATATATGTATGTAATTCTTATAATCTGTAATTAAACATATACTATACAACAAAATTTCCTATTCATTAAGGTCAGAGGGGAATTAATAATAGCGCGGCAATCAAGTCACAGCAACTCTGTGGGTTTGTGTGTTGGAAAGTATGTAAATGTTGGAAGATTTTACAGCACTTTAAGAATTGCAATCCACGGCGTTGCCAGTCAGTTGCAATTTCCCCTTATCAAGAGATAGTCGTCGCGGCCACACAAAAACGAAAAAGTTGAACAAAAATATTAATTTGGCCCCAAATTTGCTGTGTTGTGTGTGTTTGAAAAAACAAGCAATACCAACATGTGTACAAGGTGCTTTAAAATAGTGCGTGGGTGCATAAACGGTGCCATGTAAAGGCCAAAAAGGGTCGTAGCGTAGCAAGAAACAAAAAATTAAAAAAAAAAATAATAACGGGGCGGCGGCAACAAAAACAAAAGCAACAACAGCAACAAACAACAAGCATTGCAATAGCAACAACAACAACAACGTTGTCTCTGTTGCTGCTTTGCGGCTTTGTGATTTTTTTCTTCTTGTGACGAAAGCAAAAATTGTAAACGTTTCTTCACAACCAAAATACAGAAAATATATTTGCGGAATGTGCCGCCTCGACGTGCGACGCTTCTTCGAAGACTGGCGAATTTGGATACGTCCCCTGTTGATCATAGCCTATGTCGTATTTGCCATTATCGTTGTCCCTTTGCTGATAGTGAACTCGGTTAAGGATGGCTTTCAGCGCAAGGATCAGCTCATCCTCATCGGCGGACTGTTTGTCCTCTCCGCCGTGCCCATATCCATTTGGCACATCATCCAACACGTCATACACTTTACCAAACCAATACTACAAAAGCACATCATACGCATACTGTGGATGGTGCCCATCTATGCTTTGAATGCGGTAAGTGGGTCAACGATGAACGATGAACCGTTGCAATCGAAACTGTTTGAAATCTAATCTTGTTGGCGTAACAATAACTACATATGTTTCATCATCTTTGGCCTTTGCAGTGGATCGGTCTCTTCTTTCCCAAACATTCCATCTACGTGGACTCTTTTCGTGAGTGCTATGAGGCATATGTGATCTATAATTTCATGGTTTATTTGCTCCACTATTTGAATCTCAACATGGATCTGGAGGCGACTATGCAATACAAGCCGCAGGTGTATCATTTCTTTCCACTCTGCTGCATTCGTCCCTGGGTCATGGGTCGGGAGTTCATCCACAATTGCAAGCATGGCATTCTGCAATACACTGTTGTGCGACCCATTACCACATTTATTTCAGTGTAAGTACGGTTAAACAAGTTGCACTCACTAATCGATTGTTTACTTACACACCAGCTACCCAGTGGGACTTGTAAGTCCTAAAAACTCAGTTGCGAAAGATAGCATAGCATACGATTGAACATTTCGAGTTTATAGTATTAACTCTATTCTTTAGCGATGTAAAAAAACATCGATACATCGATTTTAACTCCATTGTGCATACGCCGATATATCGATTTACATCGATGTTCAAAACAATGTTGGATAATATTTTTGAGCCTTTTATTAACAAATTAACCAGAATAATTAATTAGTTATGTATTTGTTTTGCGTTATTTGCTTAAGTAAAAAACGATACTATCGATCGTATCAAATTATTTCTCTCAAAACGTTGAGTATATCGAATTGAGGCACTATCGATTGTTTAACAGCTTTATTTTAGACGTACATATTGGCAAGATTATCAGAGAACTGCAACGGGTTGCTCGAATTTGATTGTTCGGAACTTGTAGGCAAAAAATCAAATCAATTCGAGTATAGTAGCTACTACATTTTCAATCGAGTATCGTTCACGTAACAAGTGAGCGTCACTAGTTCAGCTGAATTTTAATGTGAATGTAAAAGTTTTGCTTTTCACAAAAAATAAAAAAAAAGAGCCGAGTGTGTGCGAAAATTTCTGTTCACCAAAAACTCGAGTAGCACAAATAATCTATGAGGGATGTATGAATACTGAGCGTTGGTTTTCAACGCTCAGTATCACCGAAATCAGTGAGGGATGAATGACGCATTTTGAACGCACACTTATCGAGTTAACACTCGCTATTTTAACGTTCACTCATCGAGTAGCACTCGCTTTTTTAACGCTCATCTCATCGAGTAGCAACCGTATTTGTGAGCGTGTCGTACGCTCATTTCACTGAAAAATCAAATGCACAATCGAGTGTTTGCAACTTTTGCTCAGAATAAGGTGCGAGTGTTGCCTTTAATCACAGTAATGAGTTAAATATCAAACTTTCAGAGCGAGTATAAATCATAAATAATCAGTTGCAATGAGGGATGATTTTTTTTCGCTCAGGAAATGTGATTATATCATAACGGGTATACACTAATATTCGATTCATTTTGAAGATTCATTACTCGTTGCAGTTCTCACATTCTTTTGATTTTGCCCTGATTATCAAAGTCTGACAAGCTGACATTGCTGCTGAACGAGTTGACAAATATTCCATCATACTCAATGGGTTAATGCAACTTAGTCTCCACTGTTTCCAGTTATAACGCACTATTGCAGCTGAATTTTAATGGATTTCAAAGTTTTGCTTTTGCAGTCGAGTTTCTAATCTGTAGAACGATGCAACTTTAAGTGTATATCATAAATATTTATACCTATTAAGTGTATATAAATACTTGTTGTATATATCACAGCATTTGCGAACTATGCGGCGTATATGGCGAAGGTGAATTTGCTGGCAATGTAGCGTTTCCCTACATTGTGGTCATCAACAACATTTCACAGTTTGTGGCCATGTACTGTCTGGTGCTCTTCTATCGGGCCAACAAGGAGGATCTGAAGCCTATGAAGCCCATACCAAAGTTTCTCTGCATCAAGGCAGTTGTTTTCTTTTCGTTTTTGTAAGTATAATATAATATACTACTTAAACACTTGTATTAAAACTAATTTGTTTTGCCTGCTACTCGTGTTTTAATAGCCAAGGTGTGTTGCTTAATGCGCTTGTGTATTATGGACTGATTAAAGACATATTTGGCTCAGATGTGGGCGATGCAAATCTGGCATCAATGCTGCAAGTGAGTCAATGCGATGGAAGTAGTTTATATAGTTCATCTGATTTAATTGTAAACTCTTTTTCGTAGAACTTTCTCATATGTATTGAGATGTTTATAGCGGCGGTAGCGCATATTTATAGTTTTCCGCATCATCCATTCCATATAAACTCACCACAGTATTGGAATAATCCGAATCACAGTTGGTGTCGAGCATTTCTCTCGATGATGGACATCTCGGACATGCAGGAGGATGTCACGGAGCACTTGGGTGTGGTCAGCAGCTCAATAAGTCGCCGTTTTCAGGGTCGAAGTACATATCAGCCGCTGGCACGCGGTCCACGACGTTCGAGCAGTGAATCCGAGTACTTGATGGGCAAGCGGCAGGATGAGACGTCGCCAGGTGGCAGCTCAACGTCACAAGCAGCAGGTAACCGTAATGTGACATATGGCGCCACGTCGTCCAGTCGTTTAATAGTGCCCGTTAATGTCAATAATGGGCAATTAGTTACACTAAATGAACACCAAACAACTCATTCCCCATCTCGATTTCCCATAGCAGGCGCTGCGGCGGCCGATGACAATAGCAATAGCAACAATTACCAACAACAACAACTACACTTGCCGGGCTCTAATATAAAACAAACGACGCGACAACGCGATCTCCATCACAATCTACGCGAGCGAGATCAGCAGCACTTTGTGGTCGGAGGCGGACCTGGGCTCGGGCATGGGAATGGAAACGGAGGCGTTAGTAATTTTCTACAGGCGCGTACAGGTGCCTCAGCGGCAGCTCCCATACCCGAGTCCAACGATGATTACGCCCTGCTGCTGGGTGCGGGCAGATGACAACGTTATCTGCAGCACATTGATGCGCTTGAAGACGGGAATGGGGTTGGCGATGGCGATGGCGGCAGGGATGGGAATAGGGATGATGGTGAAGTTAGTCATAATTTGAATGCCTCATCGTTGAGTGCATCGCTGTCCGTTTCATTTGGAATGTCGAGCAGTTTGAAATTCAGTGCCACGTGCAGTAATCAAACTGCATCCGAGTGGTCCAATTCAACGGGTGGGGATGATGACAAGGACAACGATGATGACGAAGACGACGATGACGACGACGACGATGATGATGAGGATGATGATGATGATGGAGTAGACGTTGTGGGCAACGCAGATAATGTTGAACAGATGCCAATTGTGGTTGTGGCCTCCACAACGAGGCGTCGTCGAGATAGAGAGTACATCACCTAGACCCATCCAATATATTGCCACAACGATATCTTCAGGAATTACCCGTTTTTATTTGTTTTACCTTTTGATTTATATCAGTTATATGAAGAGTCAATATCAATATCAAGTTCAATATCAATTGGATTAGCAAGCATCGATTCCTTTTTTTGTTATAAGCTACATCATTAGTTTCAAATACTCACATTAACTACCGACTGTTCGCTTATACATATTATATACATATATATCTTTGGCAAACCCAATCAAATTGGGAAGTTTTTAAATTGCGTGGCCTTAGTTTGATATATATAGATATGTATACACATTATATAGATATATTCTAGCTGCATATACAGATATTAATATTTTTACATGAAATGCATAAAATTCCAAAGAATCTTCATTATATCTATGTATGTTAAACGTTTCTTGATATACGTATTTATAATATTAGGCTCCAAATGTTTTATACATTCAAAAACTTTAAAATCTAATTGGGCAATTCAAAGATCTGCTACAACTATATACACATATAATACAATCTATGCAGCATGCAGTTAGATATATGCTAGTAAATTTTGCTATATGACCGTCAGTAGTTGGTACATTCATTAGGCTAGTTATATATATATAGTTATATCCACGCTCTGTAGAGAAATTTCATACATACCCTTAAAGCAAACGATTGTGAATTAATGTGACTGCCGGTCAGAAAAAGGCGTAACTTATATTGAAAAAAAAAAAACATACACACATATTTATCTATTGTATAACTAATGTAATTCTCAATAATATAATTATGCAAAAATTTTAAAAATTCTGTATTTATTTTTTATCATTGGCTTTTTTCATATTTGTTTATCAACTACTTCATTCATGCCAAACAATTCTATATATAATTTATTAAGCGTTTGCATTTATTTTGTATTACTATGTGCTCTTATCGCTTATTTTCGGAAAAAGTCTTTTTATTCTTATCACGTTTTTGTTGCCATACATTATAGTCGAACTGTATTTTAAAGAGATTTGCTCAAATTTTGAACATATAAATTAATTTTCCATTTGGTATATAGTTTAGTTGGTTGAGTAGGTTCACTTTAGCAGTATTTTCAATCAAAGTGTCTTCATTTCCATTACAGAAGTTGGTTATTGACCAAACGACATTATGTATCCCATGATTTATTTAATTCTGATAAACCAAAACAAGGTCGCTTTTTGTTTTTATCAAACGAAGATAAAAATTTTAAATGAAATGAATCATGAAAACACACACTTTTTATTAACCATGTGCATGTGATTGAATCGTATAAAAAGTGTTCCTTAAAGTACTTGACTGATAAGCCACATCAAAATTGTTAAACGATTCTACGAAATCATTGCCCAGCCATAAAAAAAGATTTGTAGTGTTTGGGTTTTGTTTTTTTTTTTTTTTTGCAACATTTGATTATGTTTATTATCGTATTTTTTAATTTAAGCATATTTATGTCTTTTCATAATACTTGCATTTTAAAGATTAGAACAAATAGAAAGTGTAGGAAATGATATAAAGAATGTAAGGAAAAATAAACTAAATTACCTGACACTTAAAAAAAAACAAAAAGCAGAGACAGACGATTAGCAAAATAGATGTGTAAAAAAATACAGAACTGGCGACAAAGACGATTCCCTTTCGTATCGTATTGAATATTGAATCGTGTAGGTTTTTTTTTTGTTTTTTAAGTACAAGCAAAAAACATAATCAAGTACAGTTAAAATGGCATTACAAACATACTGCATATTTCCAAAACAAAAAAATATCAATTCCGAATTGCGGTTAAACGAAAATATAAACAAAATTCGGTTAGTAATCAACATCAAAAAATACAAACAATTTCAGTCCAGTGTTTAATTATCTCGTGCTGATCGCGCGCGTGTGAACAAATCCAAAATTAAATGAATAATCAATCAATCAAATCATCTGCATATACATATAATAATTCGCTCTCTTGAAACTTCTGTTTAAAAATATTCCCCGTAATTTTCGTCGCGTTCTATTGATGAATTAAAAAAAGGCACAGCGATTGCGATTGCTTTCGTTTCAAATACACGCAGGCAGAGGCAGCTGTATATCATCATCGTTTAACATTTGACTAATTATTGATTAGTTATTGTAGTTCTGCCTGCCACCCAGCTCCAACAGATAACGATCCGGATGATCCATCCAATCGGCAGCCGTTAATTTGACGGTGCGCTGACGTTCCGCCTCCTTGATCTGCCACTTCTTGATATCCAATTGCACTTCGCGTGATGATTTATCGCCGCATCCCCAGACCTAAAGAGAGGCAGTGGAGTTAATGTTGTTGTTGTTGTTGGTATACTGTATGTTTTTGTATATATTTAAATATTGGAGAAATGTAGACTTAATTTATTGTGCACTTACTTGTTAGCCGCACTGTTGGCGGCTGTTCAAAAGTGTTGTTTTTAAATGCTTAGACTGGAAATACGACTTTGCCGTTTTTAAGTATAGATACATATATATATATGCGATACACATAGATATCTCTATGGATTTTTATACCTTATATATAATATATACTGTGTTGACTAAGGCTTATTGCGAATATAAATATAGCAAGAAATATACAATATAAACACTGTTGTTGTGACTGCAATTTATTACCTCTATGGACATGAGACCAGCTGCGATTCCCTTGCAGTCGACATTCTCAAAGTGCTCATCAACCGCTATGATGGGCTTACGGGGATCTGCTCCAGCACGCAGACCTTTTGGATAACCGCGTATGCTGGTGTTAAGGTACAAAATGTTCGGCTTCTTCTCCAGTATCACAAATCTGCAAAAGCAAAAGTAGAAATGCAAAATAAGAAATGTGGCCTTAAAGTTGAAAGGAAATTAATGCTGATCAATTTCTTCTGATTATTAGATCAACTATCCGTTGCTTTATAATTTTCTTTATAAAATCACATCACTATTAATCAGATAGTTGTTAACTCTGCAAGTGTTGATCGTATACAAGTATCTATTCCATTATAGATTAGCCCCGTCGAGTAACTTTAATTCGTATGCCTTCTTCTCTCTTAGTTTTAAATCTATCCGGTAGATAAAGTGTCTTACTTTATAGTTTTTGGTAGTTTGCTACTCACTTGGGCAACAGCTGAATGACACAGCTGCCTTCGGCGCCGACAAACAAATGCGTTTCCTTCCACTCACTGGGCGCCGCAATGCAGTAAGTCTGGTCATCCTTGGTGTGGAGTAGAACCAGTGTGGGACCACGATAGCCGAGAACATGATGCAAAAAACGATTAGCACCAACACCATGCTCATTGGAATCGTACAGCAGTGTCCAGTGCGATGGCATCATTGATAGCTTCTCCTTGAATATTTGGACAGCTGTCGAGGCGCTGACATTGTTGCTGCTGTTGGGCGGTGCAATTGTCTGTGGCTTCGAATAGAGCGGTGGCAAGGCGCCAGCCAGCAGCCAGGCCTGTGAGAGTGGCATAAGCGACTCAATCTGACTGACTGTGGGCAGACTGTGATCAGTGACATCTGTGCCAGCACCTCCAGTCGCAGCTCCAAATGGATTTCGTTGCTCCAGAACTGGAGTTTGCAGCTCAATGCCACACGATTGGGATTGCTGTTCCAGGCCGCGATACGCTGTGGATAGCGTATGGACGCAGTATTTGTGGACGAGCAGCACCAGTCGTATTAGATTCTGTTCAAACCAACGGCAAACGAAACCCAAACTGAGGCTGTCGTGGCTAAAGAATATCGATTTGGTAACCGAGCCAAATGTACGATTAATGGCTGTACAGAGCACAGCGTTTCCCGAGTGCTGCATGGCAATCGTGTAGCATATGTGCAGGAGACGCGTAACGCCTGTCTTGTCTATGAAATCTGGATTATCATCCTGGGCATACATCTTGATATAACTCTCCAGAATTTTGGCATCGTCCATAATGCCCAGAAAACGTTCGCATTGCTGGCGAAAGGCAACTGTGCCCAAATGCTTTGTGGTTGCCTTTGAGTTCGTATGCATTAGATGGAACAGACGGTGTCCCAAGTCCGTGTATTGTGGAAACACTTGAGACTGTAAGTGTGCGTGTGTTATAAGTGTTATAAGTGTTATAAAACTGTTATCAGTTAATTAATGGTTAATTTGCTCACCACAAACACATCGGCCACAATGCCATTGTGAATGCCGTACTTGGCACTCGTCTGCTCCTTTAAGATTTCGGCCAACCTCTCCACTGGCACAAGCTGCGTCAAGTATTTCTCCGTCACATCTGCGCCCGACGCCGATCTTGTCATTGTTTGCGTTTGTGACTGCACCTTGAGACTGTTGTTGCTGCCGCTGTTAGTCACAGCAGCAACAACAGCGTCAGCGCTGCCATTGTTGTTGCTGTTTGAAGAATGTTGTTGTGTGCTTGATTTGTGTTGATGATGTTGTTTATGTTTCCCACCATCCAGCGGTGGTTCGCTGCCATCGGCATCGGCCTTGATACTCCCATTGTTACCCATTCTTTGCAGTTGTGCTTGTGTTCGAGTTCGTGGGTCCAAAATTCGACGCAATTGAATTGCAAAAAAATTTCCTCAATGTTAAAGGGGCAAAAAAATGCCCAAAACGCAGGTTTGCACTGAAAGCAGTACAACAGGTGCAGGGTGGATTTTTGTTGTCTAACTACGCCACAATAATAATGTTCGAAAAACAAAACCTGTTATGAAACAAGTACATTCACACGCTAAACGCTGGTACAGTGCTAATGAATCAGTTAAATATATTTACATAATTAAATTTGCTAATCAACAACAAATGATTAAAGAAAACAAAACAAACAAATAGTAAGCAGCAGTAGCTGGGTAATTTAAGTTATCGATATATTGAAACCTTTGAGTCCATCCCTAAGCATAAAATGTTGGTTGCACTGAAAACTTTATTTGCGCACAATTTGCAATGAATTTGAAATTTCTGCTACATTTAATTATAAAATTGTATAGCTAAATTATCAAATTAAAATGTAATAAAACTAAATACACACTGTGGTCAGCTGAACCAACAGCTGATTGGAAAAAAACAGCTGAGTGGCACTTGGGGAAATTTAAAAGAAAAATTCCCAAACGCAACAGGAAATAAAATTGAAAAGATTTGTTTTCAATTGCATCTCAAGCAAACAAATGGTGGCTCCTGCTAATAAACTGCATAGCAGCACAAATTCCGAGGATGAGGAGCCCAGCTCCAGACCTGCCCTGTTGCAGGCGCCCACTTCGTCTACACTTCATGGCTCAAGTATATTGCTGGATGCCAACTCTACGAAACGGAAGAGCGCCTTCTTGCCCTATCGCCCCCAATCGACGGTGCTGACGAATCTTCAGCGTGGCAATACGGAAGCCACATTTTGTCCCGTCGAGGTGTCGTTGTCCTTTCATGAACGCGCCGGACAAGGAGAAATCACCGAGGAACAAGTGAAGGCTGAGCTGCAGCGGCAGGAGCATATTGACTTTAAGGATTCACATGGCTTTACACCCCTGCACTGGGCTGCGTCTTATGGTCAGTTGGTGTCCACACAATTACTAGTCGCAGCTGGAGCAAATGTAAATTATCTGGCACCAGATATGGTTACTCCACTGCTGCTGGCAGCTGCTGGTGGACACAATGAAATTGTGCGCTTCCTTTTGGATCGTGGTGCCAGTGGAACGCACATGGACATTGTGGGCAACACGGCTTTAATGTATGCGGCTGCAGGCAATCATCCGCACACCTGCAACGAATTGCTATCCAGAGACTTGGACTTCAGTGCAACCAATGAGGATGGAGCCACAGCCTATGCTCTGGCCGTGGAGAACGGTTCGCAGTTGGCTCAAGCATTGCTGGAGCAGTATATGACTGCTGTACTCACGGCCGGTGCTTTTGGCAGCATTTAGAGGGTATTACGGTGGAATTTCAGTATGTACAGTCTGGCATTTAGTAATAAATATATTATCAACTTTACTTAAGACGAATTAAAGCTTTTTTCAGAACTCAAACATTTTATTTTTGCTTTTACGCGTCTGCTGCTCCTTGCTAAGGCTGCTCTCTTGTGCCTGCAGCATGGCCAGCTCCTGCTGCTGGGCTTGAAGTTGGGCTCGAAGACGCTTCTGTAGCTGAACATCACTCGCATTGCGTGCCAATGACTGTTGCACCTTGGCAATGTCCCGCTGCTTGCGACGTATGTCATCCGCAATGCGCACCGTCTCCACATTTAGTGTCTTGTTGGAATGTTGCTGCAGATCGTTGGTCTTTGTCTTCTTGGCACTGTGCTCCGGTTGCTGACTGGTCACGCCCAACACACTGCCATTGAGAAAGGCAAAGACATCGGTGCTGCGTTTGGACTCACGTTCGTAGGCCTTTTCATTGGCTGCCTGCTGGCGTCGCTGCGCACGCTTCAGCTTGCGTTCCACACTAAAGTAATCCTTGTCCCCGTTGGCTGCCTCACGCAGCTCCATGCAGGCGTCTAACGATCTGCCCTGTGGCAATATCTGTGCGCTAACTGGTGTCACAATGCCACGACCGTCTGATCCCAGACCTGTGCCGTGTATATAACCCATATTGGCCATCAGCTTGGATCCAATGCCCTGTGTACCAATAGTTTACTGTTTGATTAGTTTGTCGTGGCTATTTGCTGCAACTAACTTACTCTTGT
The DNA here is from genome assembly GCA_035047385.1 of Drosophila tripunctata. Lineage (NCBI taxonomy): Eukaryota > Metazoa > Arthropoda > Insecta > Diptera > Drosophilidae > Drosophila > Drosophila tripunctata. Next base: position 131,179 of record JAWNPS010000165.1, read on the forward strand.
ATACTGCTCCCAAGCTCCCAGCTTTTCGGTTGGTTTAAACGTAAACAAACTTAGTTCCACCATACGCGCCTGTCGAGCTGCCTCCAAATCATCCATATCGGAGTCGTCACTCTCATTGGATTCGATAGAGTCGCCACTGTCGCTGGTCAAGTCGTCGTCGTCGTCGTCCTCCTGCTCAGTGACAAGCGGAAACAGCTCCTCAAATGGAAAGTCCCGCTCGCGTTCCTTGTGCTCCAGACCATCCAATCGCACCCGGCATTGCTGCTCCACAAAATTAACGCACAGTACTCGACCACGATGCCACAGGCGATCCTGAAGCTTGGCCAACACTGGGCAGTTGCGTGCTAGTCTGTGGAAGTCCGGTTTATTGTAATCCTTGATTGCAGCCCCAGGTACCAGTTCGCCATGAGAATAGCGACATCGAATCTCGTCGAATCGACATTCACCTTCCAGGTAATAATTACAAGGCAACATCTCGCGATGCGTGGGATTTGTGTACAGTACACGCAGTCGTACATCCAAGACTCCATTCCCGTCTACAATTAACTCATCGTCCACTCCGCAAATGAGCGCATTGTGGTAGCTTAGTGCTCCCCAACTGTGCTCGTGTGGTGCTGAACATTTTTCACCCAACATTCTATTATATTTGGTTCGCAATTCCTCCAATTGCTGCTGCTCATCTTTTGTATTTACCGGTTCCTGTTCCAAGTCATTCAGCTCACTCTGGAATCGCTTTAACTCATCATCAAGGGTATCTGTAAGCTCATTAGGATCCTGGCTTGCATCATTTGTAGTAGCTTCAGATTCACAAGATTTTGTCAGCGCCAGAAGCTCCTCCAAGTTGGTTTGCAGAGCAATCAATTCGTTGCGTTGTTCCTCATCGGTGGTCACCTGTAAGGCCTGTTTCACCACCAATAACTGGAAATCAACCCAACTTTAGTAAGATATGTAGTATTTAGTTATATCTGACTTACCTGCGCTTCGTATTCATCCATAATCTAACTGCTGAGCATTTTCTTTTGTTTATATTTGCAAAGTGGATTGTTTTGACAGTCGCAACGAGCCGGCGACATATAAGCACAGTACGCTGCTCACACATTGCTGATATTCCCCATTGCAGTTTTCACTGAGTTGAAATAAATTCGTGCTTCTGCTCGTTTTCATATTTACACTGCAGTAATTAAATTAAATGATTTATTGCATTCAAAAATCTTTAGTGTTTCCACAATGTCAATAAAAAAAACTCTAGTACAATTTTATTTCGTGCTCATTCTGAGTTGCAAGTATTGTAATTTATCAAAATTATATTATAGTTTACATTTAAAAATGAACAATAAATATATGAGAAAAAACAAAAACACATATAATGCCAACTCTTCAAGCGCTGTGGTAAAACTATCTCTAACCTTAATCTTAACTCGATTCAAATTTAGCGATATAATTTTTATACAATTTAAATAAATTAGTTTATACTCTCATAAATGGGAATTAGAAATATTAATTTCGGTGGATATGATTGAAAATACAACACATTTTTTAAAGTAAGCATCACAATACTGATAAAAAATAAAACTCAAGAAATTTTCCAATATTAGAAAATGAATAATAGAAAAATTGTTCTACCATTTTTATCAGTTTTTGACCTTTATAGACAGAAACAATATTATTTTAATAATATGGTTTTCAATTATTTTGAATTTTCCAAAATTATATTGATTTTTAAAAATTAAATAGATGAGTCGTGACTGTGCCAAACATCGCAGCAGCGATTTCCGATTACAGATGACAAGCATTGACGAAAATAAAGTGCTGTAAAACGATAAAAGTGTTGCTCAATCAAAACAGTCAATTGGTTGCAACGGGCGCCACATGGATTGCATATTGTTATTTACTGTGTAATTGAGTTAAGTTTATAAAAAATGGCCTCGATATTCAAGCTGGACACGACGGGGCACCTAATGCTTGTCCCAAGACTATTTCTGGCCAGCACACACCTATTGCAAAGGTATACCTGCAAAATCAGCGCTGCCGTTGAGCCGGCTGTGTTGTCGGATTTGGAACATGCAGTTATAAAGCCCCGAAAACATCCGGGTGTAATAAGGCCGAACCACATAGAATTGCCCAAGCAGTTGAGCGATACGCTAAAGCGGATTGTGGGTGATCATCCCGTAAGGAAAGTGCTGCGAGACAGTGAGTTGCTCAATCGTTATATAAATTCCCGCCATCCGCCTCCAACACAACTTGAAATTGAGAACAAAAAACGTCTCATTGTGGAGGAGGTTAATGCCAAGATGCCACTGGACAGATTGGCCACCCTCAGCGCTGAGGAGGCGGCGCGTTGGCAACGCAAACGAGAACTGGAGATAAATAGGCGCCTGGGACAACGTACGTACGCCTGGAAACGCATAGAGTACGGGGCCTACGAGGCCATTGTATATGCAATTGCTCGAGCGGCACAGGAGTATGCGGTAATGAAGCGTGTGCTCACAGAGCTGCAGTTGCGCGACGAGCAGTTTAAGCCCAGCAGCTACTTTGATTTCGGCTCGGGCATCGGCACCGGCATGTGGGTGGCCAGTGAACTTTGGCGAAATAGCATCTATGAGTACTACAATGTGGACAGATCACGAGAAATGAACGAATTGTCAGAGTTGATACTGCAACAGGGACAGGAGAACAAACAAGCGGAGCTACGCAATGTTTTCTACCGACAGTTCTTACCCGCCATTGATACCAAATATGATTTAGTTGTCATATCGCATACTCTCTTCGAGTTGGCGGACAAACAGCAGCGGGAGGAGACTCTGCTGAACCTGTGGCGCAAATGTGATGGCTATATGGTTATTGTAGAGGAGGGCACTCGACGCGGCAGCGAGTTGGTCAACGAGGCCAGACGCTTTCTACTTCGCGTCGGGGATGAGCATGCGGGCCAAACGCTGGCACCCGTAAGATTTACAATTTATCTACTCCAAACATCTTACTTACTCTAGATTCTCTGCAGTGTCCGCATGATCTGCGGTGTCCACGGCTAAGTGATTTGGCCGATCGCACGCCTTGCAACTTTGAGCTTTCGTATGCGCCTCTGCGACTCAGCAGCGATTCTAAAGGGGACCGCAAAACTTCAGTCTACAGTTATGCCATTTTGAAGAAGGGCTCCATAGAGGATGCCTCTAGGTCCTGGCCCCGCATAGTGCGTCCCACTTTGGTGCGCTCGAAGCACTCCATATGTCGCCTGTGCACGGAAGGCGGCAACCTGCAGGAGGTCATCTTCACAGCCTCCAAACACGGCAAGTAAGTGTTCACATAATCACACAGAGCTAGTTTGACTTTTATTATCCTATATACTTTGCTTTGCAGACCTGCCTATAGCTGCGCCAGAGTTAGTCGTTGGGGCGACCGTCTGCCCATGTCCTTGGGCACGCCACAAATCAACCCCAAGAAATCCCAGTCAGAGCTGGAACTGGAGCCAAAGCCGACGGCGCCCACCGAACTGACATAGTTCACAACTAGTTTTTACGTATCTCCTTCTCGTTAATTGGCTTTAAAAGCTTGTCAGCCAATTTGTTACTCTAATTATATGCAAACAAATCGTTGCACTTTGTAATTTTATTTAATTATTTAGCTGAATTTAACTGGTATTTCATTGATACTAAATTCCGCACCCACCATTCGATTTTAATGAGCAAAAACAAAGCGTGTTTGATTCTATAAACCCCAATTCGTGTAAACAAGTATAAGCCCAGAGTTTAGCCAATGGGCAGCGTTGTTAACACGCCCACTCACTGGGACAGGTGTGGAGCTTTTATGTATGTACATTTGTGTGTGGGATAAAGTTCTATGATCATACTAAATCTTAATTACTATGCTTATATTAGTACCATCATTTCGCTGCTTATTGTTGAAGTACAGAAGTATGTTATTTATATAACATTATTATTTTTCCACAAGATTTAAATATTATGATAATTCAAAAAGGTTTCGTTAGCTCTGGGGAACGAAAAAAGCTGAGATGACGCTGATTGTGAGATTTCCGGATTTTTGCTTTTGAAGTCAAAAAAAGATTACACAAGAAAAACTTTCTGGTTCTTTAATGGCCATAACATTTTAATGCAAAAGTTTTGTATTGTTTCCAAATTTTCAATAACAATATTGTACTCTTGTATCTTGGTAATTTGGTAATATTGTTATTTGTATGACAAATGTATGAAAACTTTATATTTATAAAAAATTTGTGAAATAAATTTGTGAAACAGGCAAAGGATTAATAGTCAGCATAAATAGTTGAGTCGATATAGTGACGTCCGTATCACTATACAAATTACATACATAATTTAAACTAAAAGCACGTAGATCCGTCTATACTGAAAACAGAACAAGATTATCTATTTTATCACGCCTCCGAATCAGTCATATGTAAAATTTTAGAATATAAGACTCTTTTGAGGTTATATTCCTAACTGTTTACTTTATCTATTTATATTATGACTTTAATTTGGTTAGAATTGGATAATTTTACTATCTTGCTTTTTAAAAATTGTGAAGAAACTCAATATGAGCTATTTTTGTGTAGTTTATAACTACTTTAATTGTTAACAGATTTATCGAAGAAGTCTGAAATGTTTTTGTTTTTTTTTAGTGATAACCGAGTTGGAAGAACGTTCAACTTTCAATTAGCAAGAGTTGAAATGTTAATATAATATGTGGCACTGCGGAGCCAAACCCATTTCCCTGCTCCCCGAGTGCTGTGCTATAATGTGGTACACGTTGCCAGACTGACATTTGGCTATGTGTTAATATGAAACGCGCCCTTTTAGTGACCGCAGATCATCCCTGCTCTTGTTCTGCTCGAGCTCCTTGCGTGGCCAGTTGGCATAACAGAGTCGTAACTAAAAGGGCAACTTGTGGGGCGCGAAAACTGGCACGTCTCCTCATCTGTGGGTGTGCCAACAAATACATAGGACACATACATATTCGTATGATTTTAAGGATTGGCATTATAACAAGGAGTGCTACACATTAAACGGTCATATAAATTTTGTTAGCTAAAAGGGAGAAATAAGTATCACAGCGACTACCCTTGGTGCTGCGAGTTAAATGTTACCTGAATATTGGTTTATATACAATTTCAGTCTTCGATTTAAAAATCCTATAAACAATCGATTTTCATATAACAAAATGTATCTCATTAGTTTCTATTAATTGCTAGTTAATTTGAGATGCATATTATCATCTGGATCTCAGAGACTTTAAGTCCTGTGATAACCAAAATTGGTAGCTCAGATTAAGTATGTTTTGAAGTATTTCATCTCAATTGGTTAAGAATCGCAACATTTATTTTATGTTAAGTTAAATGGTAATTATTTTAAGGACTTCAGATGACACGATAATATAGAAATTAAATACCTTTACTGCTTTGTTATTGGATTTGTTTCCTTTAATTTCTTAGTGATATTAAAGAAGATAAGAGAATTGCCGCTTCGGTACCCGGATGCCCACCGTGACGGACCGGGCTTAGACAATAGTTTAGAGCACGGAATGTTTCAAATATTGTCTACGTTTAGTTAAAATACAAAAAAAAAACAATAAAGTACACTTGAGCTCACCCGACTGTTGTATACCTCCTACCATTTCATCGCATTATTATTTCTAAACCTGTTGATCAAAGGCTTACATTTCTTAATGTAAATTGCTATGAAATTTTAAGGATCGTTTAATATTATTTTGAAGGCTAATGCTAAGTTTTGGACAAAATATGACAAGTTTTTTTTTTAATATTACGACACACAGGTGATGGGGGCATGTGAAATCAGAAATTGAAAACACACTTATACTGAATGCAGATACAAATGTATATGGAGGCTTATGCGAAAAAACTGATTCTAGCTCTTACTATCTCTAAATCCCTTTGTTTATACGGACGGTTAGACAGACATTGCTATGTCGACTCCGCTTATGATCCTGACCATGTAAATACATATATGTTGCATGGGGCCAGAAATGATTCCATTCTGCATATTTTTAACACACCTATTATACCCTCTTTGAGGTATAAAAATTAATTTATATATATAAATATTTTTTTTTAAACGGAAACTTTAATTGAGTATAATTTGATTAGCTGCATCGTCAATAAATTTTCTTTGAGATGCTCTAAGAACTACCTTCTTTGAATAGCTGCCTATTCATTTCATTTTATTATCATGTGAAAAACGATACTGGTCATATAACGAGAAATTTAAGTTATAAGTAAAATAGTTTCATAACAGAAACCTATGGTAAGCCTTCATTAGAATGAATTTGGCCAAGCTAATAAAACTGAATACACAAAACCATTATAGAAAAAAATTAGACTGTATTGGATAATTCGTACACTATCATCAAGATAACAAGGAAGTGAACTTAATAAAATTGGCTAAGTTTGTAGATTTATATTTTTCGACCATAAACTTAAAAAAACTACAAATCTTTAAAAACAACATATTGAGTAACTTTTAGAAGGAGACATGTTCAAACCCATAAAGATTATATGTTATCGTTTTCATGATTATTATTAATATCTAAGTCGATAGAGCAGAGATCGTGCATATGAAAAACATGATCTCAGAGATGGTAAGAACCGGGAGCAACAAATTCGATAAAAATAAGTAGTTAAAATATATAAACGGCTATTGTTTATCTCTTTTCATTTATAATAATGTTCTTTCTGTATTTACCAATATATCGAATCGAACCTACATAAAGTGTCACACATAAGACAAATTTTGGTCGAAATATCCATGTTCAAAACAAACACATAATTTGTGAGTTTGTTTGTGGTATCTTTAGAAACCTAATCGTTAAAATTCTGGTATTAATGTAGTGTACAAATTTCATGATCATGATCTTGTATTGTAGTTAATTAAAGACGGTGATCATTGAGAATTTAAGTGAATGAGTTAAAGTGAGTTAGTAAGACCAATGAGTTTTAAATGTATAGATGAATTAATCGTTTTCCTATACCAAAGTAAATTTGGATAATTTAGTTATTGAAATATCTTGGGGAAGTTTAGGATTTGGCGGTTAGATCAGTGTATTTTCAAAGATTTATGGTTCAAAAATTATCGGTTTTATCGAAAACATTAATATATGAAGTATATTCCTGATCTTTTTACAATAAATAGTCGAACTTAAGATCCTGAAACAACAACAAATTAGATATCGCTGACGCTGATATTCTCTTTAAGTCCAGGATCGTGGGTAAAATCTACATATATTAAAATTTAAGAAGTTTTATTTACGTTTTGAAAGGAAGGAATCTTACCGTTAAGTCAAATCGATTGCACTGATGTTTAAACACGAGTATATCAACCTCTTTAAAAACTTGCAAATTTTTCTAAAACTCTTAGTAATTTATTAGGAAGATAGTTTCAAAAGAATACATGTTAAAAGAGTGTGTTGCAGAATTCGCCATCATTTAGTTAACAAGATTGGTAAGTGTCGCATGAATTTAATTATGGTATGCATTTGACAAGTCATTAACCCATTTAGTTGAATACATATTAAATTGATATGACAGGATACACGTATTTATATATATGTACATATGTGTATAAGTATAGAAGACCTGTACATAATAGGAGACTATCCAATGATAAACGTTTGTCTTATGTGCTACAATAGCCAAGGTCCAAACCAACCCCGCTCCGTTGGGAATTAAAGAACAATACACAAACAAACGTGTCATATGGCGCCCTCTACATAGAACATATGTACATATGTATATGGGTATAATACATATATACTGTGCAGTATGTATTCTATATACATAGGTGGGGTCATCTCATTAAAAAGGCGCGTTTGCCTGGTGTCAGCTGTCGTTCTGCCTCTCTATTTATATATATATGGCTATTTGTACAGGTAAGGTGCGTCCCACAACAACAACGACAACAACAGCGGGGCACACAACAACCACATTAGTAGAAGGAAAACAAAAAACAGTGGCGTTTAGAAAGCATGCGCCGCTATTGCAACATTCAATTGACCCACCCAGTCAGTCAGTCAGTCAACCAACCAACCAACCAACCAAGCAGCGAACCAACATTGCTGTTCCTTTTGTTCCGAGTCTAATTCTAATGTCGACTCCCCCTGACCAACAACAACAAAAAACACAACAACAACAAATACGCTTTGTTTTTTTTTATACATAGTCAGCGAGGTTTTAGTTTTAGCTTATTTAAGTTAGTTTTGTTAGCTTGATCAAGTGGCTTTTCGGGAGACTACATAGCGACTGTTGGTTCTGTCTCTGGCATCAGTCGAAGCCCGAGCGTTGCCAGGAATACACCTAGTTGTGGTTATCCACTCTCCAATTATACACTATTCCACATTCAGTGACTTCTTCAATATCTTTTGACCGGCATCTTTCATTCGCGCCTGTATCTTGCTGAACCGTTACAATTTTGACATCCAAATCCGGTTGAGCAAAATTTCAGGTGTGTGAGAAATTTGTACCGGTATCACCGTATAATTAATTTTAAAATGTGATGGAAAGATTCCAATAAATACCATTGGACCTCAAAACATCTGGACTTGTAAGTAACTAAGTTCCTTTCTGAAGAAAACTTCGCATTAGTCGCCATAGTAAACTTGGAATTTAAGTAAATTGTTAATCTTTACCAGATATTCGTTTGATGAGTCATTAGGCGGTTAATAAGTTATTTATCTCTAACCCAATTTGTTCAAGGGGCTTCAAACAATACTAAACAAGACTAACACAGATTATCTGGATTAGTATTCAATACCTGATACGTGATTTGAGTTTGGTTAAAACATATTAGAAAATAAGTTAAAAAGTTTTCGCTCCTATGCCTGCCTTATAGTCTAATTTTAAATAGATTTGTTGCACTTTCCGACTACAGATTTCAGGTTAGCATGGCAATTAGTTTCGGAAGAAGCTTTACCAGTATTAAATATAGGAAAATGTATATTATATAAATTTGGCTGAGATTGACCAATTAATAGAACATTGTTTCATTCATACACATACTTGGTCGAAACAAACAAGATTTTCATTCTACGAGTACACTATCATCCCATAGTTTCTATTTTAGCTACATGATATAGTGATCGGATATAGCTTATTTAAGCTTATGAACTGTTATCAGACATTATAGACTAATTCGAATACAAAAATAATGACATGACTATGTCGACTCGACTTTTGCTGCTGATCACGCCTGCTTCAATGAGATATAGAGATCGTGTCAAATACATTAAAACGACTGCAAGGGTATAAAAACAATTCAGTAAACTATACAAGTGAATAAGTTTAAGAAATTAAGTAAGTTAGATTTTTTTTATCATTGTATAATATTATCTTGCGACATTTAAGGAATGTAAATAAGTATAAGGATAAAAATCCTTTATTGTTATTTCTAACGGTGAAACATTTATAGTTTTCTTTAAAAATACTAACATTCTTTAGTGCCCAAAGCTTAATATGCTACTTAATCATTATCAGTATGAAAATATTTGATTATTTTAATGGAATAGTCTCATAGTTTTGTTTAAATTTCTTAATAACAATTTTATTGACTTTACTCGTGTTTAACAATCAAAAGTGCATACACTTAAAAACGTATTTGATTCATTTTTATTTCTAATGAGTAAATTTTTAAATATAATATGCCAAATATCAAAAGAAAATATTATGGGAAGTAATTGTAAAATAAATAAATGCATGAAAACACTTTGCAATATGAATGCAAAAAGAAACGGAATATGGTAATATTTGAAAAGATTGATTTAATATTTAAAATAAGATAAAGAATTGATGGAAGTGTTTCTATATCTTTTAAAATTGTCATGAATAACATTCGTACAACAGACTTCGATGAAGTCTATCAAAGGCATATATTTAGGAACTACAATTTGAGCAACTACTAAATGTAATTGATTAAGTACATAATTTATAATAATCAGTATATAATAATACAATTTTTTTGTTTCCGAAAGTTAGGTAAACATATTTTTAAAAATTAAATTCTTCGAGACTTTAAAGATCTCGGAAAACTTTGCATAAATTTGAAAAATTTTAAAAGACTTTGCATAATGCAAAAATTTGTATTTCACCATTGTCACTTAGATTAAAGAACTGTTAAATTAACTACGTGTATTACATATTATTTTTAACAACATACGTGACTCTTGAAAGAATAGAGTCGGTCACTGATCTAGGTATCCTATTGGATCTAAAACTTAAGTTTGGCCAGCACAGTTCTTGTATCACAAATTGAGCATATGGTATGTTGGGTTTTATCAAGCGCTGGTCAAAAGAATTTAACGATCCCTATGTAACCAAAACCCATTATTTATCGCTGATACGCCCTATCCTTGAATATGGGTCTTGTATATGGTCACCCCAATACCAGATTCATCAGGACAGAATAGAGTCTGTGTAGAAGAAATTCCTGCTCTTTGCTCTAAGAGGCCTCAACTGGAACCCTAACATCCGGTTACCTCCCTACCGTAGTAGACTTTTACTTATTAATCTTTTCTCTCTGTCTGATCGTAGAACCATGCTTAGTGTAATATTTATGCACAAACTAATAAATGGTGAAATTGATTCGTCTGAAATAATTAGCCAAATTAGTTTTACGGTTCCGATCATACCCACTAGAAACTTTAAACCTCTATCACTTCAAACCTACAAACTACAAACTATTCTATACATAACCCATTACGAGTTTTATGTTTTTCATATAATAACCTTCATCATGTGGTATGTAACTCTTTAACTTCTACTACACTAAAATCTTCACTCCTCTGTCATCTTTCTAGCTTATAGATTATTTTAATTATGTTTATGCTTAGAATCTAGTATTTGTATTCGTTCAATGTTTATTGTTCGCGACTTTCGCCGTGCTTGATATCGTATGGGGCACTTGAAAGTACTGCGTATAGTACTACTTCAACGTCCAAAACATTAAAAAAAATTTAAAACTTTTTGCATTCGTATTCGTAAGCGCGACTTTTAAGTTTATGTCTCAAAGAAAATTATTTGGGCCTCCGGAAAATGTATCATTACTATATTTCAAGGGTCACATCGTTTTACTTTCTGAGAATCGGTTTCGAGATTGAGTCAACTTACTCATTTTGAGTTTTAAAACCTGATTTATTTATAGTTGGTTTTGGTAAGTATACAAAATGTTCTTTTGTGTTATTAGAATATTTTAATGTGTTATTAACAGTAATAAAACTAGAAAGAAAATGTCAGTCGGGCATGCCGACCGTGTAATACCCTCTGAGCTTCGTTTCCAATTATATGAGTTCAAGCTGGAGTAGCTGCTGCAAGAACTTAAAATTAAAAATATTTGTATATCTATCCCGCTCACACGTTTTTCGTTTTCAGTTGTATGACCGACTTTTTTAATTATAGTCCGATTTTGATGAAATTTTCACAATTGTTTGATATTATTTGTTTGCAAGAATATGCTAAGTGACAAAACTATACTTTAAGAAATAAGTGAGCCAGCGGCATTCAAAGTTAGGATATAAAAAATGATGATGCATCGTTTCCATGTTGGAACCAAGATATGTCAGCTGTTAGTTGCAACAATTCTCTATAAAGGATGTATTTCTTACCGTATAGTTAACTAACTTAAGCACTCTAAATCTTGCAGAGACTAAACATGTAAAACGTTCCTAAAAACAACCACATCCGATTGGATTAAAATCAAAAAAGTTTTACACACAACGAAAATTTAAGTTTAAAGTGCTGGCATCGCTTATCTACTACGCCCTCTACCAAGTGCTGCTGAACTTATTTTATAGGAATGGCTATATGTTGTAATGCATGGATACCGACTGTACTTTTGTTTCTTATTTTACATTACTTTGGACCTCTTTTAGAATTATTTGTCATAATATCGATTTGCTTATTTTCCCATAAGTGAATTTTCCACCCTGAGCAAAAAGTTGATACTGGAGGAACATGTGGAGAATAGTGGAAAGAGAAGCTCGCAAATATTAAATTTGTTTATATCAATGCGACTGGTCAATAGATAAATTTGTTCCTGCCTGAATATTGAATTAAAAAAGAAGATTCCGAGAGGGTTATCATACTAAAAGCCCTTAACATAATAAATTCTGATAGTTGTCTATTTGAATTTCGAGCCGCAATTAAAATCTTGTTCATTACGGAGATGAGTGACTATAATAACTGATTCAAATTTATAAACTATCTAGTGAAACATAATATCGGAGACGAGACGATGGGACAGCGTGCTCTCACCGAAAGCAATTTCTTGAAGATAAACTAATAAAATTGGCAATTGAAAAAAAATGCTAAACTTAAGTTTATCCATGCAGATAATACTTTTAGAGATGCTTAAGGGTACATTGTATAAATTAAATTAAAATGTAATTGTATGTACGTAAGTATGAGTTTAAATGTCATTTTATAAAAAACTATGTTTTAATTTGAAAAACATAACAGATATAATAGAATATTATCAAACAAGTGAATTGTCCATCAGCGGGTAGTTCGACATTGAGTTTCCGACTAAAATTGTTTCGACAATATGCTTTATGTGCTCCATAAAATAGCCTATGGCATTTAGAAATTCATTCACAGTTATCAGCTCAAAATAAACACATACTTTGAAATAAACAATAGCAATGAATTTGCCTCTCTGTATCACTCTATCGGAACACCCACAACTATGTCGCTTTACTGAAAAACTGAAGGAATGAAAGAACTCAAAAGATGCCGCAAATATTTGGACTTTGGTGTTTGGGCAAATCTTTGATAAGTCACTATGTTTACACGCGTTGACAGTGGTGCTAGCCTTGAAGAATCGAGTAGAAGAAAAGGTGAAAGAACAAAGCGTAAGAATTTCTTGCTAAACAGTGCCGAACGTACGACCGTAATCTTATCATTGTGTGGTGAATTTGTGTTTTATTCGATATTATTACTTATCAGGGCACTTATGTAAATTGATATTTATATAGTTTCACTTTCAACGATATAGATCAATTGATTTTGCACACATTTCATTAACATCTCGAGTATCTAAAAGCTTCTTTCCATCACTCTCCCCTTGCCGAGCACTGAGTAATCCGCTAATCAGCGCTACGGACCCGAGGAAACTAGCGATCAATAGTCCACATAGAGAGACAGCAAAAGTGTTAGAGTGACGGAGAACGGAAGCGAGAGGGAACAAAGAGGCTTGACGTAGCTTTTAATTACAATTAAATTGTATTTCTTTATTCCATTAAAAGTTACTATAAATGCACATTTCGATTGGCCTTTGTATAGTAGCTCTATTCAAACCTAAATCAAACACATTCCAAAGTCCAACAGCAGTAATGATATAATAGAATGAGTATGATAATAGCTAAATAAGTTTACTTTGTTTTAATAATAACCCATAGCAACGCACGAAATTTGATATGACTCAAATCAAATTGGGGTATAATAAAACAACTCAAAATATAGAATTCAAATATAGAGCAAATGTTGTATCTACTTTAAGAAATATTCTACACAATAATAATATAATATACATTAGTAAGTCATTGTAGTTATTTGAACTTTGACTATTCGATTTGTTGGTATTATCGTAAAAATATTGAAATCATGCTATAAATTAGTAGATAGTGTACTGATATGACAACATTTTTTACCTTCCTGTTTAAAATATCTGATAAGAAAATATAAGTTGCAAACACAAAATTCATAAATCAAATTATTGGCAAGGTTAATAATTAACAAGAACCAAATGTAGATTTCGCAGACCTTTTATATAAAGGGGTTTCGCTTGGAGGTAATTGTATTTGAATTTTATCGTAAAAGATTGAGAAGATTCGAAATCCATTGTTAATCTTTGTACAACTTGTACCTGCTCTAGATGAAAACAGCAGAGAATCTTGGCTTGACTCTTTTTTCCAGCCATTTAATCACAATTAGCTGTGAATCATCAAAAGAGCACAAAGAACTCGAACAGGTTGATACTTATGAATAGTATGCATATATTATATAATACAAGAGAATGGTGTGAATGAGTATTGTAAAACTGAACTAAAATTAAGTTTCCTATATGTGTATAATAGGGGCCATTGTTAACGAGGGATCCAACAAAAATGAGCAATATAGTTTTATTACGTAGTATTACGTACAGGTAAGCTGAAATAAAGAAATTCGATATGGACTTCTGACCCCAGTCGAAGGCGTTGTCAAGAGCAGTGCGATCGATTGAGCTACCAAATATCAATCAGCCAAGTCGATAAAGTCGGTAAAGTCGGTGTATAAGTGTGAGTGTGTGAATCTTATCAATGAAGGAAAACTACAATATAATGACGCTGAGACAATAATAACCAATGTGAACAACAACAACAACCTACATACTAGTATAAAAAACGTTAACAAGCAGCAAGCAAGCAACAGAGCCGACGTCAGCCGAACGGACTTCGTTTTAACTTCGTTGTGATAAAGCTTGCATTTCGCAGATACACACATAGATACACACTCACACTCAGACACCCGCATAGAGTAGAGCTCTGAGACGCTCGATCGGTCGGTCATTCATTCGGACGTTCGTGTCGGTCGTTCGGTCGATCAGCTCTTTGTATGGGTTTCGGTTACGGTCTCGATCTCGGTTTCAGTCTCTCTCTCTCTCTCACTGTATCTGTCTTTGTGTCTTGTCAACCGGCTGACTCTAGGGGAATTCGAATTCTGAGGGAATCGCCAGAGCTAGTACAATAGCTGGGATTACGAGTACTCGTATTTGTTTGCTGGCCGTCAGTCGCCGATGTCACATCGAAGACGTTGTACCGCGATTTCGTAGAGCGCGTAAAACAATCTGTATAAATATTTTATTTAACGAACTTTATTGTCTGCAAAAGAATATAACACTTCCTGAACTCCCAGCGGGTAAGGCCAATTCGGGATTTCAATAAATAAGAACTCTGTGAAACTACAAAATTATGCGCAGTGCGTGATCGTTCAAATCAAATTCATAAGATTATTTGGTGTAGAGTCACCAAAAATAAAATAAAATAATTGCTTAACTGCTGTGCGAGTATGTGGTTCTAATTTTAATTAGCAATCAATGAAGTTTGTATTGTTAAAATAATAAAACAAAAGCAGCCAATTATTAAGTTAGAAGACAAACAAAATGATAAATTTTAAATAGGAAAACTAAAAATTAAAAAAATATATTCCTACTGAAACCAATTTTATAGAAATAAAATAAAATAAATTTAAATAATTTGGAACAATTAATAAGTGCATAATTTAACAAGAAGACTGAATAAATTAATATATTAAATTAAATTTAAGTGTTTTAAAAATCTATAATATGGTATATAATCAAATCAATAATAATGCAAATAAATATTATAACATATGCTGAAATTAAAAATATTTTGCATAATTTTTAAATAAGCCAGAAAAGAGCAATTTAAAGAATTACATTTAACATAATATTAAAGTAAATCTTTATGTCAACGCTGCAAAAATAAAACTTAAATATCTTATGTGGAAAAGTGTTTAGTTAACAGTTATTGTTAATATGTCATTGAAGAATAAATTTCGTTTGCAAGATTACCCTATCGAAAAAGAAGTGATAAAAATAGCTGCACTTAATCTGCTATTATAAAATAAATAAACAGATTATAAACATGACAGATTACTACAATTATCAATTATACGACAATAATAAGTGTAAAAGTTGAAGCTTTTGTTATAGATTATTTACAATATTAGCAAGTGTTGTGGTGGTTGAATTGAGTGCATTAGATTAATGTGTTTAATTTGCATATTTATAACCGCTACCTTTATTAAATTATCACATTATTAAACCATATTTATATTTGCTTAAACAAAAAATCATGTCAAGCCAGGTTTGTTTTCTGTTCTGCTTTTTATTCGTTTTATTTTGCTGTTTTGTTTTGTCTTCTTTTTCATCTATCTTTCAATTCCAATGGGAGCAGCTGTTGTGTCTTCTCATTCCCAGTGTTTCGGGTTTGAGACTGTGTGCGGATGATTCTTTCGGCTACAGGGTAAATCTCGGAACCGGTTTACTTCCGAGGAGAGTAAACAATACAATACATACTTATAAAGGCCATTATCAGATATAAAGATAGCTGGATACATAGATGCGAGAATTATAAGTAGACTCATAATTTCATTGTGCATTGGAAATATAACAATTTCCATGCCGAAAACATAATATTAACTTATTTCATATCATTCTAAAGTTGAAGAAATACCTTCAACAGACTTTAACACCTTTTGTTTACCCACTTTTAATAGGTCTAGGTTAAAAGTGTATAATTTTTAGCTTACCATTCAAGGTAAAGTTTTCTTGTTTTTCATAATTTCGCACGTAAATAATAAATGACAACTGTCGATATGTGTCAATCAAAATTGAAATCTCAGCTGATAAGTGGCATACTAGGAAATGGCGTAGTTATAGGTATTAGCCCTATATTTTGCTGATATACTACTTGAGGGCAATGACACTATTGATTCAACTGATCAGTTCAAGTGCAACGCTCACTAATTCAGAATATAAGAAGTGCTTGCATAGCTAAGTGGAAGTACTATTTCCCGTTCCGACAGTTAGTAGCAAGTTAGGATCAGATCATAAGGCTCCCTAGTGCTCAGTTGCTGATTGAAATGAGGGCTGATAAGATGTCCGGACAGCGGGTTAAAGATGACGAATACTTCGTCATATGTCGATTACCGATTGCATTTGTTCTTAAATCTATAATACATTTACACATTACATACTTGTTTATAATACGTATGCGTAATGAAAACAATGCTTTTGTTGTTTTGATTAATGCAGCCTCTTTAATAATATTCTCTACAATCCCATCGATGATGTTCTATACTACATGGTATATACAATATATAGCTGTACCTTGATCTTACTTAATATACGTACATGTATACATATAGTATGTTAATACTACATGTATAGTTTCTATTCAATAAATATATATTTTAAAACAATTAATTCAAAAGTAGCGACTTGTATTAAATGTGAACTGAATTGCGTGCTATATTTATTTATTGTGTACTTACACATACATGATTACTTGAATATTATGCATATACATATATGTTTATAACAATTCAACATTCATATTGAGGTTGCTGCAGATTAATTAAACACTCAACGTGCACTTTGAAAATGTATTAAACGTAAAAATAAGTAAATACATAAAGTATTTTACAAGTTAACAGTCGGACTTATGATAAAATTCTTAATGCTAATTGCTTAAGTGTATATACATATCTATTTAAGCTTTATCGAAAGAGAAACTTTACTAAAAGATACTTTTAGTTAGCATTTACTTCAGTTAGAATTGAATCAATTACTGCTACATTTAAATTGAATTGTATAAAGATAAACTAAAGACAGAATGAACGTCTGAGGTTCACAGTGGACGGCAGTTCACGTTAGTGACGAAACCAGAATGCAAAAGCTGGGTTACATGTACTTACGTAAAGAAATATGAAAATGAAAAGATTGGCCGATTCGAAAGGTAGCTTATATAGTTGTAATATGGCTTATCAATATCTTCGACTAAGCACATGATATTCCAGTTATGGGCATTTGAATATCTTTGTTAAACATTGCTTGTTCTATATGTTTCCTAAAACCGCTATTTGGCGGGAAGAAGTTAGAAAAGACCAGATGCAGCTATATTATTTTTTATTAGATTAGAAAAATTAATTTAATAAGTTACATCATTAGTGATTTTTATATGATTTATACTGAAAGTAAAATAAGTAATGCACTTGATATATCTATGGTAATCCTGTAAGAAAACGGAATCTGGTTATGCCACAGTTGGCAACACTGTATGTGAATAGCATTTAAAAATAAATAAACTATGAATTAAACAGCAATTAGGTGAATACGAACGAGCTGCCTGAAATGCATTAAGAAAAAATATAATTTATAAGTTGACTGCATAATTAATTAATTAAAAAGTACGATTTGAATCTCAGTAGATTATTGCTAATAACTGTCTATTAAACTGTCTACACTATTCGGGACTTGTTGAAGGCCAGATGAGCTATAACTAGCTCAATTCATAGCTACTGTAAGCGATTTGAGTTCAAGAAGAGGTCATTTGATAATTAATTTTGTAACTAGTCTAATCGCCACTAATAGTTCCAGAAAATCGATTGCCCCATTATCTATTTTCCTATTACGAAATCATCAATTTTTAATTGTAAGACAGTTGGGGATTTAAATATAGTTGGATAAATATATGTCTAGTCGATAAATTTAGTTCTTCCGTATTCCATACTAAAGTTCGGCAGCAATTTGATGTGTATAGTGTGTGATTTGCACTTTGATTTGTGTGTACCTTGCAAATAAACACAATATATTTACACTACATATATGTGCATCAACAGTAATCGGCGTTTGTGTTATTAATAATTGACACAAACACCAGAAAACAATAAAAATTAAATAGCTAAAGAAAAACTGTAGCCCAACGTTTCAAGGGGTTGAGTGTCAGGTGGAAAACACATGGACAGTGTCATTGCTTTGTTAATTAGCAGGTGTATACAGGTCTATACAGACGGCAATCCAGACAGAATGACACATCGGTTGGACGAGGCGAGTCCATCGAACAAAGTGTAAAGCGGCATGCAATTAAACCAGTTTGGGCCAAGATGAACACACACACATAGTACATAAATGTAACAAAAAGTTGCAACTTCAAATGAGGCACAATTCCATGATGCATGACGCCCGTTGCATCATACTTAAAATTAATCAATCGACGAACCAATGATCGAAAGTGTATTCGAAGTTTCAGTTACAAAATTAAACACATTTCTTCAATGAGCATTTTAAAAGTTGATAGACTAGCATATACTCAAATGTTACAAATTACAAATCAGTTTAGCTGATTTCTTTCAATCTGACTCCACGAATTCTGCCTGTTCCAAATATTCAGAATAATATCCATTAAAATTGATTCTATTCACAAGATTAATGAAGCATTCATTAATATGAACTTGTTCATTAATCTGTCGAAGGAATGATACAAGTCTGGCCGAAAATTTCAAATCGAAACTTTTCACTCGCTCCGCAAACGTATCCGAACTATTTAACAAACTCTCTGCGGTTTTACGATTTGTACGGTAAATTTCAGAGTCAGACTGATCCGTATTTTCATCGCTGCTGTCACGGACCATTGACTTAAGTTCTGCATCATAGAAGAAACGTTGCGATTGCTCTATAAAATTACAGAATTTTATGCATATCTTGCATAGATGAAATATAGCGCGATTTAGATCCGGTGGTTCGGTTAGCATACAGTTCTTAAGGCAGACGTGAAGAAAGTCCTCGTGAAGGGTAAACACCTCGTCGATAGTTTCCACCTTATGCAGTTTCTCAATGAATATACGCCAGTTGGGCTCAATGGTCTCCATCATCATATAATACTCCAGATTCTGAATGGCATTCACCATGCGCTGTCTCAGCGCGAAAGCTGAGCGATAAAGCTCCGCCGTATTGAATGGGAACCTCTTTGCCTTTGAGTTTTCTTTCCAAATCTTACAGAGTTGACGCTCCACGTGTTTGCAGTAGAATAGCTGGCGGAAGAGTATCTGGTATTTGCTAATAGCCGTGTGATTGAGTAGCAAGGACACGGGACATTCCGCCACATAGGTAAAGGCGAAGCACTCGAGTCCTGTGAGACGATCAGTCTTATCCCAGATTACATCCGTCCCAATCATGATCTTGGACATTTGTGTAACCAGGTCATAGGTGAGCAGTTCGCAATGCACATTGTCCTTGTACTTATCATTGCGGGCACAGGATAAGCGAAGTGAGATACCAAGCAAATTCTCGAGGGTCATTGGCAGAACATGATCCACGTTTTTGGCCAGCTCTTTCTCGCAGGCATCCATGAATTCTATGATGAAATCGCCCTGATTAAGCAATAGATACCGTTTCACCGACAATAAATGACCCATCAAATCATTGTCCTTGAGAAGCACATCCATAAGCATTCGGGCTGAGAAAGTGTAGGCATCGTTGATCACTTTAATGTGCTGCTGCTCCTCCCTGGGATCAAATGTAAGTTCCACGTCCATGTTCGAAGTCATTCGGTGCTTGCCGCATTGCCTGACTACATTCAGATACTTTCCGGTCCGTAGTATCAGATCCGCGTACCCCACCAGGAAGCTGGGAATGCACTCGCTGCGAAGTGTGTAGCGTTTCTCCCAATAGACATCGCAGTGAAGCTTGGATAGATGTTCCTCAAAGTCAGACTTATTGTCAACGATCATAAATTCGTCAAATTTATCACTTATGAGGCCCTTTTGGATCCACAGCTTGAGCATGTTCATGTAAGGCTGTGCAGCTTTGCCGGCGAGGTCCACCAGTGAATCCTGGCACGATTTATCGCCTTCCAGTTGCTTAATGTCTTCACATAAGTTGGACAAAACTTTCGCTCCCTTCAGATCGTTCAACAGTATCTTTGACAGGGTCGTCCAGATGCTTTTCATGACCCACATTGTCGGTTGCATGTAGTAAAGCAACTTCTGCAAGGTCAATCGGTGGCCCGTATGCTCATCCTCCGCTTCACCCAGTAGCAAGTAGTAATCACTGGTGAGATCCATTAGTGCCGAATTGAGAGCATTGTTCACCTGCGAGTGATCCTCGGTGAGTGCTATTACCTGCTGTATGCCCATATAATAGGAAGCTAACGGGAGTATCTCCTGGGCCATCTTTGCCAGAGACTTGTCAATCTTCTCGTGTATCTGAAACTTTGTCTCGTATTTGCTGCTATTGT
The DNA here is from genome assembly GCA_035047385.1 of Drosophila tripunctata. NCBI lineage: Eukaryota > Metazoa > Arthropoda > Insecta > Diptera > Drosophilidae > Drosophila > Drosophila tripunctata. Next base: position 151,987 of record JAWNPS010000165.1, read on the forward strand.
TGGCATTTTTACATCGCGGGAGCGGCCTTATGAATTCACTATTCATACCAACCAAAGCGTACAAAAGTTGAGTCAGTAAAATATTCTGCTGTTTACTCAGTGTCAGGTTATCATTCGAGAAATCGAACTTTAGGTTATCTACCTCGGGGAAGTCCCACAACGCATTGGTCCGATGCTGGCCGTTGGGTAGGTGGAACTCTGGTATGTGTCCAGCAGAAGCGGCAGGGTTATCATCGGAATTGGCACTACTTTCATCATCAACTCTGAAAAATAAGCCATTTTTTAAATAATTGCTGAAAGGAGGTCCCAACTTTGATCCGGTTGCCAAACAGACAGATTGAGAGCGGCTGCTTGACCTATGTTCCTGATCTTCAGAGGCGGAGTTCAGCATTAGTTGTTTTATTTTACTCAGGTCCTCAAGAGACGCCGTCGCTTCCCTTTTCACCTTTGAATTCGTGTTCAGACTTGGATTAAGTCTTGAATAGAGACTTGGTATTTCCTCATGTCTTCGACTCATTCCAGATGTCGATGGGGACAAGTCCAAGAACTTTTCCAGATCAATAGTCTGACTATTGTCTATGCTAATCTTTGGATTATGTTCCGGTTCCTCCTTTAGGGTCTTAACACTAGGCGTCGGCGACGACGATGTCATCATTAACTGCAGATAAAATATTAGCTTTGCAAAACCAAAGAAAATAAGAAATTTAAACAAATGGACTCTCGACAGAATTAAGTTTTTAATGTGATACAATTGAATTGTGAAAAGGTTATGTGAAATTAAACATTTAAACTCTCACTCTATTAAAGCAACAGTAAACGAAAAGCTGTATTCCTAATATGAAATATAGAAGCTTCGGTTCAGTGTTTCACCTCGCCAATAACTTCAATAACTTCAGAACCAAGGGGTCAGTTTTGATTTATTTCTTAATGATTTCACTTGCTGCCTTTATGCCTTATAAAATAGGTTAGATTAAAGGTTTATATCGTAAATGTAATTCAAAATTAATATCGTACGTGGCTCTTAATCTACTAAAATTGTGTTACTCCTAAGTTTTGATTATAGCTTCAATTCATAAATGCTAAAATTAAAAATTTATTCTTTGTAAGGGATAAAGTGCAAAAGCCAACGTACACAAATTCTTTATGATAAATGATATTCATATTTTAGCAACTTCAATACCTTTGGCTTTTTTTTTCAAACAATTCATATTAAGTCCGATTATAAAATGTTATTAGTTAAAATTATACAATATACAATTCTTTTTCGCTTACAACAAAACTAAACAAATTACACTGTAATAAGTTTGTTAACGATGTTCGCCCATATGAATAACAAGAAAGAAAATGTCAGTCGGGCATGCCGACCGTGTAATACCCTCTGAGCTTCGTTTCCAATTATGAGTTCATTTTGGACTGCTTACAAACAGTGTACTGCTTGCATTTTATACACACAAGCAGTGCACTGAGTAAGTTTTAGATACACAAGCACTGCTTGTCAACACTGCAGCGTAAACGAAAGCAGTGCACTGCTATTGCGATAAAAATATAAGTTTGTATGACAAACTTTTTTAATTATAGTCCGATTTTAATGAGCCAGCCGCTTGCAAAGTTACAAAGTTTGGTGGGCGAAGGAGGCGTGGCATCCAAAAAATTTTGATGGCATTGTCTTTGTATTGCAAATAGGAACCTACATACCAAAATTGGTGACCCCAAGTGTCATAGTTACCGAGATATTCGCCAAAAACATGTATTTTTCACGAGGTATGTCTGGTTTTTCGCTAATTGTGGGCGAATGGGGCGTGGCATCAAAAAAAGGAAATAAACTTGTATTGACTGACTAAATATGTGATCGATACTGACCAAGTTTGAACTTGTAGCTCTTACCATCTCTGAGATCCTTTCGTTCATACGGACGGACAGACGGACAGAGGGACAGACGGACATGGCTATATCGACTCGGCTGTTGACGCTGATCAAGAATATATATACTTTATGGGGTCTGCCACGCCTCCTTCTGCCTGTTACATACTTCTGACAAACCCAATGTACCCCTCAGAGGGTATAAAAAGATCTAGAGGTGGTACGATCTAAAACCTGACTGCCCGCAATTAAATTTTGGTATTTTTTTTCGCAATATTATCAAACAAACCTAAACGGATTTTATTTAAATTAGCACAAGCATACAAAACATTATTTTTAAACGATCCTACAAAGTTGATCAAATCGGTTAAAATGTAAAATGTATACTGCTGCTATTTTAAAAGAGAGGGACTATTATTAATAGTAAGTGCTAAATAGATTTATTTATTTAATTTTCTAGCTGACTAAAAATAATGCTTTCGGCGAGGGAGCAGTTCTTAAATGGCAATGGTGGCACTGCCGGCGTTGGATTGGGGTTTGAGATGGTCTACAATCCCACCACAGTACCCTTGACGAGTGCCGGCGGTTGGCGCATCGGACAAACGGACACGTCAACAAATGTAACTGCAACTGCACCTGTATTACCATCAAGCAGTAAGGTCGCAGCCTATCCTCTGCAGACACCATTGCAGCCGGTGGTTGAGACAGAAGAGAAGCTTAATTTCGATAAGGACGCATTGTCCAATTTGCCAAGTCGAGAACCCGTCGACATTCAGTTCAAAGAGCTCTCTCTCACGGTCAAATTGGGCTTTAATCGAGGTGAGTTTATGGCTGGAATACGTCTAAGATATGGCCGGGTAATATAAGTTCAAACATGCCACCGATAAGATTGCCAAAATATAACAAAGCATTCGATTTTATGGGACCAACAAAGCAGCGGCTACCTTTTTGAAAAGTGTAAGGAAAAACACGAATACGATTGGGAATATTGTTACAGTTTCATATACTAGATACAGAACATACGTCGGGGTCTTGACTTTGTAATTTTAGATTGTGTTAACACCAAGCATTGTGCCATGCCTGTTAGCTGTTTTTTTGCTCAGCTATTTCTTCAATAACTCTTTGTTTCCCGTTGATAAGATAGACCGCCCTTGCCCCTGACTGCCAATCAATTAGCTATTTTTATACACATGTCGCAAGGCAGAGCATTACAATTATGTAGCTCACAAGACTTGGAGTCCCTAAAGAAGATTTGAGAAAATTAGTACATTAAGATATAATGGTAGAACAAGTAGCTATAATACTAGAAAATAATATGTCTAACTTTTTTAATCACTATTTCATTATTTTTATTGTTACATTTTCTGAAACATAATGGGTGATTCTTATAGATGTAACTTTCAGTGAGTAGATATTTTAAATAGTGTAGTAAAAATTCAGTTAACTTTCATTTATTTATCTGTTTAACAAAATCAGCAATCTGCATATTTGGAATATGTTTCCTAAATTTAAAGCCACTTGTAATAAAACCTAAAGTCTTAAATAAATTTCGTTGACTAACATATGTAAAGAATATTTGTTTTATGTGAAATTAAACAGATAAAATAGTTATATCTATTTTGCATATTGTAATTCTAGATGAATCATCCGCTAACGCTGGCAAATTTTTACATTATATCAAATCCTCTCTGTATATGAAGACTTTGCGCTTATTTTGACTTCTTCAAAATATAATCATAGTTTTGTTTGCGGAAGAAATTTTCAGAATTTTTAGTTTGAATAGTGAATTTGGCTTTCGTAGAGTAATAATATTTTCATATCTTTCTTTACGTGCTTTCTGTGTTTGGTAACAAGTTGGGCAAACCATATTCGTACAAAGTTCAAGATAATAAATATGAATGTGCGAGTATTTTTTGTTTGTGTACTCTGATATCGACATTATGATTATGATGTGTTACTTAAGCACCCCATGAAGCGTTAAAAATGATTGTATTGGTTTTGTGTTTTCTAGAAAATTATATATTTATGACAATGAAAAAAATAAGCTTTTTTTTGGTCAAACACTTAAAATATGGAATTTGTGTGAGAATGTGTGATGGCAGAAGAAAAAAGTTGAACTAATTAAACGAATCGACTTGTACAAATATCAACATTTAATTGAATATTATTGATCAACTGGCAATTTCTAGCATTTAATTGATCTATTAAAATTAGTTAATTGACATTGTAACGAGATTGTGCCGAGTAATCATTGCTTACATGTCATTATTTTGTCATTATTCAAAGCGAATTCGAAAGATTAACTAGATTTAAATAAATAAAATGATTTTTGATTAGCAAATGCAACTTGTAGTTTAATCAAACTAGACTCTTTAATGTTAAATTGAGTGTTGTTTGACGTCAATTAAGTATCTAACACATGTTCTTAATAGGTTTTCTATTATTTTTTCCTCGACAGGTGAAAAGGAGATATTGCATAATGTCAGTGGAAAGTTTCCGGGTAGCCAGCTGATTGCCATAATGGGTCCATCCGGTGCTGGTAAATCAACTCTACTGGATGCTCTATCGGGATTTAAAACCACCGGAGTGGTGGGCTCCATACTGCTCAACGGTCGCCGGCGAGATTTGCGTGAGTAACTGGATTGTATTATAAAAAGGACTCCTTAATTTTAACTATGTATATATATTATTTATAGCCTCGTTCCGTCGCTTGTCCTGCTATATCACACAGGACGATCGTCTGCAACCTTTGTTGACTGTGAGTGAGAATATGCACATTGCCGCCGATCTGAAATTGGGTGAGAATGTCAGTTTCGCGGAGAAGGAGAGCAGGGTGAGTTAATATTGATATAACTTCAAATCTATGGAAATTGTTTAAATCTTTAATGAACTTAACTTGTAGATTGAAGATATTCTATTGCTGCTGGGTCTTTATGATCACGATCAGACGCTAACAATGCGTTTGTCTGGTGGTCAGAAGAAGAGGCTTTCCATTGCCATGGAATTGATTAATAATCCCACTGTGATGTTCCTGGATGAGCCAACAACGTAATTATTGCGATTACAACTACAATAGAATCTTGTAATTATCTTCTCAACATTCTCAGTGGCTTGGACAGCAGTTCCTGCACCAAAGTCTTGGAGTTGCTCAAGAGACTAACCTCTCAGGGCCGCACCATCATCTGCACTATCCATCAGCCCACTGCCAAACTGTTCCAGATCTTTGATCAAGTCTATGTTCTATCAGCTGGCAATTGTGTCTATCAAGGTGGCACTGAGAAATTGGTGCCCTTCCTGCACTCCGTGGATCTGCCTTGCCCCATGTATCATAATCCTGCCGATTACAGTGAGTACCCGCTAAGATAATCTTAATAACATAACTCACAACTATCCCAAATTTAGTTATTGAGTTGGCTTGTGGAGAATATGGGTACGATAAGATCGATACTCTTAAGAGTGCCACGGAGAATGGTAACAGCTTGACCTGGTTCAATAATCCTGGAGCTGTGCTTAGTGCCGAGATCCTCATGCGCAAACACGCTATCCCTCAAACGACCAATAACGTATCCCTGGAAAACACCAACTTTGACAATCAAGTCCTCGTCCTGATGCGACGGGGCTACATCAAGGCTCGTCGGGACACAACCATGACCCACATGCGCCTCATTGTCAACATTGCGGTGGCGGTGCTCTACGGTGCTATGTACGATCATGCTGGAAAGGAGGGATCACGAGTTCTTGATAACTACAATCTACTTTTTGCCATTTTAATGCATCACTCTATGACGACCATGATGTTGACGGTGCTGACATGTAAGTAACTTCTTTACCTCTCTCTATTCTTCTATTTACCGAAGCAACCATTGATTTAATGTGTGTCCCTATTGCTACTATCCAGAGTTTATCCTATTTAATAACTTTTTATACCCTCTGAGGGGTATATTGGGTTTGTCAGAAGTATGTAACAGGCAGAAGGAAGCGTTTCCGAACCCATAAAGTATATATATTCTTGATCAGCATCAACAGCCGAGTCGATATAGCCATGTCCGTCTGTCCGTCTGTCTGTCTGTCTGTCCGTCCGTATGAACGAAAGGATCTCAGAGATGGTAAGAGCTACAATATCCGTTTTAGTCAGTATCAACCACATATTTAGTCAGTCAATACAAGTTAGTTTCCTTTTTTTGATGCCACGCCCCATTCGCCCACAATAAGCGTAAAATCAGACATACCTCGTAAAAAATTCAGGTTTTTTGCGAATATCCCGGAAACTATGGCACCTAGGGACACCAATTTTGGCATGCAGATTGCTAGATGCAATATAAAGACAATGCCATCAAAATTTTTTGGATGCCACGCCCCCTTCGCCCACCAAAAGCACAATTGCGTTGTACCTTTGCATGCCGTGACATGACACTTATTTCTTAACATAACGTTTTGTAACTTAGAATATATTTGAAGACAAATAATATAAAACGATTGTGAAAATTTCATCAAAATCGGACTATAATTAAAAAAGTTTCTTAAACAACGAAAATCGATACTTTCAAGCAAGGCATAACCACGTGCATTGCACTGATCTGTGCACACAAGCAACGAAAACGAAAAACGTGCGAGCGAGATAGACATACAAATATGTGTGCATGTTAAGTTCTTGCAGCAGCTACTCCAATTTGAACTCATAATATTGGAAACGAATCTCAGAGGGTATTACACGGTCAGCATGCCCGACTGACAATTTTTTTCTTGTTTTAAATAATGAGTCATTTCATTTGTATTAATGAAAGTTTTAATGAAATTTTGATTTCTATAGCATTAAGGGATCTCGTGCTAATGATTCAACAGTATTGAAACTAACGCTTAAAAAAAGATTTAACTTGCATTAATTAATAAAAAATAAAGCAAATTTTTATTACAACCACTTTTTATTTTAGTAAATTTTAAAATAATTAAAGTTCGAAGAATGTTTAATAAAAGTAAAAATTTTATTAAGCTTGGAAAAATATAAATATTGAAACATATTTTAATATAAATCATCTATGTTTGTTTGGATTTCGCAAAGCTAATCTTAAAATAAAATAAATTAAACAACTGTGAAATTTATGAGTTTATGTGATGTTTTATAAAACAAAAATATTTCGAACTGATTTATTTTATAGAGTCTTACATGAATCCTCTGCCTATTGACACACTTAATAGACCACTACGTATTTAAAATATAGTCTCAATATTTAGGGTTTTTTGTTTAATGCCTTTAAAATTGTTCGGTTACGATAAACATCATTAGCTAAAACCATCTTACTTATAATCCTACTTTACTGATTTGAAACACCAATCTAATGTGAAATTAATCGCTTTCTAGTCCCCATTGAGATGACGATATTAATAAAAGAACATTTTAATCGCTGGTACTCCCTAAAAGCCTTCTACACTGCCATGACGCTGATGGACTTGCCTATAACGGTAACTAGCTGGATTGATCTAGAGTTACAAAATTAATTAATAAGATTCCCATTTCGATTTGCATTTGCAGCTCATAAGTAGTTTTGTGTTTTCGGTTATCATATATTTATGGAGTTATCAGCCAATGGAATGGATTCGCTTCTGGATGTTCTTCTCCATAAGTTTGCTGGTCGTATTTGTGGGTCAAAGTATTGGTCTTATAATTGGAGCTTGGTTCAACGTGGTCAATGGCACTTTCCTGGCTCCCGTGCTGACCATTCCCATGATGATGTTCGCTGGTTTTGGTGTCACGCTGCGGGATCTTCCTAGCTATTTGAAATGGGGTAGTCATATATCCCATTTACGATATGGTCTGGAGGGACTGATATCTGCCATTTACGGGATGGATCGTGGCACCTTGGAATGCGAAGAGGCGCCTTATTGCCATTATAGGTAATGTAATATTATTGCTGAAATTTAAAAGTTTATTTAATTTTTCATATCGTTGCAGATATCCAAGGAAGTTTTTGGAGGAGATTACCATGAGGGGTGACCAGTACATGAATGATATGATTGCACTAATCGTAATTACACTATTTTTACGACTTGGCGCTTTTGTAGTGCTCAAGGCTAAGATCAAGTCGATCAGATAAGCGTTTAATTCCATAACGACAAAAAGCTTGCCCTCTGTATTATATATAAATTGTTGAACATTATAATTAGTGCTATTTTTATTAAATTAATTAAATTACAAATTTGTTAATTAAAGCTACGGGACGTAGATTCTATATATATATGCATTGTATATATTAAATATATATCACACGTGTTAATTCTGCAAGCCTTGCACATGCTGCGTCTCCTCACTACCAGCTGCAGATGTTTCCAAAAGTTGCTGCAGAGCCTCTGCATTGGATGCCATTGATCCAGAGTGCAGCTAATAATATAGGAATAACATTAGTTGAATTAAAAATTAAATAAACTTTATAAACTTACCAGCACTACACGATGCCCTAGTGATTCCAAGAGTCGTCGTTTTAGTCGAATTAAAGATGTCGCACCTTGACTGAATTTTAATGTCTGTTCCGGGGTTAATAGCTCCACGAAATACACAGTGGGCTGTTCACCCTGCGTCTGGACTCGCAGACTGGGCAAATTGATGCCCACAATGGGACACACGAGGTCAACACCTTCTACATCGGCATCCTTTCCAAGCTGGTTTGCATACGCTATAAGATCCTCCCGTTGTTTAAGTAAATAGCTAGGTGCACGAGCAAACTCCTTGAAGATTTGCTCCTTTCTCATGTCCACCCATTCGGGATGTTCGATGGCCACAGCGGAGCGTAGAACAATCAGTCGGCTATCCACTTTGGGTTGGACACGCTGACGTTGACGCTGCTGTTGATTGGCCTTAAATTCTTCGGCTGCGTCAAAGAGCTGCTTGGAATGATGGCCAAGAATGCAAAGAGAGAGACACGTGTCCACCAATTGGTCGGCGAAACGATCGTATTCGTTATGATCCAGTTTCCTCAGAGCAACCAATTCCAGATGCTTCAACTTGGCAGCATTTAGGTTGCAATTAAGTTGTGCACAGCACCAGAGGAATGTGGACAGATCCTTGGCTCGCAATTCATTGGGTTTCAGTTGCATTAAACGTTCAACAATTGCTTGAATCGTTTCCGGATGATCCCATTTCATCTCAGAAAAGTAGGCAAAGATGTGAGCTAAACCACGTGGCTCGAGAAGCGACAATTCTGCGGGATTCAGGCAAATCTCCTGTAGGTACTGGCAGATTCGTTCATCCTGCACCCGCTGTAGACGTAAGGATTTGATATAACACACAAGTAGTGCATCCGAAGAGTTCGCCGTGGATAGCTTTATGTCCAAAGTGGCCTTAACCAGAGCAGCCTCATAAGCCTCACGCACACTGCTTGTGATTAAAGTAGATGTCTTGTAGGAGGCATTACTAACCACGGCCAAATCTAATGGACTGAAGCTGGCCAAATGGGTGGCTAACTGACTGGTAAGGAAGGTCTCTAAATCCTTTTGCTGGTACTGTTTCTGCAGCCCGAGATAGAAGCAGATTTGCAGAAAACGTTCCTTACTGCTACACGTCTCCGCCGCCAATCTTCGCATGGCTGCGTGATAGAAATCTGTCCTTCTCAGCCAATTGGGCATTAGAAACAGAAAGGCGTACAATGTCTCCAGCACAGTTGTAGTGTCCATCTGATTCAATTGTGTCGCCGCATGTGCATCCAGTGCATTCAGGGCCGCGGCATACATTGGTGGCGCTGCATTCGACCGATAGCTGGAGGCGTGGATAATCAGAGATGGCAGTTGATCCGCCTGCGTTTTCTGCACCGTCCTGCGGAAATAACGGTCGTCGGTTATGGGAAAGTAGTCCGAGTAGCGGATTGTCGATGGTGGTAGCACGTGCTTCTCGCACTTGTATCGCTCCACGGCAATATGCTTGGCGAACCGGTTGAGCAGCGTGCCGGTTTCATCCGGTGTTTCGCGCAGCACATCTTGTACTGTGAATGAGGAATAGGCCCTCAGCTGGCAGGGATTGGAGGCGCTCGCAAAGCGGCGCAATAAAGCGAACATTTCCTTATTTGAGTGTTTCTATTTCTTTTTATGTAATTCAGAAAAACGTGCGCTCTTCGACCAACGTAAATTTATAAACTAGTGCTGTGCAACGCAAAAATGGGTGATAATAGTATGCTGCTCACAGTAGAACATTTTCAAAAATTTTACTATTCACTATATTTTTTAAGCGCATATTTATTATCTTATCTTTAAAAAAAAAAGTTTTTTATCATCCTTAACTAAAGCTTACCTGTATCACAAAAAACCAACTTCAAGCAAAACTAACAGTTGACTTTGCACAGTTTACCACACTGCTGCAGTTAAGAACTAAACACAAGCACCATGGGCAAGAGGGCAGCAGGATTTCTTATTTTCCGACGGCTGTGCGGACAAATTGAATATTTGTTACTAAAAGCTTCTTACGGTGACTATCACTGGAGTGCACCCAAAGGGCATGTAGATCCCGGTGAAGATGACTTTACCACTGCGCTACGGGAAACTAAGGAAGAAGCCGGGCAAGTGTATGAGAAAACAAACGGTTGCATGTTGTGACAACTCTTGTTTTGCAGTTATGACGAGAAAGATTTAATTATTTACCGCGACAAGAAAGTTATGCTGAATTACGAGGTGAAGGGAAAACCTAAGATTGTTATATACTGGCTAGCGGAGCTACGAAATCCGAACCAACCTGTGATTCTATCCGAGGAGCATACTGAGCTCAAGTGGTTGGCCAAAGATGCGGCAAAGGATCTAGCTGGCTTTAAGGACTACCAGGAAATGATTGATAAATTCCATGAAATTATATTGAATATGGATAAATAGAATTGCAAATATATCGATACATATATCGAATAAAAATACCGAAACAATGTAAAATACTGTGTGCCGTCAACGTTATGCAACACTGTTTTTAAGGCATCTGTAGATTGATTTTGTTGTGAAAAACTACGGTGCAAAAAAGCATTGAATACATTTTGAGAAAATCAAAAGGTTCAAGTTGAATTATTCTTTAGTATAATGGGTTCACGTTCAAGAAGTCCATCGGTAAAACGGCGTCACCACAAGAGCAAGCACAAAAAACGCAGCAAGAGTAAGTCACACAATCGAGACAGGGAACGTGAGAGGGAGCGGGAACGGGAACGGGACCACGACCACGAGCGCAGCAGCTGCACACGCAGCAGTCGAACGGATAGAGACAAATCAGCAGAGATTAATCAACATGGCAGGCGAGAGCGCGACAGGCATCGCAGCGACAGGCACACGCACATCCACTCACACACAGAGCGTGATTATCATCGGCACTCGCATTCAAAGTCACGTAAACGCTCCAGTTCATCGAGCAGTGACAGCCAACAGTACTCAGACCATGAGGCACAGCGCAGCCGGCACAAGCGCAGTCGCTTTAAGAAACTGGACGAGGTAATTAATGCATTATGCACGAATAAACCATAGACTGAATTCAAGTCATCTAACTTTGTTTTTGTTTGGTAGCAAAACTTACTGCAGGTGGAGCGGTTGGCCGAAATGGAACGGCAACGTCGCCAAAAAGAAGCCGAGCAGAAAACCATCGAGGAGCAGGCGGCCAAGCGAATTGAAATGCTGGTCAAGAAACGTGTCGAGGAAGAGCTCGAAAAACGACGCGATGAAATTGAACAGGAGGTGAATCGACGCGTCGATACTGCCAAAGCTGAAATGGAACGTGATATGATGCTGGAGCTGGAGAAGAGACGCGAGCAGATACGCGAAGAAGAACGACGTCGCGAGGTAGGTGCTCGTATTCAGATTTCGCTGGACGACTGCTGCTACCACAGAACAATCACACGCACTATGAACAACCTTCGACTAATTAACTAAATGACATACTAATAACACTGACATACACACACACACACACACACATACACACAACAGCAGTTGCAAACAGTCGTCTTGAACAGAATCAAAACCAAAAACGAAACCAAAAACGAAACCGATACCGATACCGAAACCAAAACTATATCCAAAAACCACAACTATCACTCGAATTTGTGTAGCGACGTTTTCAATTTTGCAACTTTAATCACCCAATTGGCTCAGTGTGCCTTTGTCTGTGTTTGGGTGTGTGAGCGGCATTAGGTGTGTGTTTAATAATATTACTAACTTCCATTTAGTCATTACACCACAAAAACGTATATTCAGTTGTGTTCTTGCTAAGAAGATCCAAAATTAGTTGCTATAGTTTACCAGCGTTTTATTCTATTTTTTATGTTAAACAAACAACTTTATATTGAAATACTTATTTGCTAAGAAGTTTAGAAAATTTTGATTTACTTAGAAGGATCTATTTTGTATCTATTTTTATAATTTTACTTTCTCAAATGCAATTCGCAAGCCTTGTCTTCATATATCAATCGATGCATCTTAAGAACAAAAACAAAAACAGGGCTGAAATCTTGGACCTACTTAAAGAATTTCATTTGATTCTGTTTTTATTTAGAGGTATAATATCAGAATATGTTATATATAGGCCCATGGATTCGTCGAATTCACTTATATCAAGTAAAATTTTTAATGAAACACAGTAGTAAAGAAAAAAAACCTTCCACAAATAGTGATAAGCCTACCTAAAGGCCCCAATTACGCCGAATCACCAACTTACAATATCAAAATCTCAAAACACTGAATAATATTCTGCTTGCAATTCTGATTATGATGATATATTTAAATTTTGTCTTAGTCAAGTTCATGACGATACCCCAAAATGTGTTAATATTTTTTTTTTGGGTTCTATGGAAGGGGCGTGATCCCCTACCGTCGTCCAATAAAAAAAATATCCAAAAGATTTGAAAGGCCTAGATTTAAAATTTAACTTTATGCCAAAATATTCGACTTTTTGACCATACAATTTTTGCTATTCTAGCTCAGATTTAAACTGGTCAAATTCTGTTATGTAAATTGAATTCTACAGTATTTTTATACCCTCTGAGGGGTATATTGGGTTTGTCAGAAGTATGTAACAGGCAGAAGGAGGGGTGGCATACACCATAAAGTATATTTATTCTTGATCAGCATCAATAGCCGAGTCGATATAGCCATGTCCGTCTGTCTGTCTGTCTGTCCGTATGCACGAAAGGATCTCAGAGATGGTAAGAGCTACAAGTTCAATCTTGGTTAGTATCGACCCCATATTTAGTCAGTCAATACAAGTTTGTTTTCTTTTTTTGATGCCACGCCCCATTCGCCCACAATTAGCGAAAAACCAGACATACCTCGTAAAAAATATATGTTTTTGGCGAATATCTCGGTAACTGTAACACCTAGGGTCACCAATTCTGGCATGCAGGTTGCTGTTTGCTATATAAAGACAATGCCATCAACATTTTTTGGATACCACGCCTCCTTCGCCCACCAAAAGCACAACTTGTTTGTAACTTTGAAAGCGGCTGGCTCACTTATTTCTTAACGTAAAATTTTCTAACTTAGCATTTACTTGCAGACAAATATTATCAAACGATAGTGAGAATTTCATTAAAATCGGACTTTAATTAAAAAAGTTTGTCATACAAACTTTAAATTTTTATCGCAATAGCAGTGCACTGCTTTCGTTTACGCTGCAGTGTTTACAAGCAGTGCACAAGCAGTTCTTGTGTATTTAAAACTTACTCAGTGAACTGCTTGTCCAAAATGAACTGATATAATTGGAAACGAAGCTCAGAGGGTATTACACGGTCGGCATGCCCGACTGACATTTTCTTTCTTGTTATACACTTTTAGCAGTCAACCAGTCCAACAAAGAAATTTTAATGCTATAGAATTGTGCCTTAGACACATGCTTTAAATTTAAGTTCATGTGTCATTACATTTAAATGAAATCTATGAAGTTAGAAAAAGGTATACCCATTAATGTAGATTAATATAAGCTTAAAAAGGAATTAATTTTTGTATAGAGCCACAAGATCATGCATGTCATCGCTTTGTTTTCAAATAATACATCAGTACTTTAATACATTTGAATCAATGATTTTTGCATTTGACTTCCAAATCAAGTTATTTTTAGACTGAGCTTATAATGCAATTATACCAAAGATCTTTTCAACGATTTTTTGATTTTCGTTGGAGTCTGCAATGTAGAACACAACTGACTATTGTTTTGCTTAACATTAACATTAACATTAACAATAACATTAACATTGCTAATCATAGAATTTAAGTTCATATTCATCTCGGTGCCATTACAAAAACAAAGACACACCCAGACACACACACACACATACACCACAAAGGACACTGATCCTTTTTGGGCAGTCGCTGCACACATTTCGTCTCTATCTCTTGCCAAACAATTTTGTAATTATTATTTATTTTTTTCTACCTACCAAAAAAAAAAAAAAAAAGAAGAAAAGTAAAAAATCTATATCGCATTACTTTTAGCTTCATCTTTTGTTTGTTTGATATACATACATTTTATACATTTATTTGATTGGTTTCTGTATATCGTTGTTGCTGTTGTTATACATAATAATACGCGATATAATGCTTCTATCGAATGAGTGTGTGTTATGAGTGTGCGAGGGTGTGTGCGAGGGAACACGAATCACACATAGCGAATATACGAATATACGAGCTCCCGTATATATAAATATACAAAAATATGGTATCCCACAACTTCCTACGACCCAACCACACCCGTACCTAAGCCGGACACAATGGGCGAGCCCAGCTTTGAGATGAGATTTTGGCCACATGGATGAGCGAGACAGCTTACAAGATGTTCAACACAAACATACACACATAAATACAGTTTGAGGCGTAGTTCTTAAATATATTAGTTAACACTATTAGTCCTGTACAGTTGGTCTAGCATTTGGTGGGGGCGGGCTAGCTTAGATTAGTACCAACTGTACGCAGCCTGACACAAAGTGGCTCATAAAGACCCAAAAGCGGCCTATCAATTCTAAAACGGGTGAGTGAGTTCCATAAGCAATAAACGATCTAATCGTGTGAAATAATCGATGGATAAACGAACTACTGAAAAAGTGTGTAAAGTGTACAAAAAACATACAAACGAAAAAAAGAACATTAAGAAAAACAAAAACTGAGAAAACCTTAACAAATCGGGACATAAAAAACAAAAAACCAAAAGGACTCCAAGTCCAACGATCTTTCTCTTTAGGAACATTCTTCATAGGAGCATCAATGCTGATCAGTCTTAAGATTGTTATCCTTACTCATAAGCCGGATTACCATTTGTCTATGGGTATGACTGTACTTGTTGTTGTTGTCGTGCCAATTACTTACTTAATTTTATTATGTACCTACTTTTATGACTCTTTATGTTTGTTGTTGTTGATATGAACTATCAGCACACACACATATATATACACACACACACACACACATATATATAAATATAAATATATTTATCGTTTACCGAAACGCATCTTAATTTGTTTTGTAATGTAAACCATTTTGATTAAACAACCATAACTGTAGCTGAACATATCGTGAATTAAAATGCAAATTCGCAGCAAAGCCAAAAATTAACAAAATGATTTAGCCATTAAACTGGAAAAATGAACTATTTCAATAGTAAGTAGCAAAAAAACAAAAACAAAAAAAAACAAAAACAAAAAAAAAAACAAAAAAAAATCAAACCAAAATGAAATGACATAATTTGAACCAATAAATAAAATAAAAAAAAAAGCTCTAGTATATTTGTTAATGTTGTGTGCTCTTATTGTTATAAGTTAAAATCGTAAAGAATACACTTTAGAGGATACCAATTATCATTTTAAACATTTTTATTAGACACTACTAAATGTTTTTTACTTTCTACCACTACTATGTAACTTATTGTTAAACATAATATTAGATCTTAACTGCCTTAGCAGCCCATCAAAAAGTGAAATACCAAAGTCGTCGCACAGTTGGCGTCACCGATGTTGAAGAAACCGTTTCTTTATATATATATATATATATATTTCATATATATAAATAACTATAACTAAACTTAAGCATTTGATTTAATGTTAAATCTGATTTATTAATACGAAACTTTATTTGGGTTTTATAGGAGGAGGAAAAGCAAAAGCGCGAAGAACTCGAAGAAATTTTGGCCGAAAATAATCGAAAAATCGAAGATGCGCAAAGAAAATTGGTAAGTTTCACACATATATAGTGTTTTAAATACCATTTATTAATTTGTTTATGTCAATAGGCCGAAGAACGCTTAGCCATCATTGAGGAGCAGCGTTTGATGGATGAGGAACGTCAACGGATGCGCAAGGAGCAGGAGAAGCGTGTCAAGGAAGAGCAAAAGGTCATATTGGGCAAAAATAATTCAAGACCAAAGTTATCGTTTTCCCTGAAGCCGGGCGCGTTATGAGCCATCCGCTCAAACACATATCGGTCATTATCTTCTGTCCTTCTTGTTAACCGCTTTTCTTTTGCCTCTTTTTGTTTACCTCAGTCGGGCCCCATTGCTTGTGCTTAAAGCAATTTAAACGCTTTTCATTGTTGTAATTATATAATATTTTATTTTGTTTTTTTGAAAAAGCGCTTAATAGTTTTGAACGCAAGCAATATGGTCATTTGGTCGACCTATGTTCTCGACGTAATTATATAAATATTCGCATACACTACATATACAGACATACTTACATAAGTATATGAAATAGATTTCGTTATCCAAAATAATTTCCAATTCCTTGAACTATACCATTAGACAGCTCTATTTAGTACAATATATTACAAATTTACTTAAATTTTTTCTATTATTCATGCCATAAATGTGTGAGACAATTGATTATGTGTAGTGCATCGTATTGTTACTAAAAGCTGAAAAATCTGAAAACAAAAAAATATGAATTGCAAAAAAAAAAATGTACTCTAAAAAATTTTTTGATAATGCTAGAAAACACTACGTAATTGGAAAAAAAAATAATAAAGCGTTTCGAATACATAACAAACCAAAATCGAATTTGTATTAATCCATTTTTCCAGCCGTTAAATCGGCAAGTGTCCAGTAAGTAAAAGTCCTTGTAAAATATACAAAATATCCCCCAACAAATATTGATAACCATTTTTTTTTTAATTCATTGTTTTTCGTATAATTTCTAAGTGTATTTCTTTTATTAAAGTAGCCTTGAAAAATTGTTTTTTATTATGCTTTTGTTGATATATGTTTTGTTGTAGTTGTTAATAACATTTAATATTAATAATTTAATATTCCAGCTTGATTTCTTGGTTTTTGCTAGCACATCTGATATAAGAAGTATATAGGCATATTTATGTACATAAATTACTTAATTTGTTTTGCATTCATTTGTTTTTTTTTTTTGTGTTTTATGCTGTATTCAAATATATATTTTTTATGTTATTGTGTAATTTTTATCATATAGAAATTTTTATAAGTTTTTGATTTTTTCCAATATCTGGCACGACAAATTAAGTTTTCCATTCAAACATCAGCCAACAATTTTCAGTTTCAAGTCTTTCGATTTGTAAGGTTTTCTGCCAATCTCGAAGAAGCTGAAGAAAGCAGAAAGTTTTACAGCTTATATAATTGCACTTGAGAGTTTTATCTTTTATAAAAATATATAGTAATAATTATAATAGACATTCGAAAGAGAGAAAAGCAGTTAATGCATGTTAAAAGAAAGAACAGAAACAAAGTACTTTAGCACACGTGTGCAATAGTTTTTGTTGTTTATTTTTAAAATAATATATGCATAAAAAAGAACAAATTAAAAATAAATAATAATAATTATAATATAATTATATATGAAATAATACGGAACCAAAAAAACGATAAATTTCAAACATTTCGAAAATGGCATAATTTCAGCTATGAAATTAAATAAGTATATCATTTTATGGAGAAAAATAATTTAAGTTTTATAGTTATGTATATGATAAATTTAAAAGTTATATATACAGCTTTATTCATCAACAATCTCATTATAAGTTTACGTTCTTTTCCAAAATTTTTTCTCTTTAGCTCCAAACACTAAAAGCGAGCAATTTTCGCTTGAACTAAATAATTAGTTAATTAATTTGTTGTTATATTTTTTTTTTTTAACATATTTGCTGTTGTTCTCGTTTTAGGTCCCACACAATTTCGCTAATTATTACAAATGATTTTTTTTTTATAAATATTTTTTATTTAGTTGCCTTTTTGATTAGCTTGCTGACTAAATTTAAATTCAATTGCAAATAGGAAATACATAGTTTTTTCGTCGGTTTTTCTTGTTTGTTTGGTTTGTCTAAAATTTGCTTCATTTGTTTAAGTATATATTTGTATATAGTTTAATATGTATTTATGTATGTAGTGTGTATGTTTGTATGTGTTTATGGTTTAAACATTGATAATGCTAAATATGTGAAGCTTAAATGTTTTTTTTCGGTTTTGTTTACATAGTATATGTATATTAATTTTACATTAAATGTGTAGAAAAATTCGTTAAATTGATTTGCATTTAGATTTAGTTGCCGTTTCCGCTTCCGTATCCTCTTTCTGCTCTTGTTTTTGTAATTGTTGTTGTTATTCACTTTGTTTATTTGCCAACAAATACAAATCGCTCAGCAGGCTTGTCAAATTTGGTTTATTAATAAATTAATATATTTTGAATTTACTATGATTTTTGCATTGCAGTTCTGCGTAATTTCAATTATATTCATTTGTTTTCAATTTGGCTGCAGTCTGGTATTTTTAATTCGATTTATGCTTGTTATTATACACGTAATGATATATAGTATTTTAGATATACATATATAAATATATATGTGATATCTGTTTACTGCAAATGCTGCAAAATGTTAGCTTAGCCCCACAAAAAAAATTTATTCAACCACACAGAATTTACCAAGCAGCGCGGTTTCAGTTGCTGTCCAACTGTGGCTTCACCACAACAATTCAGCACAGCTGCTTTGAAACTGTACAATAGTTGAAAGCGCACAATGGCTCTCAAACAGTTTTGGGGCAGTCTTAGCCGTTTTGTTGACGCTTTTTGCTGTTATTGTTTTGCCGCTGTTCCGTGTGGTTCGTCGCATCCGGCGCTAGGTAAGCATCTTGACAAACAGTAGCGCCAACAGTACATTGACAAAAAGCACAAGCAGCATCAACTGTTGTCGCACAAACCAATCCTGTAAAGAAAATAAAAGTAAACTTGCAATAATCGATTGAAAAGTATGGGAACTCTGCTGGATTTACTTACTTTAACTTGCGGACTTATCAAATACAGCAAGGGATTCGCCTTAAGGCGTTCGTTGACTTCAATTTGACGACGCACTTCCTCTCGACGGGCCGATCCCAAGGCGGACACCTCCTCCCGACTCATGGCTTCTGTGGCACGCGGTAACTCCTGGAAATCCGGCATGGACTTTTTGCGTTGCAGTGTCATATTAATGGGCACCGTCTGCAAAGAGAAGGAATAGAAGATTAGACTTGCAATAGTTAGTGTCAGTTACTGTGTGTGTGTGGCATGCAACACCACCTCAACGGGCGGCTCCACAATCCAGCTTTCACTCGCTCGCCGCGCCAGCAGTGCCGGCGAAAACATCAACTCCTCCTCATCTTCCTCAGGATACCAATCCATTTTGCTTCTATTGTTGTTGTCGTTGTTGTTGTTGTTGTTATTATATGCACTTAAATGCGCTTTTCAGCAAACAAGTTTTACAAGCACTGCTGGCAACGCTTGCATAAGTCTTTCAATCTTTCAATTCTATTGGCGGCGCCTCCAATTTGTAAACGAGTTGTACATGACGCTTCAATTTTGACTAAACGAACACAAATAATTGTCGATAGTATGTCTGTCCGTACGCTTGTCTTCTGTCCGCCTGTCTGTTGTCACTTGGCAGCAATGCGCCGAATGGCCAAAAATAGTTCAACGCACGGCAATGAGCCAAAAAAAAAAAAACAAAAAAAAACAAACAAAAAAAACCGAAAATATAATGAGAAATAAAGCCAAAAGCAACAGCGACTTCTCTTGAGATTCTTATACGAATTCTACAAATATTTAAATTGTTTAAGTATTTATTTTTTTGTACGCCCGAGGAAAGGAATCTTGTTCAGCCTCTAACGAGATCAACGCGTCTTTTCGTACTACCACCAAAGTGGTTCCGAAAATTGTCGCCTGGCTGCGGGCGACATTTCCCAAAATATTCGACCACCACTTGTGAAGTGTTCATCGTTCATTCAGCGCAAATCAGAGAACGGAGGACCGAGAGACATATCGTCTCTCTCTCTAGCAGAGAGACAAATATGCATTCCAATGCGGCCTGGCGTGCACTCAAATCCCGCCTATAAATAGCCGGAGAATGGGCACATGTTCGGCATGGCTCGGAGAAATGTCCGATAAATAAATCTCCTACTCTGCCTCTCTATTAGTACAAGATATAGACATGTACGTACATACAAACATACATACATATAGTATATATCTTCTATCTATTCTCGTTGTGGCAGATATATCGCATACGAATTAAGTTAATAGCGCAGATTAACTGTGTTATGAAATATTTCAGAACCAACAGCCCGGGAATTTGACAAACTGCCGGACAGGCAGGAGACATACAGACAGATGCGAGTAGTTTTTAAAGATCCATTTGAAGTGCAAATAAGTTTATCAATTTAAATGTTTATAAATAAAAAAAAAAATATTGAAAAAACAAGCAATTCAATTTTTTTTTTTTTTTTTAAATAAACATTCGCACAATATACAAATTGTTTGCGGGGTTCTCTCTTCAAAGACATAATCAAAAGATCAAAAAACGGAAAATTTTTAGGGTAAATAAATAATTTTTCAACGAAAAGTGCTCAGCTTATAAGAATCCTATGGCTTATCATAATTTTTCTTTATTATATACGTAACTCAAATTTGTTTTAAATAGACGAATAGTACTTATTTAATAAGGAAGTATAGAAATAATATGAAATATTATAAAATTACGTACGGAACAAATATTTTTTTTTTGATATTCACAGAAAAATAGACAACTTTGTCATTGAAATTTAAAATTAAGAGAAAAAAATTTTTTAAATGTTATTGGGTTTAATGTATCTTGACCGACTTTGGTGCGGGTCGGACAACTATACAGCCGCCATATCATAAAATTTTGAAAACGTCTTTTTGCTCTGTTTTATTTTTTTAGATATTGCAATGAAACTCACATAGAACTTGTAGGGTAGTAATATACATATTATGGATGACTATATCATATATTTTCTATATAGTGCAATTTGAAAAATGTACTGCATTTTTCTTTTTGTCCAACTTTTTTGTTTTTCAAGATAACTGAACTATATGCCGTACCTCCCATATAAATAATCTTACAAACATCAGAGCCAAGACATGTCTTTAGTATGAGAAACTTTTTTGTCTGTTGAGTTATCTAAACCAAACTTACACAGTAGTTGCAAAATATTTTTTTTTAATATTCTGAGCAGTTTTGATTGTAGTATATTACAATAGTCTCGCTCCTACTCCTACTAGTTCTAAAATGAGTTTTATTAAACAACAAAATACAGTTTTCTAGTGAAAATATGAAAGCAGCCAAATAGCATTTTTATAACTTGAATTTAAAATATAAATTTAAAAATCTACAAAAAACGTGATTGGAACGCTTTTAGTTTCGGTTTTTCAATGTTATTTTAAAAGTTATTAAATTGGAAATAAATTTGTATGTCTTTTATATTTTATATCAAAATATCTGGGCTTAGTTTTAAATAATCCGTTTAAGACTTTCGGAATTAATTCCTATTTTATAAGTATAAAACTTTGGGTACAAAACTTACCTTCATTTTCTTGCCACCACCGCCGCCACCGCCAGCACCTCCCTTGCCGCCCATAGCCATGCCCACCGGAGTCGCGGGCTTGGCCGGCAGATACAAGCTCTCGGTGCGTTTGGGTTGCAGTAGCGAGGGAATGATATCCTGTCCGAGCGTACGCTGACGCAGCAGCACATCCTCGAAGGGCTGATTGGGGGACGAGAAGAGCGGCTGCTCCGATGTATTACTTTGACTGGGCGCTCGTCCAGTGCCTCCTAAACTGGGTGTGCCCGCCCTCGACAGCCGTCCGCCTGAGCCCGTTGGCAGGGAACCGTTGCCAGTCATTTGCGAATTGGTTGTGGTTGCAGTTGCCGTTGCTCCCGGCACTGGTGTTGTGCCCCGAAATACTGATCCAGCACGAGGTCGGCCATCGGGAGTGCTGGTGCCACCGTTGGGCGCCGCATCCGCTAAGCCGGAGCGATCCAGGGATGTCTGACGAGAGCCGGCAAAGGCGCCACTCATCCGACTGGCCGCACGTGCATAGCGATCGATGGAGGAGTCTCGACTGGGCGGACGCTTGTAGTGGTCAAAATGATCGATGGACGACTGCTGTCCCATTTGGCCAAGCATGGGAGGTCGTTGACCTCGCTGCTGTTGCTGTTGCTGCTGTTGCTGAAGCTGCTGGGCGGCTGCCATGGCAGCGTCCGACAACTGTTGCTGCTGTAACTGTGAGGCACGGCGCAACAGGTTGGCGGCATTGTGGCTGGGTGAGGCATGCAGCGAGGGTTGCTGCTGCAGTTGCTGTTGTTGCTGCTGCTGTTGCAATTGCTGCTGTTGTTGCAATTGCTGCTGTTGCAATTGCTGCTGTTGCAATTGCTGCTGTTGCTGCTGCTGTTGCTGGTGAAGTCTTTGTTGTTGTTGCTGCTGCTGCTGCTGTAACAATTGCTGCTGCTGCGAAGTGTTGCTATTGTTGCCTGGCGTCATATTGACATTTCCGACACCAAATTGCGTCTGTTGATTCAATTTGTTGCCAACGCCGGGCGGCTGTTGTTGCTGGAACTGATATGCAGGATTCATTTGCGGATTGCTCTGTTGTTGCTGCTGTAGTTGTTGTTGTTGTTGCTGCTGTTGCTGCTGCTGTTGCTGCTGATGCTGCTGCTGGTGATACATTTGATTAATGGCACTTACAACCTGTGCATTACTCGGCTGTCCGTGATTAATCAAGCCAGACAGATCTGTTTGCGGCGACACGGGCAATTGCTGGGAGTACATTGACGAGGGAACCGGACACTCGGATTCATGTTGCTGCTGCGACATACGACGCTGTTGCTGCTGCATATTCAGATATTGCTGTTGTCGCTGTGCCTGCGTGGCATACGCATCTGAGCCAGAACCTCCCCCGCTGCTGCTTGCTGGCGAGAATTGTTGCTGCGACGGCGGCAACATCGAAGCTTGTTTAACCGCATTGACATTCGTCATCCCCAGACTCAAGTCCACATTGGATTGTCCGGTGGTGCCGCGAAAACGTTCCCGCTCTCGATAACGCAGCTTCTCAAAACGTTCCAGCACCGAGGGCTTAAAATCGGGTGCAAATTCCCTTGCCATTCTCACCGCATTCTCACAATCGATGCGCGCCTGTTCGGCGGCAACATCCGCGTTTTGAGCCTTGGCAGCAGCTGTGGCCATTCGCGAAATGGCCATGTCCGACCGTTGCATGGCCATTTTAAGGGCGCGCTGCGCGGAATTAACGGCGGCCGTGATACGGTCACGGAATTTGCGCGAACGCGCCAGGAACAAATGCTTCTTCTTCTGGCTGGTGATCAATATATTGTTCTTGTATTTACCCTCCTCGACGGTGCCATCACGAAACGTAGTCACACCATAGCCATGCTTACGATTATTATACCACTCGCCCTCATACCTATGAAGAGGGGAAAGAAGGTGTATCAAAAGATTAGTACATATTATCCCATACGACCGGTTATTCACTTACTTGAGTCCATCGCTTCGCTCGGCTACGCCGTGTCCACAGCGCTTGTCCTTCTTCCATTCACCCATGTAGGTTTCCACCACCGTGGGATCCAGCTGCTCGTCCTCCATGGTGAAACTGGCATTGGACTCCGTGTGTGCAGATCTATGTGAAAGAAAGCCGTGTTATTATTATGCCCAGGCTCAAACTAGCGCAAAAGAACGATTAGGGTATTACTAGTAATACATATAGAGAATTTTGATACTAGTAAAAGTGCAACGAGTGAAGTAAGTTGTATTTGAGAAAGATAGTACTAATATTTTCTTAAATTAATTATAACGAGTTTTTAGTAGCGAGTAGATATATTGCTAAAGATGTAGCGAGTACTAGTGTAGCAAACACAATTAGGTTTCTAGATTTAGTTTACTTAAAAAAATTATTTTTTTTAAGTAATTTACAGTAGAACATAACGAGTAAAATGAAGCGAGATACTTGTGCGACTGAGCCACAAATTATTCATATATAAAGATTTGCTTATCTAGCGAGTAAATGATAAAAAAAAAAGGGAGAGTAGTGTCTAACGAGTAAGCTCGAGGGTTGAACCGAATTAATCGTAACAAAAATAAACCGAGTGCTTGTAGACAAACTAGTCGAAATAATATAGTTTAAATAGAAACCGAACCGAGAAAGTCTGGTTTGAAACGAGTAACTACAACGAATTACCCACGACAAGTAACAAACAATAAACAGTTTTGTTCGAAATCATTTTCTTTGTCAGTTCTCATAACTTACTTTGTTGTCAAATTAGACTGCTCGGAACCGGTGCTAATCCAGGAGGCCGATGACATTGTGGATCTTATGCTGCCGGAGGCAATAGTTCCCCGCTTCTCCAGATCTCCAGTGCTGCGTTGTTTGCGAATTTTTAGACCCTGCCAATACCGACAACGAAAGTCAAAAATTAAGATTTCCTTTTTGATGAGATTAAAAAATTTAATTTGCTTACCATTAGAAACCCCTTCTTCGATTTCTCAGTGAGACTGTTTCGGCGCACGGGAAGTTTATCGGATTTGGCGGTCAGGACAAAGCCACCCCGTATCTCCTCTGACTTCTCGGTGGCTTTGGCTGCATTGCCATTCTCAGCACTGCGCAGGGAACTCAGCGAGGCATGCAGATTCTTGCGGCGATGATGTGAGGCAAGGCCAAAGGGCGCCGAGGTGCGTATGCCATAACCATGCCTCTTGCCCTCCTGCCACTGACCCTGATACTTGCCTGCAACGAACAAGAACAGGAAAAAATCCTATCAATTAAAATGCAAATGATATATGCAACCGCATTGTGTGACCTCACTGAAATGTTACCTTCCATATCTTTATATTCGTCCTGCATCTACTTAGGCATGAATACATTCATTAGTCCACCATTTAACCCATTCCGTTTCCCATTCCCATTCGCTAGCCTATTCCCAATACCATTCCCTTGTCCAACTACTTATTCTATTAATGGATCCACGTGTCTTTTGCCATTTAGCAAGTTGCCTAGAGTCCAAGTATGTAAATTGTTCTATACGTTGCTTGGAATGCCGTAACAGGTTGGGTTATTTAATTAGTAAATAGTATTAGTGAGGCTCAGTAAATGACAATTTATTGTTGTTGCCGTAGCAAATATTTGCATAGTTAACTCAACTGGATTAACGATTGCTGCAGTTATTCGCTGGCTGACCTTAAGGGACCCTAACCATCATAAAAAGCTCTAAAGGTTTTTTTTTGTATTTATAATTTAGACATATTGCTATTATTAAAGAGAAAAGCTTTTGTTATCCTGAAAATTTCTCTAATAAGCTATAGTGCTCAACTTACTCCTATAGAATTCTCAAAAGATTATTTAAATGCAGAATAAATTTTGGTTCGTATGAACGAGCAGAGCTGTTAACATTTATTTTGAATTTTAATCTTTAAAATAAAAGTTTTGTTTAAATTATTATTTTTAAGCTGAAATAAGTTAAAAAATGTAAATATTTATATTCATATTGTTTCCATAATCCCTTTAATAAAATATAACAATAAAATATAACTATATGCAAAGTGTTGGACTATATTTGTAAATAATAAACTGAATACAATGAGTGCATGACGGTTTTATTCCGAGTGACATTACTAAAAAAAAATGTAAACGAAACAGAAATGTACATGAAACATGTACATTAATTTATTTTCGTTATTTTCTATAATATATGTAGCTGCATTTTGCACCCACAGCAAGGCAACGGGGATCTATAGATATACTATAGAGAAAAAACCATATGCTTGTCGAGCTAACCGAATTTCCCCAGAAAAAACCCACTCATGTTGCAAAAATGTTTTAGAAAAGAATGAAACGTGAAAGAACTAAGGAAAATATCATTGAACCGCACGGCAAAATAAAAATATGACGTCAGGTTTTTGGCCACTCTGCGTCGTGTCAATGTGAGTGTATATAGTAGATATATGTACATATGTATACCGGCAAAGCGGAAAACAGAATTTACAGAGCAGCAGCAAATGCCTATATGAGACATGTACTGAATTATTACAGATACGTCAAAAAGTAATATAAAACAATTGAAATGAGCACTGCAAATGGATTTTAGTCGTCTCTGTTCATACACAGTAAAAAACCATTCGAAATTGCGGAATACAATTTATGAGTTTCGTATGCCGATATAGGATACTTTTTGAAATGCTATAGTATTAGTATTATAATTCAAATCTTCTTCTGTGTGCTTATAATATTATGACATCAGTTGGACCAAAGACAGAAAGCATTAAGTGATTTGATTACTTACCGCCATCCGCATAGGTCTCACATCCGGAACCATCCTGATAACCCTCGTTCCAGGTGCCCTCGTACTTGGCGGTCGACACAGTGCTCTCCCTAACACCATAGCGTCCCTTGTGACCATCCTTGGACCACTCGCCCCGATAAATCTGTCGTCCAATCTGCTCCACTCCCAAACCATGTCGTCGTCCATTCTGCCATTGACCCTCGTAGTGTGATCCGCTGCGAAAGTAAAAACAATTAAACTCAATGTAAATACGTTAACAAACGTGGGAAGATATTTGTATATTGCCGATTCCATTAGATACTCCCACCTATGTTTATAACCACAAATCATGTGATCTGCCTATACTAAACCATAACCATAACAAAAAACAATCTACAGATTTAAATAAAGCTTTTCCCCGAAACATATAAAAATTGTATAAATCAGAAATATGCATAATAATCATTGGATTTTAATTTGTTTACGTAATATTAAAATTGTTTAGAAACAAAAGAACTCTTAAAACTATTTTCAATTTTAGTATTGTTGTCGATTATGATTACGATAATTTTATACAGTTGTTATTTTGATATTAATTACATGTAAAAGCTGTTTACTTTGGAGAAAGTCTGCTATAATGTAAAATAGCTAAATTCGACCTGCACATTGCTTAATGATGAAAATTTATATTATTAAAGATGTTTTGTTATACCTGGCAGTTACTGTTTAGAAATTGAGACATGTGAACCAATTATTTTCACACAAAAATACTATACTACTATTTACTAATTCATATTTTTTAAAAAAACTATATTTAGGTATATAATCAACAAAAATTTATATTATTTATTGTGAAATATATATAATGACTACAATATATGATTTAGTTGTCCGATCTAGATAGAATCAATATGAGGAATTATAGCATCTGCTATTTTATTTTTAATTTGGTTTAAATCGTTTAAATACAACATAAATAAATACAACATAAAGACAACATTTAAGTACTAATCATTTCTTGCCTATTGTTCCTATGGCAGTGGTCTTATCAGAATGAAATTTGGTTAGCACATAAAATTAAAGCTTATTGCGTAAATTTGGTTGCTATTGCTTAAAAAACACAAAAGTTTATCAAATTAAATATTTTCAACTGGTTGCTATGACAGCTATAAGATATAACGATCCGATCTGCTCGATTTTTAATTTTATCAAGGTAGCTTTAAAACTGGGGGACAAGTTCGCATAAAAACAAACGGGCAAACGGACATGGCTTTATCGACTCGTCTGTTGATGCTGGTCAAGAATATACAGTGGCTCACAGCTTATTTCGAGCAGAGGTTTAGAAAATTTTAAAAACTGAATAACTTCTAAACTATAGAAGATATCAGCAAAATTTAAACGCAGTTTATTTCAATATTTAGTAGAAAAATTTTATCCAACTTAAATTTTTTAAAAATATTGTTAACAACACCACCAATGGAAATAATGCAAGTAATACTCAAATTTTTATGTCACAGCTTATTTCGTGCAAAAAATTTAAGTGGCTTTAAATCTTGGATTAAGAGCTTTTTTTACGACATTTTTTCTTCTAGTCTTTTCTTTACTTAGTAAACTAATTTATTTTTACAATAAAATGAATACTTTTGAAGTTACTAATTAAACAAAAAAAGACTGATGAATTAAACTCCGTTTAAATAAATTTGATACCATTAATAGTTCAGCCAATATCGGACTTTGAAATTTCACGTTGCCTCTGCACGAAATAAGCTGTGATCCACTGTATATACTTTATGGGGTCTGCCTCGTTTCTTTTAATGTTTTGCAAAGTTCGTAACAAAAATATTATACCCTCTGCGAGTGAAACAAATCTCTCTTTAACTGATTGTTACTGTGTACATTCTGCGTGCAGAAAGAATTCACATCTGTATTAAATTTAATTCAAATAGTTTTTGTTGATTCTGATCAAGAATAAATATACTTAATACTCTTGACAAAAAAACAAGAAAGATAACTTCTATGACACTCTATTCTAATCTCAAAATTGGTAAGAAACAACCAAGAAATATCGTTAACCTAAATAAATTCCAGAAAAGTTCTGGCATACCGATTATATAAGTATTACTAGAATTCAAATAAGGAATGAGCCGGTCTGTAATCGCAATGGCAATGGGTAACTCTAAATTTTGTTTTAATTATTTATTTGCATATTAAGTGAAATAGGTTAATACAAAGTGACTAGATCGCCTAAAAGCATACTACAGACAGACAGAAGTGGCTATTTTGACTCGGCTATTGGTGCTGATCATAGAGTTTTCTATTGTGTATACTTAATATCATTTATATAAGCGTCATATTGTCAAAGTTACGAAATCTTTTTTTATTTGACAACTTTATAGTTATTTGAGATCTCAACTAAGCTCACAAAGTACACGAATAGTAATATTGAACTCTTGACCAACTTTTGTTGGAATCGTACACAAATGCAGTTCCCTTATAAAAATCAATCTGTAAAAATAACAATTTTATTTGTAGTTTACTGAGAACTTAGATAACACATTATGTAAATAAAACAAACGATTTATTTTCTATACATCGGCGTACGAAGTACTAGCTATACTACCAAACTAACTAAATTTGTCTTTCATGCTAACTATATTGTTTTTTAAGATAACTGAACTAAGCTCACAGAGTATGTGTATAGCGGTATTATTTTATACTTTGATTCGGATCGCCTACGCCTAACTACATAAGCGCCATATGATAAATATATTTTAAATAAATACTTCTCTGTTTTTTAAAATATCTGAATCAAACTACCTATATGCTGACCAGGCTTGATTGGAATCAGACTTCTATATCGTGTAGTTTCCATATGATAAAAAGTAAAATTTGTATTTTTCAAACTGATCACAAAGCATGTGTTTCTAAATATTATCTATGTACTGACCAACTTTTAGTCTTTAAATATATTCAAACCTAACATAACCTTACACAGTAGGTGCATAGTATTGTTTTAAATTTACTGACCAATTTTGATTGGAATCGGATAACTGAATCATGTATGTATGTATGTAGCTCCTATATTTACAAAATCTTTAAAGTTCAAAGTTCAAATCCTACTAGCGATAGAACCTTTTTTTAAGTTTAAAATAATTTTATGTTTTCCATTGAATTCTAATCAAATACGCTGACAAGCGGGTCTGGTGGTGTTAGTAAAACGACGTCCCTGGTGCGAGAAAAATATTTTTGAATTATTTTAAAGTGTTTTTTATGCAGAACGATGCATACGGCACGGGTTCAAACTCAGGTTGTGACTAAATTTTATTTCAACGAAATAACACACCCATTCGTCTAAAAATAGAGAAACTGTGAAACTATCTCAATATCCAACCATTGTAATATGAGTGATAGAAGAAAATTTAACATGTAGGTAACTGGATATCACATAAACATATTGCATGTTTACAACTTGGAATACTCCGCCACTTCGTTCACAAAAAGATGATTAATATGTTAGCTTCTTAGCTCATAAATAAAAGATCTAACATTGAGTACTTGATTTTGCTCTAAAACACGCCGTAGTATCTTACAGTCGATCCGATCGACGTTATACTAGTTTTAACATCTTAATTTGCATACAATAAGTTCCTAGTAGTAGTAGTAGTTGTTCCAACTTGTTAAAAAATTGTATTTCATTATAATCAAAATTGCTAACTCACCTGGGCCATATATAAGATCCGGACACCTCAAAGCCATAGTTCCAAGCTCCAGCATAAGCGCCCTGGTGCTTGGGACCCGTGCAGACGCCATGGCCGTGGGCCTTGCCTTCGTCCCAACCACCGCAGTAGGTGCCACCGTCCTCAAAGTCGAAGCGGCCGCCGCTCATGGGAGCACGTTTGATGCCGGCGGCGGTGGCAGCGGCATAGGCGGCCATATCGGCGCCATTTTGTTGCAGCTGCTGTTGTTGTTGTTGCTGCTGTAGCTGTAGCTGTTGCTGCTGTTGATTTAGCTGATGTTGTTGTTGTTGCGTTAGTTGGTCAGCTTGTTGCATACTCAATGCTTGTGGATCGCGTTGCTGTTGTCGTTGTGGTTGTTGTTGTTGTTGCTGTTGTTGTTGTTGTGGTGTTTTACTAATGTTTACTACTTAATGTTGTTGTTGACGCTTTGAGCTTTTTATGCTTTCGTATGCTGCACATTGATTTACCGCTCAATTTTTGTTGTTGCTTCTGCTGCTCTTGTTTCTGTTGCTTCATTTGTTTATTTATTTTGTTTCAGTTATATCTAACTTTTTTGTTGAATTTTCTTTTCTCTTCGTTTCGCTTAGTTTCGTTTTTCGTGTTAGTTCTTTGTATTTGCTAAGTAATTAGTTAAGTTGCTTCTTCTTGTTTAGTTTTTGTTGACTAGCTTAAAGTTAGTTCTGCTTAAAAGTTGAAAAGCAGATAGGGACTTCTATTTTTATGTAGTTAATTTGTTGATTTTGGTTTTTCACTGAAACGCGAAAGTTACAATTTGTTTTCTCTTCTCTTTTGGTTTGATTTTGATTCAGTTTTGTTTACTTGTTGCCTTTGACTTTAAGTTTCAATCTTAGAGATTTTATAACGTTGATATTTTATTTATTATACTAATGTCGTAGGCCATCATTGGATTAGCTGCAAGGCTATAAAAGAAAGTTAAAATTAGTTCCAAAGTATTTAATACCAATAAATGTTAGATCACATATAAGTGTTTATGCCTTAAAATTGGTTTAAATATAGTTGTTTTTCTTGAGTATTTAGCTTAGCTATAATTATTCAAGGATACAGTCTCTATGTTTTTAACAAAGTTAAGTTAATTTTTGAATTTCATTACATCACATAATCTAGTGAATATATACACCATCTATTCAGTGGATGCTTTTAAATAGTTTCCCAATTTAAACAAATGCAGCACAGTAATTTTGTGCATATTCCAGAATGATTTATAACGTGCTTTTAATTGATTTCAATCTGACCATAGTTTCTCTGAAAAACTTTTTCAGAGCACGCGAGATCACAATGTTTATGATATTGAATCGAGAGAATGAACTATAAAGAAATACCTCAAAGAGAAGACGAATTGCGGTTTTGTTGTTAATGAAGATTAGAATGATGATGACGATGTGAAATGTATTTTATGCAATTGCAAAATTAATCACAAGTACAATATGCTTGCTTTGCTGTCTGCCCTGTCGTTTGTTAATAACAAAAACGTTCATTTCAGGTTTGCTTCGGGCACCGGGGCAATCCAAATTTATAGACGCAACTCAGCATCATTTTTGTATATACAATATATATCTTTAGCTATATGCATATGTATATATTTATATTTTGCTGTGCATGTATGTATGTGTGCGTGTTTTAGTGTGTTTTGGGTGTATTTGCTCAAGTGAGCAACGTCAAAGGCAAATAGCAACAACAACTTGAGAATTCTCAATGGCGCGCCGCATTTTGAGTGGGTGGATGGGTGGCTCCAACACGCTCAGCTGTTGTCCCGGTGAATTACTCGTAACAGGCTACTCGCTACTCGCTTCCTCTGGGTGCAGCGAGACGCTGGCACTCGTTGCCTTATTTGCTTGCACGTATGCACGATAGTAGTAATAAAATATTATAAATAATGCATAATAGCATACAAATGACATGCACAGCACTCGCAAAGTTTTCATATTGTTTCTAGTTTAAGTTGTTCTTTATAAATGTAGATTCCAGCTTTTAGTTTTCAGTTTTCAGTTTCCAGTTTCCAGTAGTTGTAGTTTTTTCTCTGTGGGTTTCCTTTTTGTGGTTTTGCCAAGTTGTTTTTTACTGCCTCGTAATTATTTATGTTGCCTGCCTTTGCCTTTTGCCTCTCTGGCTTTTCGGCTTTTACTATTTCTTTTTCTTTATTAATGGATCTGTAATTTGTGAGGCTGGGCCATGTGTTAATCACATTTTTGTTAGCTAATATTGCATGATGTATAGTAGATGAGTTAAGATGAGTACTGTGTAATTAAAAATGTTTTTGTTTTTTTTTTTAACAGATATGAGTCATTTTAAAATGTATTGGCAAACTAAAAAAAAGTTTTAAAAAATTAAGATGCAATAGTTTTTTCTAAAACTTTGACGGATCGTTTGATTTCAAACAATTTAAGCGATCTAATAAAAAGAATGTTAGACTAGTGAATTCACCTTTGGTGGACTAAACCAGAATTACAAATATTTTGAATTGAGGAGCAAGGACTTACAGAAAATATTTATTCATTAACTTAGGGAACGATTGTTATGTTATTAAATTTTCTATCTAGACTATCCATTAAAAATATAAAGTTTGTTTTAATACTTCATTTTTTACTACATAAAACTAAACAGCATATTAAAATGGATAAACTGATCTACCACACATATGTAAGTGCATTTTTGAAGGGTATAAATATGCCAACTTGCAACAATGCCAAAGCAGAATGTAAAAGAAGAGCAGCCGCAATACGAATAGCAACACCAAAATGTATGACGGCTAGCAGGAAACGAATACTTAACGCACATTGTGTATACGCCATGTGGCTGCCTCCCAGTACGAGTATTTAATGTATCGGCATTGCGATATCGATAGGGCAGTTAAACCAGAGTTTCAGCGGAAATTGTTTATTTGGAAATTCTTCACTCTGTTGCAAATAATTTACGGTTTTATTACTGCCAGCAAAACACAAACTGGCGAGGAGGAGAAGGTGTAAATAACCAGAAAGACAAAAAGAGAGAGAGAGAGACGAAGATGAAGCGGATGTTGTGCATTGGCAAGCTTATCACATGCCTGAGTGGCATTTATGCTATGCGTATATGTGTGAGATAGAGAGAGAGAGAGTGCCAAGTGTTTGGGCCAAAAAATGATTTTAATTCCACCTGCAGAGCAAGCAATGCAAATTGTTGACTTAACTTTGCAAGTTGATGTGGCATATACATAGTTATTTTGTCTATTTTACGAAATATTTGCAAGAGATAAAGGGTAGAAAGGTAAGAACAATATTAATTTTTATTAGAAATAAAACTATAAGAAGTACTTAAATAAATATAATACTGAATGGAAATTGATCTGTAGTTTTTATTGATTTTAAAATATTTCTTTGAAGTTTCGCATTGTTGTTGTTTAATGTGGAGGCTATTAGTTTATTTATTGATTTCAATGTTTTGTTTTCCGACTATATTTTTTGCTGTGAGGGTATTGCCGCACTATGTGTTCAACATGGCTATTCATAAAATTACCGCAAACATTTCGGCCACTATATTCTTTACTTGCTATCTATTTCTTATTTTTACTTTTTGCCCTGTTTCTTGTTTTATTGTTCTCTTGTGGTTGCCGAACAAACGAAACGAAACGAAACGAAATCAAATTCAAATTTGAATTCTTCTAAAGCTTTTGTTATTAATAGCAAAATACACACACCGAGCAGAGCAGAGTTGTGTCATGAGGGAGAAAGACAGAAAGATATAGAGTGAAAGAGAGAGAGAGTGTGTGTGTTACGGTTGCTGTTTCTAGCTGCCAATGTTATTTTGTTTAAACATTAATGATGATGAAAACATACGCATCCACAATGCATGTGCTTCTATTCGCACTTGGGAATCGTTTATTCATTTTGTTTCTTTTCCTTAGTCCTCTCTTGTTCTATGTTGAACAGATTCTATTATACTTAACAAATTTAGAACACTGCCGAGTCAAGAGCTTACCATAAATACTAATAGGGAGTTCTTCCCTTTAATTCAAAAGAAACCTTAAGGTTCCAATATCTCAATTCAAGGCGAATAGGACATCATTCACAATGCAATGCAATGTAATGCAAATTATGACCCCTACAGGCATTGTTAATCAACCAGCATAACAAATAGGTTCAGATACCGCATATATAATTAATATAAACAACAGCAAATTTCATTTCAATATAGTGATGTATATTTTATTATATAAAAATATATAGACAAATTTAATGAAAATATTTACAGAAGGCTTTTGAGAATAATTTGCCAAATGTAGTTTAATTAAATTTTTATAAAGTTTGCTTTAAATTGCAAGCAATTTTTAGTCATTCATGGGATTCGATTAATGTATAAATAATTTTTTGATTTAAATATTTTTGAATAAAATCAAAATGTCCTTTTAGAACATAAATTACAGCTTCTAGGAAACTAATATTTTTACTTTAGAACTTTAAAACTTTTTCCTGACAGACATAATATATATTTCCAAAGATTTTAGAGCTGACAATAAAAATACATATTTAAATGTAAGAGACAATGTCTTAAGTTATAAATCTTGATAGTGGAAATAATTCTAAAAATTAAAACAGTTTATAATAAAAACTCGATGGTTCAATGTTGCGAATTTAACATTTCACTTTAGCCAAAACTGTTTGAAAACTTAAAGATGTGCTTGTATTGTAAATTATTCAGAAAATTTTGAATGACTTTGATTAATGCAAGAGCAAACTTTATATATTCCACAGTCAGAAAGATATATATGCAGTTCTAGCCACTTTATTCGCAATCATATGGTCTAGCACGGCCCAGGCATCTGTCCAACTTTATCACAGAGAGCTCTCTCGAGCTGGGCTGATAAAGGCATTTACGTATGTGCATTTATTTATAAACAAGCAGCAGCCGTATGTATCATTGTTATTTTAAAAATTGCTGGCTGCCAAACGACCAAAAGAAAATAAATAAAATACGCTTTTGGCGAAACAAAAAAAAAAACACCACAAAAAATAAAGAAATAAGAAATGAGAATGAGAATGAAGAAAAAGGAATACTCGTAATATTGCTGAACTGTAGTATTCTAGGTGCTTTGGCAAGAGTCTATTTCATTTTTGCAGATCAAAAAGTGTCTCTGTGTCTACTATGTCTCAGTGTTGCCACCATTCCAAAAGTTAGAAAACTAAAGAAAACATAAAAAAGAGTTTTTTTTCAAGCAGAAAGCTTCATGCAATATTTTTGTGTGACTCTGTTGTTTAAATCATGTCCTATATTCATTTTATTCATGGATATTTGATGAGTATGGCTTTAAACTAGCTAAAAAGGCTACACTGTTTTTGTTAGACATTTCGTTTGCTTTGTTGGCCAAGCCAAAAATTAAATAATTGTCTATTGACTGACGTCGGTATCAATGCTGTTGATGTACACAGCAGAGTGTACACTGAGCAGAGTGTACCCATGCACTTTGCAATCTTAATGTCTCACTTAGACTTACACTGCAAAAAGTATAAACCTTAAAAAAAAGTATGAGTTCAAAACTTTATACTTGATTTCAAATTACTTTCTGCTCATTTGTAGCAATTTGAAGAAAGTAGGATTAAATTTGAGTTTCAATTTTTAAAATATTCAGTTGGTTGTCGTTTGTGATTATATTTAGAAAAGGCTTTTTCTTTGCTTCGGAAAGGAGGAAAAAGGGCAAGGTGTGGGGCAGTGTACAGAGACTGACAGTCGGCAGTGTAGCCAATGTCTGGGTGCGTTTTGTCGAGTTGCTTGCATTACTTTTTATTTGTTTCAGTTAATTTAGGCGACTGCATTTCAATCAATCTCAACTGCACTCACACATACTCTCTTGAATAAACTTACACACACACACACACACAAACACAGACGCATACATAGAAATATAGAGTGAGAGAGAGCGACACGCAGCATTCAGTTTTTGGTATTTTTAGCATATTTCTTTCGTACAACGCGCACTATTCCATATATTATATGGTCGACGAAGGCAGGCAACACATTCTCTAAATTAAAATTATTTATAGGTTCACATAAATTAAGTATTAACACCCCGAAACAGCTACGTTTTATCTACTGTAGTTATTGTTGTTGCTGCTCTGTTACCCTTTTTGTGCAGTTGTTTTGCCTGTTTTCCCCGCCGTTTACTTGACACACTTTTCGAACCGAGTTTGTGGCATGTTTCGATTTGAAATGCTTATCGATTGATTTTCATTTACACTTTACACAGCGTTGGTCAAATATTTGTTTTAAATTTGCTTACTTTCAACTGTTATCTTTCATTTTGAATCTTTATTTGTGGTTTTACCTTGAATTAAGTATCACACTTTTGATATTTTAACAGGGAATCAGAATCTTAAATATTGTAATTTTATTTTACTAAAACTTTTATTTCATCGTTGAAATCGCCTTACAGATTTAAAATGCAAAACTGGTTTGGGTAACTATCATTTTATGATTTAATATTTTCTCGATTTTTGAGCTTTAATTTATATAAATAGTTAATGCTTAGTGCAGCTGAATATTTATAGTTTGAGAACACTTATTGCATTAGAATTGTGAGTATTCAGTTGTTTAATTTATTTTTATTTATTAGCTAAATGAATTTGACTCATTTTGCTAATAGTTTCAGGCACACATTAATTTCACTCTTTGATTTAAACGCAATTTTCGAAAACCGAAAACTGTGCTAAATTCTTTTCTATATATATAATTTATTTAACATTTTATTTAGTTAATTTAATTTGCATTTGCTGCGTGTACTTATATTGTTTTATAACTTATTCAACTTGTACGATATATATGTATGTATATGTATATATACTTATGCAAAATCACACACACGCACACGCACACACACTGATACAAACACACAAACGCATAGATGAACTCGGGCAAATTGTTAAAAAAATGTGAAAATTTTTGTGTTTGGCCGCACACACACACGTTAAAAATAGCAAAAGGCGTTTTTGTAGAAAATGTTGAGAAAATCCCGTGCCTTGAAAACGTTTTTAGTTCCAAACGACAGCGAATGGAATTGACAACGACAACGATAACTTCGACGACAACGACGACGGCGAGGAGGTTCGATGATGTTGTCGAGATGAGCGAGAACACCGAACGGAACGCACGAACGGCGGCTGACGACTGGGCTGGGAAATGGGAAAATCGCGATCGCTGCCTGCGATCATTCGCCGCGCAGTAATGACAAACAGCAGACAAGAACAGAAAAGCGATAAGAAAACAGTGGGAAACGCAGAGAAAACGTTTCTCTTTTATTTTTTTCTTTTTGCTGGTCCGACAGGGCGTATGATATTGCAGACGTTGCGTATACGCCCAGCACAAACTAACTTTATTCAGCGCAAGGCAGTAAATCGAGGCGACATTTAGCGACACGCGAACACGTCCAAACGCCAAACGTTCGCAAAGCGAAAAGAAAATCCCCAAACACATTTCTCTCACAGTTCTGCTGTATGTGTTCTTTTTTCGGGGATGCGCTGAATTCATTCGATCAGCGACATCGACAGCGACTGGAAAGCGGCAAAGCTACAAAGCAACAAAGAGGCTGTGGGAATACAAACGCTCTCTCACTCTCTGTCTCTCTGTGTGTGTCTCTCTGAGTGCGTTCACTCTCTCTCTCTCTTTGTTTCTGGCTCTGTCGTGTTCTCTTGGACAGCTGTTGCCAATTGTTAGTTCTGTATTTATGTGCAATTTTTGGGAATAATAATATAGACATAAAAATATGAATGAATGGCCGGTGGCATTCACCGATCTCGACCAATATATACAAATACTTATACCCATATATACATAAATATATATAGAGATATGT
The DNA here is from genome assembly GCA_035047385.1 of Drosophila tripunctata. Lineage (NCBI taxonomy): Eukaryota > Metazoa > Arthropoda > Insecta > Diptera > Drosophilidae > Drosophila > Drosophila tripunctata. The sequence goes on from JAWNPS010000165.1 coordinate 189,961, forward strand.
ATATACATTTGTTGTATATGGCGCTTTGTTTGCCTTGCCAGGTAATTGGCTAAATGACAAGCAGGTAATGTGCGGCACTGAGTCATAAATTCAAATGGACAACAGCTTGACTTGTTGGGAGGTTTAATATCTATGACTGAGCATTATATCGTGTAGCAACATTTGTATATATGCGTAGGATAAGCATAATTGCCATCAATTTAAATGTAAGGCACCCCCTGGTGGACGCGTGGCTGCTTTTTGATGTAATATCATCGAAGATGGAATATATATATGCTATATATATATGATATATTGCAAGTTTGGTGGATATACCTCTTTAAGTCTCTGGAATCAAGGTGAAAGGATGATGAACAAGAAAGAAATGTCAGTCGGACATGCCGACCGTGTAATACCCTCTGAGCTTCCCTTCCAATTAGATGAGTTCAAATTGGAGTCGCTGCTGCAAGAACTTAACATGCACACATATTTGTATGTCTATCTCGCTCGCCCGATTTTCGTTTTCGTTGCTTGTGTGCAGAGCTCAGTGCAATGCTCGTGGTTATGCCTTGATTGAAAGTAACGATTTTTTAATTATGGTCCGATTTTGATGCAATTTTCACAATCGTTTGATATTATTTGTTTCCCAGTATATCCTAAATTACAAAACTATACGTAAAGAAATAAGTGAGCCAGAGGCATTCGAAGTTTCAACGCAATTGTGGGCGAAGGGGGCGTGGCATCCAATAAATGTTGATGACATTATATTTATATTGCAAATAGCAACCTGCATGCCAAAAGTGGTGTCCCTAGGTATTATAGTTACCGAGATATTTGCCAAAAACATGTATTTTTTCTGAGGTATGTCTAGTTTTTTGCTTATTGTGGGCGAATGGGGCGTGACTAAATATGTGATTGATACTGACCAAGTTTGAACTTGTAGCTCTTACCATCTCTGAGATCTGTTTGTTCATACGGACAGACGGACAGACGGACAGACGGACAGACAGACAGACAGACGGACAGACGGACATGGCTATATCGACTCGGCTGTTGATGCTGATCAAGAATATATATACTTTATGGGGTCTGCGACGCCTCCTTCTCCCTGTTACATTCTTCTGACAAACCCATTATACCCCTCAGAGGGTATAAAAAATGCAACAGTTTGCAGGACACCTACACATAATTCAACATAAAGATTTTTGCTAACATTCTCATTCGAAGTGTACCTTTAAACACCGGATTTTATACATATTTTACAGTAAAGTTTAAGTAGAATAGTAATGCATAAAATTATTTTTTATAGACAGAGTTCAACAATCTTTGAAGGCGATTGCGGAAACCTCAGAAAAATCGAATCAAACCAGTAAATAAGTTAGTTAGTTTGTTAGGTTATTATGATAGTTAAGAGTTTTTAGCGGACGAAAGCAGAAGGTTATTAGTCAAAATTATTGTAAGGTATTTAGTATATTAAAATAGTACTGCGATCGAACTTCTTATTTGTTTATTTAAAATGTTATAATATTGCGTAACTTAATTTAATCAATAGTTTTGTAAGTTTTAAAACTACTCTACATTTACTATTTTAATTACTAGAAAGTTCATGAATTTCAAATATTAGCATTGACTTGTGTGCAACTATGTAAGGCGTACTAGCTTAGAATCAACGATCATCTCTTGTAATAAAAACAGATTTCGAATCAATTATTAAAAGTACAAAGATGCTTTTAAAAATATATTAAATATATTAATAGAGAACACACGGGACGAATTACATGGCCCGTGTCAGTCCCTAACCATGGCCAAGAACAGTTTACTATTTATGTGTTTTCATAACAGCTAGACACACTTAGAGCCATTTATCCTTGCTCTTATCACCCACTTAATTACACCAACTAGTCAGTTAGTCAGCTAGTCAGTTACTCAGTTGGTCGACTCGTCACATGTGTGTTCCACTTTCAGTGTCTGCTGTCTGTTGCAGTTAAATGCAATTACCCCACATAAATGGATGGAATGCCTCAAAGTGTACCCATTAAAAATGCAAGCCACAAATACAGTTAATACTTGGCCTTTATCGTGGTAAATACTTTAAGCGGACAACTCACAAGCTCCGAGCTCTCATTACATCCCCACAGCGCACACAGGAGGACATCCAACACATTGTCATACACGCAATAGAGCGATCCGGAAAACGCAGCCAATTAACTAAAGTATATACTATATATATATATTCATTTATAAAGAACATAGCGTGGAATGCTCCTAAGTAATCAGGTTATACAATTTCTAAATGAAATAACTATTATCCTATACATAACACATATATACTATACTATATTGCCACCCATTTTCCACATTATTGTAGTCTAACTAAAAGTACTTAAACATTTTCTTGTATTTTTTTCAAGTTAAGGATACAGTTTGTGGCTTAACAAAATATATTTTTAGTAAATAATTATAATAGCTGTGTAGATGATTTAAGATCCCAATAAAGTTGTGCATACAGACAAAAAAAATCATTCACTCAATCAAATTTTTAAAACTAAACTATCTATTACTATATTGCAGATCTGATACCGGCAGCCCAGTAAAAAACTTCGATTAAATTGCATTCGCCATTGGAATAGGCTGCTATCAACAATGATTTTGTCCAATTATTTAAATATATTTTCTTCTATGCACTTTTGTTAAATATTTGTCAAATATTTGTACAAATTATGAAATTTCCTTTAGTTGACATATTTTTTGCATTTAACAGTTGGTTCATTATGCAGCTCCTAAAGCGTATTTTGGGTGCGGTGTACCACAGGTGAATAAAACGCTTTGCTTATTTCATTTTCTTTCTGTTCGCTTTCTATTCATTGTTTTATTTTTAAATACCACACGCAATATCCACTGTATCCAGTGCTCGGTTAAAGCTCATAGAAGATACGTACTCGACAAAAGGCAGACAACGAATGGTAGAGAAAGGGGTAATAAGAGACAGAGCATCCAGTTCCTCTATGCTACACTCCTTTAATATTCTGTTTAACCGGATAGAGCCGTCCACATACTCGGCTATGTGTTAAGTAAATATATAAATACATATATAAGGATTGTCTTTGTGAAAGGGTGCCAGGGTTATGAACCACCTGACTGACTCTCAGAAAGTGTCAGTTAAAATGTTTTCTGTAAAAACATCTGACTCATTGATTGCAATACAATAAATTTATAATTGCTGCTCAAGAGAGAGGAAAAACATTTTCCTACAGGGACAGCCAATTGTTAAGAAATTGCCATAAACATCGATTGGAAAGAAAAAATTTATAGAATTTACTTTTTAAATTACTTTGGCCGCCACGTGCCTGCCATTCAAATATTTTGGCCAATTTCAATTTCCGCCTTTTTAGGAATTTAAATGATTTTATAATTTAATTTTCATGGCTTTTCTTGTTGTGGATGAGATATAATTTGTTTTCTTTTATCGTCTTGAGCAGACACAGTCAGTCATCGTATTCATGAATCACACTAGTGCTGGGTACACGTAAATAAACTTTTGACGAAACATGAAAATATTTCTCTAGTCAACGAACAAAATAATTCTGTTCTTTCGGGTCAGAGCAAGTGAAGGGTCATTGAAATCAAAGAATCAGAAGGAATAAAGAGAAAAATATAGAAATAAAGACGAATAAGAAGAAAGAGAGAGGTCAGTGGCAATCAGATGCCCAAGTGATACAAGCTCGCCGTTTGATTGATGCGAAATTTATGTAAAATATGCGTCAGAGCTCAGAAAGAAAAGCAAATGCTCACCTATTGATATCCATCTACGCAGATAATAAAACAAATAGCAAACACTTTTAGTCCGCAGATAACAAAAAGTAAACTACTGTGAGAGACTCTCGGTGGCTTGCTTAAATTCACACATTTAACTTGGTTTTTCAATTGATTTTTTAAGCACTTGCATTACGTATACGCCGGCGCTGAAATCCAGAAATGTTAAACAAATGTCTATTAAGTTTGTTTAAGAAAGTAAATGCACAATAGTTAAAAGAAAGACTCTTAAATCCTTTACTTTAAAACTAATTAAGCAATGTGCATTGTTTAGGCGCACAATTTATTCAATAAATAAATTAATAATTTTTCCTAATTTGTTTGTGGGGTTTTTGCATTTGTTTGCTCTCTATTTTTAATTAAATCAACTATTTCTTCTATTTAAAGTAAGTAATATTGAGCATACGCCACATATTCATCGAACAATCGCATTCAAATACGCTACGAATTTAAATAGCGTTGTGTATAGAACAACAACAACAGCAACAACTCACAGCTGGTGTGATATCAAGCAGCGTTTAGGCCCACTTGAAATCAGGCCAAGACACAAACAGTGCGATTCATGCAGCTGTTGACTTTTAATGCAAAAAAAAGGACTCGACGCACTCGACGTAAAAATCCGATATAAATAATGAAATATTTATGCATACGTGAAATATGTGAAGGAAAGAAAGAGAAAAGTGTATATTTGTTTTGTGGCTTTTATTGTTCTGCCAAATACAAAAGGATTGAAAGCCAACACACACACACATGCATATATTTTAAGGACATAGTTGTGAGTCGTTGTGGGGCTGATGACTGCAAGCAGGGCGGCATAATAACAATAACGAGAACAACGAACAACAACTTGAGGCTGTTCTAAGTGAATACATGCACACACACACACATGGGTGAGTTATGTTTATGTGTGTGTGTGTGTGTGTATTAGGACTGTCCTGCGTTGTCCTGGACGCTGTGATTGGCGCGATAAGCACAAAAGCCGCAAGACAAAAGCCAAGAAAAATCGACAACAACTTGCGCGTTAAGTGTTTATGGGATAATACGTATAATGTGCATGTATTTACTTGTGTGTGTGTGTGTGTGTGTGAGCCATAAGATTACAACAACAACAACCAGCAGAACACTTAAGAAAAGGAAGCAAAAACCTAAGCTTAGATACGCGTACTCACAGATACACTCGGTATCTATCTAGCTTATGTACAATATGCAAACATATTTAAAGTATCCTGCTGCGCGATGGCACCACAGGGAGCAAGGGAGAAAGAGAGAGTGACAGATAGAGAGAGAGTGAGAGAGAGAGAGAGAGAGAGAGAGTGGGTTACCCAAATCGAGGCCACATTGGGGAAGATGCGGATGTGCATGCCGAAATTTGTTTAAGCAGCAGCAACATTTGAAATTGGGTTACTCTCGGGTGTGTTATATAAAGCCCTGGTAAAAGAAAACATGTGTAGTTGTAGTGTGGTAGAGTGTGCGTGAGTGTGCCACATATATAAATCTCCACGAATATGCAACGTCGTGGCACGCACTAACCAACAACAAACAGCAATGTCATGCCGGGCACATGAATCACAACGAACGCAGAGCAGAAGCAAGTCAAAGGCCATTGCAAATGTAAACTCCAAGAAGGCCAACATCCATTTTGTACCCAAGGCTAAAATTGGGGTACCAACCCAAGAAGAACAAGAATATATAAATAAAAAAAATTACCCAAAATGAAAGCGTAAAATTGTCAGGACAGCAAATTTACAGTTCTTGGATGGAAAATAAAATTGTGGAAATAACGAAATAAGCAATGTTTGTAGTGGAGGGGAATCCCTATATAAAAAAGCGTCGAGAAAAATGTGGAATAAAAACTAATGAAATTACTCAAATGAACAAATAAATAAAGAGATTTACGTACAAATAAGTTAAATCCAAATAGGAAATAATTTTATATTTATTATTTACTTTTATTTGGTAATATTACCGTTGCTCAGCTAAACTGCAGATTTAATTTAAATCAATTGTTGAGTTCATGACTTTTACTTTTGCTATTAAAGCTTTAATAATAAAAATAAATTATAAAATAATGTGTGTCATTTTTAATGAAAATATACATGTTTATTTTTTGTTTAAGTTAAATTACAAATCTAAAAATATGTGTGACCATTTTATAAAAGTTTTTTCTTATGTTTTCATTGCGAAATAACATTTTTTTATGTTCGTAATACACAACACACTTAATATAAATAAGTAAAATAAATAAAATATTATATTTAATACTAAATATTATTATATAAACATAAAAATTGTTTTAAAATATGTTAAAAAAATTTTAATAACCGAAAATATTAATTAAGCAATTTTTATTTTTATCAGAAGATGTTAATATTTCAAATTGAATGAATTATTAACCTTATTCTATTTTATTTAAATAAATTAAAACTAATTAACATGAAAAATGAATTAACACAAGAAATAGGATCGGTTAAAGAAGAGTATAATGAGAATAATAACATGATATGCTTAACTACTTATTAATACATAATAATACATAATAGTGAAAATACTCTCTAGCTAATTACGATTTTTCAACTTTCAGTTGCCATATTTAAAGCCACTTGAAATACGATTTTTTCTAGCAAATGAGTTTTCTCTTTTTAGTGTCGTGACCTGCCCGCAAAGCGTTTGCTCAGTAATGAGAGCAGCTGCTGGGAGAGTGGACAAATAGACGTATGCAGTACAATACAGACCATACAAATCGTTGGCTTATGCTCGCAAATCTTGGGGAACGGTGCACGACTGATGCAATAGCACAGTGCTACAAAAGCAAACAAACAGGCTAACAAATAAAACGGAGCATGCATTCAATTTAAAATTTCCTGTGTTTCGCAAGCCCAAGGATACGGCATGATGAACGGGAGACAGAGAAACCGGGAGACAGCGAACCAAAGAGACTGTCGCTGACGATGACGAAATGACAAACAAGAGTCGCACACTGTGCAAAGAGCACACGGGATATCCGTTTCCGTTCTAACAAGTGCCATCCTAAATACAGACACACACATATGGACACATAGACAGAGTTGCAATGAAGCGCAGTTTGCAGTTGTTTCCGGTGCCAGCAAAATACCAATACACAGAAATAGTGTGCCACACACACACTCTCTCTCGAGCAGCGAATGGATGGGGGTGGGGGTGGTGCGAGTAAGGGGGTGTCGCATGTAAAATTGAAATTGACATAAGCAGAGACAGAGACAGAGACACAGCCGTTTGATTGTGCGGCTTGTGTGACTGTAGCTGTTGCTGTTGCTGTTGCCGTTACTGTTTGCTGGCTATAATAAAAAGAAGAAGAAGTAGAAAATGTATATAACACTCATACGCCGTGTGGTACCAAGTAACAACACCAAGAGACAAATAAGTTTACGACAGGATTGCCGGTAAACGTGTCCGTTTGTGTGACGCAGGCACTCGACTCGGTATATTTGTTTTGTGTTATTTCGATTTCTTTATCAGAAAGCAGCTAATTTGATCAAATATTCATAAAGCTCAGATTGGTGTGAGAAGCAGCGTGCTATATTCGTTGAACAAGGCTCAGGAAAGTGTTGCTTAAATATAGCCTCAGGTATGACGTTTTATGAATCATAAATAAATGAGAAGCCACTACTACATTAATTACGTATTCTTATCAAAAGTCCTAAAAAAGAAACACCGTATTATGCTTAAATCATTTAAATGATAAAGATAATGAATTATTTGGTAAACTCAATTTTATAGCTTTAAAAGTTGCATAACTGTAACATTTAATTTTAATAAGTAATTTTGCACTAATTGAAATGAATAATTGAATTTACCAAGATCCGTAATATTATGAAATATTACACAATAATTGTATTCGTAAAATTATTACCCAAAAGAAGTCTTATATGTTTTGATTTCTTTATCAGAATTATTTTTGCAAAGTTAAATTTTGGCTCCTTTAACCAGTTTTTGAAAACATTTTTAGCCAAAGTAGCATAAGTCGAATATTTTGAATTATTTTTGTACCGACTTACATCAAATATAACTATTGTTTTGCTTTAACTTTAGAATTCAGCAGTTTAATTAAAATTCGTAGTCGATTTTCAAACATTTGTTTAAAAATCGACTATGACCCAATTGAACTTTCATCTTTTTTGTTTTTGCTTAGACTTTGTTTAAAGTCCTGAAGTCGAATGTTTAACTTTTAAAAAGTCGACTGATCAAAATTAAAAAGTCAACTTTTTCCTAAACTTCTGAAATTAAAAAAATCTGTACAAAAGCAAAAACTATGAAAGTTGCATTAAGTCATAGTCGATTTTGGAAAAGTTATGTTTTACTTAAACTTTTCAATTTTTGGAAGTCGAAGCAAAAGTAAATGAAATAAATTGAAATTTCAAACACTCTTTTCAATATATATATATTTATTGTATTGTATTTTTAAATAAAGTTATTCAAAGGTGTTTTTGATCGAGCTAGAAACTGATTTTTAAACATTCTTTACTCACATTAAATGCCGCCAATTTGAATGTTATAATCTTGTCCAAAAGTCAGAGAAAATATATACATATAGTATGTAATATATAAATATTTCCATTTGCTACACGTTTACGTTTTCGAGCCCCATCCAATGTCAAATGCAATGCAGTTGTCACCTCTCTCTATGTACGTACGTACGTACTACGTACATAAAGATGTACGGATGTTTTATATGTATTTTTAGTGAATGCGAGATTCTGCTGAATCCGTATAATCTATTTGTATGTATGTGTATTTCTTTAGGTATTTTTATTTTTATTTATATTTTGTTCAGTTGTTCTCTTCAGCTACTTGTGGATTCCTTTTGTTTTAGCTTGGTTCGTTTACAATAAAATTTCTGAATTCAATTTCTCTTCGTATTTATTGTTTGAATTTTTGTATATAGTGAAATTATTGTTTATATTAGGTATACTGAGGCTTTTGAAGGGTTTAACGTTATGCGAGGGAAGATTTTAATGTTAATTATGTGCGTTTTTCTGGTTGTTGTGTTTTATGTATTTTGTATTTATTTACGCGCGCGTTCGTTTCGTTTAAGTTGTTGGTTCGTTTCACACTAACTGAAGGAAAATCATTGAAAATTTCTACTCAAGCGAAAATGTTTTTGTCTGCCGCGACAGCAACGTCAACGTCGACGTCGACAGCAACTGCGACGGAGCGCAGGAAAAACCCCAAAAAAAAAACACTCATGTTTTTTGTTTTTACATCAAGAAGGAGGAGAACGTCTAAGAAGCAGAGAGTGAGCGTAGAAGCGTGGGAGACAGAGACAGAGAGAGAGGCAGAGAGAGAGAGTGAGAGTGAGCGCTAATGGGCAGCAATGAAAAGCTTTTTCTTCTACAGTTCTTTGTTTGTTTGTTTTTGTTATGGCGTGCGCCGAAGTTGCCAGACTGCCTCAATACCAACGTGGCGAATGCGTAATGCTGTTTTTTTTAATCATATGTGTTTGTGCGTGTGTTTGTGTGTAGAGGAAACATTTTGCTAATGTTCAGCTGTTCGTAGTTGCGGTTGTGTCTGCGGAGAGCAGGATTTATATCTCGGTGCTGCGTCTGGAATTTAAATATTGTAACTGACAATCACAGTTGGTGTAATAAGTGTCTGTGTGTGTGGGGTGTGACAAAATCCATTTAAACGAATATAGAATTTTTAAGCATGACTTGTACAAAGACAACAATTTTTCATTTCACATTCTTTCAAACAGAAATTAATTATATAAATTAAGTATGAATAAGGTATGAATTAAAGTATTGAAATCGTATTAGAATGACAATAATCGAATTTTTTTTTTGAGAAATCAAAGATTCGATTTCTTTTCTACTTCTACCAACTACAAAAGTTTGTTTTGTTTTGGAATTAGACTCAAATGTTATTAATGTTAAATACATAACGTAGAGATTACGGTGAGAAACAATTCCATTTTAAATTGATTATTTAATTTTAAATTTGAATTGAATTAACATAGAAATTAATTTTTAAAAAAGAACATATACAAAACATACTTATTCTCGTATTGAAAATAAGTTAAAGTCATAGTTAAACAGTATTGTTAATTGTTTGCATAATAATTATACGCTCTGAGGGGTATATTGGGTTTGTCAAAAGTATGTAACAGAAAAAGGCGTAGCAGACCCCATAAAGTATATATATTCTTGATCAGCATCAACAGCCGAGTCGATATAGCGATGTCCGTATGTCTGTCTGTCCGTATGAACAAACAGATCTCAGAGATGGTAAGAGCTTCAATATCCGTTGTAGTCAGTATCGACCACATGCTCAGTCAGGAATCTTTATTTTCGATATACATACAGACATACTTCGAAAAATATACAGGTTTTTTGCGAATATCTCAGTAAATACGGCACCTATGTCATGCAGGTTGCTTAATGCAATATAAAGACAAAGTCATCCACATTTTTTGAAACTTTGCATGCTTACGACCCTCTTATTTCTTAACGTATAGTTTTGTAACTTAGCGTATACTTGGAAACAAATAATACCAAACGATTGTAAAAATTTCATCAAAATCGGACTATAATTTAAAAAGTTTTTGACACAACGAAAATCGTTCCTTTCAAGCACGTGCATTACACTGAGCTATGCACACAAGCAACGAAAACGAAAATCGTGCGAGCGAGATAGACATACAAATATGTGTGCATGTTAAGTTCTTGCAGCAGCTACTCCAATTTGAACTCATATAATTAAAAACGAAGCTCAGAGGGTATTACACGGTCGGCATGCCCGACTGACATTTTCTTTCTTGTTTTATTAAAAAACAGTACGCAGATTAGAACAATTCATCGTTTTTGCTATATTTTAAATGAGTTTGATCACTTTCTAAACGGTTATCTGCGAATCTTAACAACAGCAGCCATCAATGATTTTAAAGAGTCATTTAGTTAAATGAATATCTGTCAATACAGAAGATAATTCAATATTGACACGATTGTTTTAAGCATTAATTGGACAGTATGTTAACTTGTTTGATTTGGCCAAGACTTTTGACCAACTTTCATAAATCCCTTAGTAAGTCAAAGTTTTAAATGTTACTCGGCTTGCGAGAAGGCAATCCTATTACTTTCATTGGGAATACCTTCCACAAGTTAAACTTTAACTGTAACTTTTATAGTAAAATGCTCGTAATGAGTCTGAGTGGCAGTTCGTCATGTTTAACTGTTTAACTGTTTAACCTTCGTGACGGACGCATTGGACCTTGAATTATAGATTAATTAGAGTCGGAAACGAGAACTGAAGCCGTAAGTGAGGAGCTGTAAGTGAGGGAGGCGCGACGATGATGTTTTAACTATAAAAACCCTGTTCAAGGACTCGCCAGGACACTGTCATTCAACCACACTCAAGAACAAACATGCACGAGAGCGTAGGTGTGTATGTGTGTGTGTGTGTGCATGTGTGGCATCTACAGGTAGCCGCAGTAATGACACCCACATCTACTGACCCCGTTTCCCCACAATTTATGCTTCGATTTTCTAACGAAATCGAAACTCTACACTACTGAGAGCAGAGAGCGACTAAGAGACTTACAGAGAGAGAGAGAGAGAGTTAGAAAGAGTGCATGTGTGTGTGAGAGATTTGGAGAGAGAAATGCGTTTTACGAATGCACGTTGAATGTCGTTGAAGCTGCTGCAACACGATAAAAAGTCTCTAAGAATGAACAATTTGTAATTAAACAGAAAAATCGCTTACGTTTTTAGGGTCTTGTCGTTGGCAGCTTTCACTTAAAAATTTTCCATTTTCCACTTTCACTGCTGTTAATAATTCATGGCGATTATTTAGATGCACACACAACCACTAAAGTAGAAGCACAATCACACACACAAGCACACACAGCGCGTAACTGACACACAGCACGAAGGGGAAAAAGAGTGTTGTGTGCTTTTAGGCGCCCGCAGGACTTGCGCCAATCTTGACTGTCCTTTGCCAACTGAGGGCATGATACGACGGGTTTGTTAGCTTTAAAGCGTCGCCAAAAGGATTGCACTTGAAGCTTCCACACTGCTGACCAACTTCGTGTTCGGCTCGCCTTCGTGTGCGTCTCGTCTCTCGGGTTGGTCGGGTCGGGTCGGGCAGCTCCGTCAGGTCGTCTTGCTGCATGTAGGCATGTAGGCCAACACACAGAAACGAGCCTCCTTTTTATTGAATTTTTTGAGCTTTGAAATGCGAATGGAGGCTATGGGAAGTGAGAGGGTGTGGGTGAGGGTGATGGTGGTGATGGGGGTGGGGGTGGGTAGATGACAGCTAAGGCTAAAGCGTATGCTTGCGGTAAATTGCAAGGCAACAAAGTTGTAAACAAATCATTAAAACCGTAGCTACAGCGAGCGTTCTTCAAGTTGATGATGTGGGAGCTTAGAAAGACCTATCTCTCTCTCTGCTCTCTCTCTCTCTCTCTCTTTTCCTCTTTCTTAATGGGAATATGTTTGAGCTTTTGAAAAGCTGTATTTTAAAAGACTACCGTTAGAAATAAACGTACATATAATTTCAAACAACAATGTTTATGTAAAACCAAATTTATAGGCAATTTAATTTATCTATAAAATAAAATATATATATTTTACTTTACATTCACCTAAATTCCTACTAATAATATTAAGTCTGCCTGCAATGTATTCCAGTTTCAAACTGCAACTGTTTCTAATGTGAAAGCGCCACCTGTCTTAGAAAAGCTGCCAAAGCTCCTGCACCCCGTAACTCAATGTAAACAACGAAAAAGCTTTACGTCATTACATAGCAACAAAGATAACAAACTTGGAGCAGAGCACAAAAAAGCTTTTAACCCAACAACAACAACAGCGCCGCAACACATTTTGCGTGTATTTTTGTTCATGACATTTTGTTTATTCTGAGAGCCGTTTGCTGTCGCTGCTTCCAATGTTCGCTGAGAGTTAGAAATCCATAGGGGCAGATGCACATTGGTTTGGGGTTGATCGGAACATATGGAAAGAATTTTTTTAGAATTTCTAAGAAGCTCAGGTAAGAAGGTTTCTTGAATACTACTATTAATGCTTTTAATAAATTGTATATTTCATTCTCTATATTTAACTGATAAACAAGTTGTATTAACAGCACAATTGTATTTTGTTTTAATTGTTATAGTACCACAGTGAAGCAAATTTTAGTTAAGTTTCGCCGTCGTCAGGTTTCGTCGTTTCTGCTTTGTGTCTCTGTCTCTTTGCATTTTGTATCGCGCAGTAGCCGTTGCTCTGCTGCTGCTCTGTTGCTGCTCCGTTGCTGCTCGGTTGCTGCTGCTGCTGCTTTTGTTGTGTTTCTTTCGGTGTATGCGTGCGTATGTGTGTGTGTATTGTTTGTATTATTTGTTGTTCGCCAGCAACAACAACAATAAAAGTTGTGCTCTTGTTGTTGCCAGCTGTGTGCGTTGTGTACGTACGTGTGTGCAGGAGAGATAGAGAGCGAGCGAGCGAGCAGCGTTTTGTGCGTTGTTGTTCTCTGTTTGCTATAGACGTCGCACAGTGGAACAGCGACAATAATTACGATACATACTTAAAAGAAGTTAATTCTCAATAAATAAACATTGTTAATGTTACTTAAGTAATATTAATACGTTAATAAAGTGATAAATTAATCAGAATAAAACATAATTTCAATTAGATTTTTAGATCGTTAGTGATTAATTCTGTTTCAAGCAAAGTTTTATTAAACATTAAGTACGAGAATCTTGAATTTTTTAATTTAAAGTTTTTTGTAACTTTATTTAGATTGATCTTACGCTTCTGATCGAACGAGAAATAATGTAAACAAAATTAATAAATTATAAATTTTCATTGGTAATAAATGTAGAAATTTATTAATACGTATTTTATAATATTTTTATGGTTTCTTTGCATATTGACTAATTGTATAAAAATATAAAATAATTGTTAAAATACACAGTTTTTATTTTGAATTATAGCCAAATGTGTAGAAAATATGTTCGTGCTATTATAAGAATCACATCTCTGTTTGCTTATTATTAACAAAAAAAAAATCCATACAAAAATCTAAGAACATTGAATAAATTTATTGTAGAAATTTATATTTATTTAACTGTTTTCTTTGTATATTACTTCATTTAATTTAAGCTATAATTATATATGCACAAAATAAATTTGTTTCTAGAGTAAAATGTTACAATATGTGTTTTCTTTTTATTAGATTTTTTAAAAAACTCTTCAAGTAATTCTTTTAATTCCACTTTTAATTTTTTAGGTCGTATTATTATTTTTTTTTTTTGTATATTTCGGTAACTAGAAATATGCAATACCAAATTGACCACAATACAATTGATGTGTCCCACTGTATGTTGTGGCCGTTGCCTGCTCGCTGCTACGCTGCTGCTGCCACTGTTGTTGCTGCTGCTGCTGTTGTTGTTGTTGTTGTTGTTGTTGTTGTTATTGTGTTGTGTTCTACTGTAGCTGATAGATACTGAGTATCTGTGTGTTTAGTCGCTTTCGTCGCTTGAAACGTGAAACATACGACAACAGAAAACAGAAAACGAAACTGAAATTGAAATTGAAAATTGCAACGTTTTGTTTCTGTTACGTCAGTCAGTCGCTTGTTGCGGTTGTCACAGTCACAGTCGCTGTCACAGTAGCAGTCACAGTCGCAGTAACAGTTCACGGCTCAGTCATAACACACACACACACGCATCGCGAACGTCGCTGTCGTCGAAAAACTTTTGGCGCCGTTTTCCATTTTGTGGTTTCAAAAATATAACCGCGCTTTAAGATTCGCATTTAAAACTACTTTTCAAAACTTTTGCTACGTTTGCCAATTGCCGAAAATTTTCAGGTAAAATAAACAAAATATTTAAAAAAAAACCATACATATAATAATACAAAACCACCCGAGTAACAACAATAACAACAACAACAACAACCACAACAGCAATTCCTTGGCCAGATAAGCAACAACAACAAATATACCAACAAGAAAAATTCTATATGCCATAGTGTAACTGTTTGTGTATAGTGTGTGTGTATTTGTGCCTTTTGTTGCTGCGTCTGATGCTATGGTTGTTGTTGTTGTTGTTGTTGTGCTCATAGTTGTTATTGTAGCTGCTGCTGCTGCTGCTGTTTTTGTTGTTGTTCTATCTAACAAAGTTATTGCCTTTGCCTTCGTTTGCTGCTGCTGCTGTCATTGGGCATGGTCGGCGAGGAGCTTTGGGGGATGGGCCAGGGGAGGGAGGGGAGGGGACCGCCGGGTATTTCTGCAAGTTTTGTGTGTGTTTTGTTAGCTTTAGAAATATTCTTATTTTTTTTTGTTGTTTTGTTTTGTTTTGTATGTATTCTTGTTTTGCACGTTGCTGTACTTTTTGTGTGCTGTCGATGTTGTTGTTGTTGTTGTAGATGTTATACAAATACACAAGCATACATACATATATTTTATGTTAATAGACAAAATACAATTAATATTGCCAGCTAGTTTATTGTTTGCCCTCTCCACTTCGTCATACAGCAATAACAGCAACAACAACAACAACAGCAATAAATACAGTTGCGCAGGCGGTACAACAACAATAAAAACAACAGCAACAACAAAAATCAGCTAGCAGCAGCAGAAAAATACAATAACAAAACAAAATCTCTCGCTGTTCTGCCGCCGTCGCTGCTGTCGTTGTTGCTGCGTCAGCGACGCTGGCAACTGTTAAAGGCGAACAAACAAAACTAACGAAAACAACAAAAACAAATGACGAATAATACAGAACATACGACAACGACAACGACAACAACGATCGGCGACAGCGACAGCGACAGCAGCAATGGCAATAACAAAAGCAACGGCAACAATAACAACAACAATAACAACAACAGCAGCAGCAGCAGCAACAACAACGATAACAACAACAGCGAAAGGCGAAACACGCGCGCAGCGTAGATGATGATAATGAAGTTGGCAATGTTGATAATAATGATGACGACAAAAACAACATAACAACTGTATGACAGTGGGACAAAGCTAATGAAAAACTTGTCAAATTTCCACCTTGCCTTCAATGTAACGGTACAGGCATATTGTGTCTTATCAGTAGTTTGGTTTATACATTTATGAGGCAAAATAAAATTGGTTATAATTATAGCAAGTAAAGCGAATGACTCACAGTTGAAATTAACATATAGAAAATAGTTATGAATTCAAGAGGTCTTCTATATACATATATGCAAATATAAATACATACCTGTGTGTACTTACATTTGTTATTATTTTAAAAAATAACATTTAATTTAATTTATTATCTAATTCGAACAATAAGTTTTGTATACATATATGTTTTTAGTGGTTATCCAAAAATCAAATGAAAGTTCACCGTTAATTAGTACGATTTGTTAACTTTTGAGGTAAAATAATGTTTTTCTCTCATTTTATTGTGAGTTATCACATTGACTTTAAAAATAGCCATATTTTGTATTAAAAAAAGAAAAGTTGAACTCTTTCAAAGGTACTAAATATAGTACTAAAATAGATGCTCAAATATGACGGTTTAAATACTTTATCAGTCGAGTCTGGACCAACTCAAATAGGTATAATGTTTTTGACCATTTTTCGTGACCCTTTGCACCTAAAAATTAAAAATTTTTGAAGCCCTGTCCAATATGGCTGTAAGTAATAACACTATGCTAACAGAATGTTTGTATGGATTTTATAGAGATATATGCATGAAAAATGTATGAATCAGTTTTTATCAAGGTAAAGCACTGACTCGACCCACTGTGCGCACGTTGTGGTTGTGCCAAACTGTTGGACTTAACGCAAGGTGCTCAAAGTGGCGGGAAAATTTGTTAAAGATTTGAGCGACAGCAAATACAGAAAGAGGGAGACAGCGAGAGAGTCATGGAAAGCAAGATTGAGCGAACGAGAGAGAGAGAGAGAGAGAGAGGGAGGCAGTGGAAAACTGAGTGGGTTGATTAGAATCAAAACAGGTAGTCGCAAAAACAACACCGCAACTAAGCAGTTGCAACAACGGACGGCAGACGGAAGGACGGACGGACAGACCGACGGACAGCAAAGGCTTCTGAAGTTATGCGATTCATAAAAACGAATCATTTTGCAGAGTGAATATGAATGCGCTGAATGAGTATTCATATGGACTGAATTGTTGTTGTTCTTGTTGTTGTTGTTATCACCAGACGAGACTTGGCAAGAACTTGTTACACTAAAAAAAAACAACAAGTACAGCCAAATTGCCAGTTATTTATTATGATTGTCATAGTTGTTGCTGTTGTGGTTATTGTTATTGCAGCTATAATATGAAAAGTAAACAATGTTGTCGTTGTCACGAAACTGCTCACAAAATTATGGCAACAACAGCAACCAAGTCGGCCACCCTGTTTTATTAGGTTTCACAAAATATACATAGTTATGACAACAGCAGCAGCAGCAGCAGCAGCAACAACAGCAACAGCAACAACAACAGAAATTGCAAAAATACAAAAAACAAAATCGCTGTTGTCGTCGTTTGACGTTGGCATACAGCTGCTGCCGCTGTTGTTGTAGTTGTTGTTGTAGTTGCTGTTGCGGTTGCTGAGACAGCAGCAATTCCAACAAAACGAAACGGAACAACTTAGGCGAGTTGAGCAAACGTTTCTCTTGTTGTTCTGTCCTCTCCGCATCCATAGCAACACCAACAATAATAAAGTGGCTGGCAGGTATTGGCGTCACTGTTGTTATCAGTGCAATAGCAACAACAACGACAGCAGCAGAATTGCAACATTTAACAACAGCAAACTGATTGCATACTCTGTAATTAACACAGGCTGCAACAACAAACACACCAACAATAGGCAGTGGAACGAATATGACCACCTCAACGCCCAGCAGCAGCAGCAGCAACAGCACTACCACCACCACCACCACTAACAGCAATAACAACAACAACAACAACAACAACGAGAACAACATTCGACATAGCGACAACGGCAACGTCGAGCAAGCAACACCAGCAACATCAACATCAACAGCAGCAACAACAACTCTATACAACGACAACAGTCCTAGTGCAACTGCAACTGCAATCATAGGATCAACAAATCGTGTCATGCAAGCGGACGAGGATTTCAACATACGATTTGTTAACTTGGTGCGCACGCACCGCTGTCTCTACGACAAGAAAGTACCCGAGTATCGCAACAGGTGAGTTCACACTTCACACTCAGTTGGTTAGCGATGGCAGCGTGATGGGCGTTGTGTTCATTTCAAAAATGGGCTAAAATGAAGAACTAAAAACATTGTCAGTAATGCAATTTAGACAGTTAGCGATAAATGGAGGCTGTGACCATTGAAGATAAAGAACTAGAAACAAATTCAAATTTGGTAATTCTCGATTGCATACTTATTTGGAGTAGTGTGATAGAGATTAACTGTAGCAAGGTGTATTATTATAGGTGTAATTAAGGTGTATTAAAAATGTGACTTATTTCTGGGAACTGTTCCCAGTCTGGATTCGTATTTTGAAACTACTGAGGCTACTTATTTGCTCTGAAAATGTTATAGTGAATTTGTTTAAGGCACTCACCGGATAGGAATACGTCCCCTTTATTATTATAGCCGGGATACGTGAATTGTTTCTAGTCTGGGTTCGCATTTTTCCCATTACGAAAGCAAACGTATTTGACTGAGGTTGAGGTGAATTTATTTAAGGAACTCACCCCTTAGGAATACGTCATCTGGTGACACCTTGGCTTCACCCATTGTGCGTTATTATATTTAGGAGATGTATTTCTATCTGTTAAATTCCTTAAATAAATTCCCCATAACATTTTCAATTAGTAACCTCAATCTTCGAAGTTGCTATTAAAAATTGCTAAAATACGAGCCCAGACTTGGAACCGTTCCTAGGAATGTATCATTTTATTAATACACCTTGCCAAAATAGAAACTCAGACTGTTTTAAGGAATGCGTTACCATATGAATACAACTTGAATTCACCTATACATATAGCAAATACTCACTTACTATACTTTTTTCTTAAGTATGATAAGTACATTTTAAAAACTGTTCCCACCTTCAGTTTACTTTATTACTTAGATCGAAAAAAGAGAATCTCTGTTGCAAAACATAGAGATATGATCGGTCGTACACTATTGAATAAATTGAGAAAATTAGTAATTCTTAATTTCCCAGTCATCATTGTAATAGAGTACAAAAAATTGGATTGATAAAAAAAAATTAGTTCGAAATAAGTGAAGAAACGGCTTCACAAATAAAAAATGAAAGAAAATGTCGGTCGGGCGTTGAATGGTATTTTCTTTATATTGCATCTAACAACCTGAATACCAAAATTGGTGTCCCTAGATATTATAGTAACTGAGATATTCGCCAAAAACATATATTTTTCGGGGGGTTTGTGTGGTTTTACGCTTTTTGTGGGCGAACGAGGCGTGGCAACTAAAAAAGGATACAAACTTGTATTGACTGACTAAATATGTGGTCGATACTGATCAACTTTGAGCTTGTAGCTCTTATCATCTCTGAGATCTGTTTGTTCATACGGACAGACGACCAGATAGATAGATGGACATGGCTATATCGACCCGGATGTTGATGCTGATCAAGAATATATATACTTTATAGTGTCTGCCACACCTCCTTCTGCCTGCTACATACTTTCACAAACCCAATATAGTTAAGGTGACTTAAATTAAAGAACTAACTACATAAAAATAATCAGGCTGTTTTCCATTACAAATGAAAGTATTATTTTAATGGCGATCATTAAATCCTTCAAATTGAACATTTTCAGAGACAACCAGGAGAAAGCTTGGGCGCTTATCTCAAAGGAGACTCGTGAGAGTGGTACGTTCATAATGTGAGTTGCTCTTGTCAATTTAGCTAAATTATGTATCCATATTTTTAGTGATCCACTGCAAGGAGAGATGGAGGAATCTGCGAGCGTGTCTCTCGCGCTATATCAAGCAGCAGAGCGGATCGGAGCCACAACATAAGCCCTATTATCTGACCGAGCATATGGCTTTCCTGCTGCCCTTTCTGAAGTCCACGAGGAACTCGCTGGAGGGCAACAGCAGTCTGGCAACGCTCTTCCATTTCTCCCAACAGCATTTGCAGCTCCATCAGCAGCAGCAACAGCATCAGCAGGAGCATTTGTATTGCAACAACAACAACAACAACAACAACAGCAACAATAATAATAATATGAGCAACAACAGAATTATATTGGATGAATCTATGGAGCTAAAACAGTCAATGTCGGAAAACGACGATGAGGAGACAATTGATGCCTTCGATCCAGCCATAACTGCAACACTGGGACTTCATCGCACAGTGTCCACCACATCTGGAGTAAACGGAATGCCAATTCCCACTTCTCCGACCCACAGCGATACGACGAGCGCCAATAGTCTACAGAATTTCATACCCGATGTGCAGTTGGCCGAGTCCGGACCTGATCTGATATACAACGATGCCTCATCAACGCCGCTGCACCATCAGCCACATTCGCATGTCCATGCGCTGCACAATCACCTCCATCAACAACAACAACAACAACAACATCAGCAGCAGCAGCAACAAACGCACTTTGAACCCAGCAGTGCCAAGCGAATCAAGACAGAATGCGGTGAGGCATCCACCACCAGCAATGGACTCGGATATTTTGGCGGGCTCAGTGTCACAGAGCACACGGACATGGAGTTCTTCCGCAGCATATTGCCAGATATTGCGGCACTAACACCGCAACAGCGTCGCAAGTTCAAGATTGGCATTCTGGAGCTAATCGATGATGTGGTGGAGCGCTATCCATCCCAGGAGCATTACAATGGGTCAGCTCAACTGAATGGCAGCGGTGGCAGCAACAGCACAACAGGTGGATCCTTATCTGCAGCTGGTGGTGCAGCTCTCAGCACTACTATCAGACCGCAGCAGCGTAGCAATTCTGGGCGGGATTGGCGCAAGTAAAAAAATAAATTAGTCCCTGGACTTTTGTTAACGTTCAAATCGATTGTTGCCAAGGGTTGAAAAGCAGCTTGAAATGCCAAAGTTGTTAACGAAAAATACCAAAAATGCAGTAATCATAAATTAATCTACCAAACAGCTTCAAAACTTTGCTAACTGTGGAAACGGACAACTGTAATTGGTTTAAATATAAATATTAAGTAAGCTTCAAATTGATTGTTGCCAAGAGTTGTGGGGCTACTGGAAGAGCCCAAAGAAATACCAAAAATTTCAATTCTCTTTAATGAGTATCTGAGGAACTCAGAAATACAAAAACTTCTATTTTGAACACGCAACTAAAAAGAACTTGAAATGCTGCTTATAGATTATTAAACGCTTCTTAAGGGGTTACATGAGGTTGCAGGCCAAAAAGGGATTTATATGTAAGTATATAAAAAGATATATTTTTTCTACTAAATAGTTTTAAATTAAATTTTTTCCGAACTTCGTTGTGTAATTTAATAAATTTCAAGCTAACTTTTTTACAGACACTTTTACTTACCTATATTCTTTGAAAATTAGAGTAAAAAAAAACTAGACTGTACTCGGAGGATCTGGAAACAATAAAACTTGAATTTTTGTCCGAAATTTTAACAAAAATAGTTGAAAGTTTTCGGTTCCTATGTATGCTAGAATCAACACTCCAATTAGTTAAATCGTATTGATATTTGAAACTTTTTTCAAAACTAAAGTGAAACATAAATGTCTCAATTTAATGTCATGTTCTGCTAGCTTATATTTAAAGAAGTAAATTTTCATATTTTGTGAAACTAAAAAGTGAGGAAAAATATAAATTTCTTGTCAATTGCAAAAACTTCGTTTCCAAAGCCATAAATCAAAGTGTTGTTCTCAATTTGAAATTTGACAACAAAATTGTACTATTTGAAATCCATGTAACCCCTTGAAGCAAACTTGAAAACTTTTGGAACAATCTGCCTGTTAAACTGTTATAACTGTCCAAGTGTTGTGTGCTCAATGTGTTAACTTTAGCCACTAAGTTATAGATAGCTCGTTGTTTATATGCTTAAATTGTTTAAGGTAAATTTTTGTACATATGGATGTAGTAGACATGAATGTTACGTTAGAGTAAGATATATTATGTATGTTATGTACTTAGAAATAATGTACAGAAATCGTTGCAGATTAGGTTTAAATAAAAAAGGACGAGAAATGTTCCTAGAGTCGTGTGTGTCAAATAAACAAATGGATGTATGAAAATATTACATGATATCGTTTTATTATTATTATAATTATAAGGATCGCAACTTCAACAAACAAATTATCTCGCGAATGGGTAAATAGCTGAGAAAAATGCATACGAGCGCTACAATAAATTCTGTCTAAAGCTAATTGTCGATTAATTATTTTTTTATTGCTGCAGCTGTTGTTGTGGTTGTTGTTGTTGTTGTTGTTCTCGTTGCTTACAACTTGGCAGGGCTAGTCTTGGGATAGAATTTCTTGGATGGATCCTTGGCCATATCCAGCAGAGTTTGGGCAGGCTTAAAGGGTGCTCCGTAGAGCTCAGCATATGACTGCATTTTACTGACCAATTTGCCAGCACCGTACTGATCCACCCAGCGGAAGGGACCGCCGGTGAATGGAGGGAATCCCAGACCGAAAACTGCACCCACATCGCCCTCCAGGGGACTGTCCAGAATCTTCTCCTCCAGGCAAAGCACAGCTTCGTTGACAAATCGGGACACCATGCGCAGTGTCTGATCCTCGGGTGTGTTAGCTCCCTTGGACACCAGAGAATACTTTTGCTTGAAAATTTCATGGGCATCAGCATTAACTGGTCGGCTGCCCTTGCTCTGGCCATCGTACAAGAAGATGCCCTTGCCGGACTTGCGACCCAAGAAGCCGGCTAAGACCAGATCCTGCATAGCCTGCAGGTTGCCGCCGCTGAAGCGTTCGCCAAAGGATTTGGCCAAATCTACAGCAATATGGGAGCCAACATCAATGCCGACCTCATCGGCCAAGGTCGCAGCTCCAACGGGGAAACCAAACTTTTTGGTATACTGATCCAGCTCCTTGGGATCTAAGCCCTCTTGCAGAAGTCTAATCGAAAGAAGAAGAAGGGTTTAAGAAGGAAATTTAAAATATTAAAAAGGGGATTTACCTAATTGCCTCAGACAGCAGAGTAGCCAGAATACGCGTGGTATAGAAGCCAGGTCCATCGCCTACGGTGATCACGACCTTGCCCTGCTTCAGACCGACGGCAACAGCTTGGGCAATGGTGTCCTTGGATGTGCCTGGATGAGTGATAATCTCCAGCAGCTGCATCTTGTCGACGGGCGAGAAGTAATGCATGCCCACGACTTTGTCGGGCCGAGAGCTACCGGCCGCAATCTTAGTGATGGGAATGGCACTGGTGTTGGTGGCAATAACGCAGTGTTCCGGCACCACCGCCTCCAGTTCCTTGATCACACGATGCTTAATGTTGATGTCCTCGAAAACAGCTTCGATAACAATGTCGGCAGTCTTGAAGTCGTTGTAGTCCAGCGTTGGCAACAGATTTGCCATGGTCTGATCCCGTTGCAGGGCGGTAATGCGTTTACGCTTAAGTGCCGTTTCCAGACCCTTCTGCACTTGGCCAATACCACGGGCCAGTCCAGCATCGGTGGCATCTTTCATGACCACATTGTAGCCCTTGTCCACAGATACTTGCACAATGCCAGCCCCCATCAGACCAGCACCCAGCACACCCACAGTCTTGACAGCACGCTCAGGTTTACCAAAGCGATTCTTTTTACACTCCGTCTGGCCGCGGAAGAGGGCAAAGAGACCCTTGGATTCGGGTGTAGCCGACAGCTCTCCAAAGCCCTTGCGTTCCGCCTCGTAGCCAGCATCGGCTCCCTTGTCCACGCCAGTGCGAATCACATCGAGAATCTGTTGGCACACAGAAATGCTGCTCAATGAAAACTCAGCTCAGTTACCGATGTTGTCTTACCTTGAGGGGAGCAGGATAGAGCCCACCCGATGCCTTCATCACCTGTTTGCGAGCTGTATCAAAGATTTTGTTCTTCACAAATTCCGTGTCCATGACAAGCGCTTGCAACTTGTTAATCAGACCGCTTTTCTCGCGATTGACCTGCCAAACGGAAAGTAGATTAAATTAAATTGAGCTAACTTTTGAACTGTTTTAGCTGAAATATTGGAATCCATTTATAGAAGGGATGAAGAAGATTATGAGAACCAATTCATTATATCCATATATGTCTTGGTCTATCACGATAATTTCAGGTTCCTCAAAGGATCCCAATCGAGTAAGTTTTTAGTATCAGTATTTTGGGCTTTACAAGAAATTTTGTTTGTTGAATATTTGCAAACTGGTAAAACAATAAAATCAGAATATTATTGTTCAACTTTAAGTTTGCAGAAGAAAAAAATTATTTTTCTTCAGAAAAATTCATGGAGTCATAAGAGCACTTTAACAATGGCTAAAAAATAATAATTAACTATTGAATTGTTGGGGTAAATGCTCTGAATTCATCAGATTTGGTCCCCAGCAGAGAACTGCAATGATTAATGAATTTTCAATCTGATCCGAATATTGATTTATACCCGTTGTGTGTTTCCTGAGCGAAAAAAATCATCTCTCATTCAACTGATTATTCATGATTTATACTCGCTCTGAAAGTTTGTGCTTCAATCACTACTCGTGATTAAAAAAGGCAACACTTGCACCTTACTCTGAGCGTAAGTTGTAAAGATTTGATTGTGATTTGATTTTTCTGTGAGCTGAGCGTACGACACGCTCATAGAACGGGTGCTACTCGATGAGTGAGCGTTCAAAATGCGTGTGCTACTCGTTGCCTGAGCGTTCACACAAAGCGTGTGCTACTCGTACGTGATCGTACATTGACCCCGCGACACTCGCTCTGTGAGCGAAAGTCGACTGTACATATGTATGTATATTTCTTCCAACGCATGGATAAAATTAAGGAAAACGGTAAATACAGCTTTCTCGCTCTCGCACACTACTCGATTTTTTGTGAACAAAATTTTCGCTCACATTAAAATCATATTATGACGCTCATTTGTTACTTGAACGATACTCGATTGAAAATGTAGAGACACTACACTCGAATTGATTTGATTTTTTGTAGAAGTGAACAATCATACTCGAGTATACTCGTTGCAGTTCTCTGGTCCCCAGCGACTTTTATCACTTGAAGGATTACAAAAATGATTGAGTTGAAAACGCTTTCCGTCAAATTATACGGCAATATAAGGAGACTATACTGAGTAGTGAAGTGTATTTCGAGTCGGAAAACTTATATGACAACCTAGTATATGCGATTGTTCCACTTACGCGCAGTTTGCCGCTGGCCAAATCGTTGGCCACTTGCACAGCTGTCTTCTCCAGATATTCCATGGTGTTCGCTTCAGCCGGCTGCAGTCCTGGTCCAAGGGGATCCACTAGCAAATCGACAATGCCCAGACGCTTGGCACGATCGGCACGCACCTGTTTGCCGGTCAGAGCCATGTCCAAAGATGTGGGCACCGAGGACAGTTTGGGCAGACGTACTGTGCCACCACCGCCGGGTAGGAGACCCAGCATAACCTCCGGCAAGCCCAACTTGGTCTTGTTGTCCTTGGTGGCAATGCGATAGTGGCATGCCAGAGCCAGCTCCAGACCTCCGCCCAGGCACACGCCATTAATGGCGGCCACAATTGGCTTACGGCTGCGTTCCATGCGCTCGAACATTATCTGAGCACCGTGGGAGATAAGCGTGGCATCTTCGGCGGTTTCACAGCTCTCTAGCATGCTGATATCCGCGCCAGCCACAAAGCAGCCGGGCTTGCCCGAAATGAGCACAGCCGAGTTGACAGAAGGATTCGTTTCGAGCTCCTTAATGACGCGCTCGAACTCATTGCTCACCTCGGCGCCCAATGAGTTGACCTTGACATCGGGAGAGTCGAATTTGATGACCAGCACTCCATTGACAACTTTGGTGTGCAGATGTTTGTTAATCCCAGTGGCAGAAGGAACCGGAATCGGAGCTGGATTCGTGGCCATTAGACGGCGTTGGAGTTGGGCTGCGGCAGGATAAGCTGTAATATGATAATCGATTTTATTTGCAATCTATGCAACGTCACTTATGTCTAGCACATTGGTCGATTTAAGACTTTGGCATTATCTCATATTGGGGGTGCAAAGTTCAAAGTCCACTGATGCGATAGTCGCTGCTCGAATCATTTGTAAATAGTTCATGTGCCTGTAGGTGATCTTTGATCATTTGCCCAGTCGGTTATCTATTATTTTGTTCTTGTGTGCAGCGTTTTTAAACTATAATTTTGATTAAATTACCTTTAGCGCATTTATTTTGCAGCAATTGATGTCTCGATATTTGGCCGATTGCACTTAGGAATCTGGTCGCCGACATTACACAGTTTTTAATTCGCAAGGGTTCGTGAGTTCTTACAAACTTATAATTAACTATTGAAGTACACTTTATGCTTGGTCAAAACTTATTGTAACTTATAAAAGAAAAGCTGTTTTATAAAAGACTGTGTGGCAAATTAATTTACTTGTTGCTCACAGCAAGTTTCAACAACGACGACCAACTAAATGTATCGATACCCAACGTAACACCGCTATATCGGCAAACCACCGTAACTTGAGTGACTTGTTGCACTCACCGAGTATCGATAACAGTTGAACAGTTGTCGTCCAACCACCACAATTTGCATTAGTGTGTTTAATGTTTTCGAAACCTAGATGGCGCTTTTAGTTTGTTTTAGTGCTCACTTTGTTGGCGCCATTGACAGTTGCTTTTAACAAGAAGACCACCATTTACAAATCTCCGCATGAATTTAGTCATAGATGGCGCTTTTAACCATTGAAATGTATTGAAGGGAAAGTAAATTCATAATAGTAAAAATATTGTTTTTAGACCTCGAGTCAGCCAAACTCAGTAGATTAAATTATAATCAATTATATGCGTAGATGATTGCACAGCACACACAAATATCTATGTATAATAATGCAGTCAAATTGCCCAACCAATGGTTGGCCCAATGAGCCCGCTGCTCTTGAAAGGTCATTCGAACCAGCATCACCGAACTGTCCTGATTTGTGTGTCAAACTCAAGTGTGACTTTCAGTTGGCTTTTCACCGATCATGTCAAGAGGTAGCATGTCCATCAAAAATCACAGCTGCCATATCACTTAGATCAGCTAGCGAAAAAACGATTAACTATTTAATTTATAATACGTGGCAAAAGCTGTGGTCATTAAATGTCAAATGTTGCGACACTACCTACCACAACAATATGTGACGGAAAAACTCTGCTAAACCATTTCGAGTGGCCACTTCAAAGGACACGACACAATAAGGACACGCTAGACAAACGAACGCCTCAAAACAAATGAGGCGAGTTTAATGTGCTCCTGAATGACAAACTCAACGCATGCCCAGCAATGACCTAAAAATCGAATTCTCCTTTGACATCCGTGTCAAACAATATGTGTGTGTATGTGTGTATGTTAGCTCGATTTGCGGCTATTTGTGGGGTGGGTCAGCATGAAAATTTCCAAAAAAGGATCTAAGCAATAGAAAACTACTATAACAAGAGGGAAGTTGTGTGTCTCGTATATTAGATTCCTACAGAAAACATATTAAATTTTAAAACAGTTTGCTATTAATAATATGTTATCTATTGAGTGGAACCCAACTGAACTTAAACATAAGAATACAAAAATGGCTTGGTTTGGAAACTAAAATATTTTATATACTTAGTACACACTAGTATATACCATAACAAAACTTTGTGATTGGAAAAATTATGAGCGAACCCAATTACCGAATGTCAAACAATTATTAACAAAGTGGAAAAAATAATAATAATTGTAGATATATTCGATTTGTAGAATTGCAAATTTAACAATTCACTATCATATAAAATCTTTAATAAATATATAATGCAATTCTTATTAAAACAAGAAAGAAATATTATTTTTGGCACCTCAAAGATTGGATACCATTGCAGAAGCCTGTATGAATTTATAGTACATTGTGTCCTACTTTTATATTTAAATTTTGTTTGTGAGTACTAACGAAAACAACGGTTTTACGTACTTAGTATTTTGAGCCGATTCTTCCTATTGATAATAATGATAATAAGTATTCCAAACAGGATGAAATTTGGTAAGCATACGATATGTAGAATGATTGAAAATACACATGTTATTATGTGCATTTTGTTAAAATCGCTCAATAGTCATAAATAATTTTTGTACTACGCATTTTCAGACGATTGTCAATTTTGGCAGCTATATGATATAGTGATCCAATCTGGCCGATTTAAACATAGCTGCCTGCAGAAAGATCACGCGTGTTAACAAATTTCATCAAGATGTCTTTAGAGCTGAGAGACTAGTTCGCATAGAAATAGGCGGGCAGTCAGACAGACAGACAGACAGACGGACATGGTTATGCTGTTGCTGATCAAGAATATACATACATACTTTATGAGGTCTGCTGTGTTTCCTTCAATGCGCTAAAACTTCGAGAAAAAAACAAAAGTTTAAGACCACTTATTAACTTTTTTCAAAAGACTGACTTAAATATAATGAACTTTAAAGGCTTTAAATGAGTTGTTAACAATATTTATTAAATGCTTAAAAAAGTTTGCAATTTAGTAAAGACAAATGTTTAAGAAAAATATAACATAAACATTCGCATTAGAAATGTATTAATTTTTTGTAAGACTAAAATTATAAATCAGTAGGTAACATCCTGAAAACTAATACTATACTTACTACATTACAAAAGATTTTGTTTGCCAAAAAAATCTAATGAGGTTTTCATATATTTTTTTTTGGTATTTTACAAAATCAAGAACCCTTCAAAGTGCTGTCACTTTATTTAGACATAAACACCTATATCTCATTGTTGTGTTGCTAAACCTTAAATATTTAAACCACTTAAAAAGTATTTAAATGCATTTTTTATGCACAATTAAGGGATCCGAATAAAGGTGAAATTGCCTGTCAGGCGCCACTCAACTATTTTTAACTGTAAACCAATTGTATTTTCATAGCGATCTCCTGGGTTAAGCCGATTATAAATATTTAAAAAATTGTAAAAAAAAAAAATACAGGAGGAAATGTGGAAAGGGTTTGGCAACCCTGAACGCAACCCTAATGAGGGTCTGAGGGCGACCAATAAACAAAACGCCCATTAGTCGAAGCGTGTCTGTATTGCGACGCGTGCGACCTTCAAGGATATTCGCACATTCAGACCTGAGAGAGACAGACAGGACGAGAATGAAAATGAACGAATGAGCTGAAGAAGGAGGTGGAGAAGGAGATGACTTTGTTTCAAACGATATTTGCATATATAATTCGAGTGCTACCCCTGCCCTCGAATCACGAATCGAGTGAAATGAAAACATTTATAATGTTTTGATTTCATTTATGTTAATTTCCGACCATAAATCAGAAGCAGAACGTGTGCTTCCTGTCGCATCCTTTCGGGGCTTACACTATTTGTCCGTGTTCCTTTGATTAGCCCCTCGGAAAAAAAAGTGGGAATAATGTAAACCCTATATGCAAATATGCTCTCTGTTCTGCTCTGACTTTGTTGTTATCCTTTTGCTGCTCTTTTTCTTTTGTTATTCTCTATTATGCAAATTAGTTGACGTTGATCCTTTTCGCCTTTTGTAATTCTATATTCGCGTGACTTGCGAAAATGCTCCGATTCTATTTGGAATTAGGGTTGAGGTTGTGCGAATTTGCCAAAAACTAATTCAATATGCATACCTTTGCCATTTCTGGCAATTTGTTAATATAGATTTACCAAATGGGGTTTATCTAGTAATAGAGTTGTCGATAATATCAATAATATCAATATAAATTGAAACTAATTTATGCGCATTTATTTGTTGGAATCAAAAGTCAATTTGGTAATTTAATAGCCTTATTTTTATTAAAAAATAGAAATAATCTTAAATTTGTCTATAGTGAGATTAGTTATCTCACGAAATCATATTCTTAATTTTAGCTTTTCATTCGATTTTAATGCCATTTAAGTAAAACAAAACTAATACAAGTAACACTACAAACATAATAGTATATATGTATGCAGTTTTCATCTTGGAATAACTAAATTTACAACAAAATTTGATTGAATAATTCCTGTTAATTGACTAAACAGATTTAAATATACGACACTTTCAAGAACATTATTTTTAGAAAATTTTACCAACAAAATGAAATGCTTATAATATCATTATAATAGAGAACGTTTTGTGTGTTTTAAACGAACTAATTATGAACTTATTTATGAACACTTGATTATTACAATTATATGAATGTAAAAATATTAGAAAAACAAAACTTCAAATGTAGTTTATGTTGTATTGCTTATATTGAATCAGTCGAATATTCGCCATTTGGCATTTGAATTTATTTTTAAAATGTTCGTTTATCATTTGGATGAATTCAGCTTCGACTCCATAGTTCGCGATGATCGGTATCTTAGTTCTTTTAAATCTAGCTGACTGTATAAGATTACGTACTTTTTCTATTATTTTTATTCTTGAACGCAATACAGCAGTGTTGCCACCTCGTCATCTCAAAGCCTCATCAAAAGAGTTGAAAAATTTGAATAAAAGATTCCTTAATTTGACATAAAAATAAAAATTTGTATGTTTATAGTATATGTTAATTCAATTTTATAGTGTGCATTGGTTCGAATTAGAGAATTGCTTTGGCAGCTCAGCTTTGCTGAGTCTAGCTAAAGAATTAATCTATCAATTTGCATTAATTAAAAAGTCCTGAGGCTCGCAAGATGGTTCATTGACCTTAGCAGCTAAAATTTACAAACTAATTATTTGTATACCCTTACCCCTCATATTGGGTTTGTAAAAGATATGTTAATCGGGTATATTACAGTAGGGCGAGCTCGATTGTAATTTCTTCCGTGTTTCGCATACATTTTTATACCCTCTGAGGGGTATATTGGGATTGTGAAAAGTATGTAACATGAAGAAGGAGGCGTGGCAGACCCCATAAAGTATATATATTCTTGAGCAGCATTAACAGCAGAGTCGATATAGCCATGTCCGTCTGTCTGTCTGTCCGTCTGGGCGTCTGTCCGTATGAACAAACAGATCTCAGAGATGGTAAGAGCTACAATATCCGTTTTAGTTATATATATTTAGTCATATTTAGTCAGTCAATACAAAAATCTTTTTTTTTCGATGCCACGCCCCATTCGCCCACAATAAGCGACATATCTCGGAAAAAGTATGTGTTGTTGACGTATATCTCAGAAACTATAATACCTATGGACACCAATTTTGGCATGGAGTTTGCTATTTACAATATAAAGACAATGCCATCAAAAGTTTTTGGATGCCACGCCTTCTTCGCCCACCAAAATCATAATTACGTTGTAACTTTGCCTGCTGCTGGCTCACTTATTTCTTAACGTATAGTTTTGTAACTTAGTATATACTTGTAGACAAATAATATCAAACGATTATGAAAATTTCATCAAAATCGGACCATAATTAAAAAAGTTTTACCTACAACGAAAATCGATACTTTCAAGCAAGGCATAGCCACGTGCATTGCACTGAGCTGTGCACACAAGCAACGAAAACGAATAACGTGTGAGCGAGACAGACATACAAAGCGACATACAGCTACTCCAATTTAAACTCATATAATTAGAAACGAAGCTCAGAGGGTATTACACGGTCGGCATGCCCGACTGACATTTTCTTTCTTGTTTTTTAATTAAACTGTAACGCAAAATGTAAATACTGGCTTAAACAAAGTAATGTAGGTTGAAGCTTTCAAGATTGTACACTAGGGAACTTTATTGAAACTATTTTGACTCATTCCATACGGAAAATAAAGTAAAGTATCATACACTTATCAACAAGTAACAAAAATTACCTTTGTGAGAAAATAAATGTTGAAACATTCCGATTTATTCAGCATACATATACATTTTGATTTTTGATTTCGGAGTTGTACATTTTACAAAATGGTTAAAAAACTAAAGACGCCAAAACGAATTCCCAAAAAGAAAGTTTTCAGGAATTTTCCTATTAATTGCGATACGAATACGGAAGCATTGTTGCCATTCTTTACCAATGTTGTGGACACGCTGAATGCACAGATGGGAGAATTGAAGGCTCGTAAGCCACGTCCCAAGAACCAGGAGAAAGTGCAGAAAAGAAAAAGAAAAGCATCCATAACTCTATATCCGATGAGGCGATCTCTGTTGCCATATTTCAACATCGCAGCATCTGTGAAGCGGTTTCCAACATTGGCCTCAAAAGTATTGAAACTGACTGAAGCTGCTACTTCCGAATCAGCTATAAACTTAGTTGCAAGTCCAGCATCTGCACCAGCACCAGCACCAACTCCAGTTCCATCTAAAACTCCAGTTTCAGCTTCAATGCAAACTGCTGCTGAAGAACATGCTGAAGCGCCATCTGGCGACATATTCAACATCGTTAGAGATAATATTAACGTTATTTGTAATGAACAATTCGTTCCACAGTTTGATTGTGATCAAGAGCCACAACTTGATCAATGCAATGAAGATCCATCGCCTTCCGATATCGACATTTTTGATTGCTTAAGTGATCGCTTGCAAAAAGGTTGGAAAGATCATTCGCCACGTTGAACTAAAGTAATAGCATAGTAACACAAAACTATTACAAATAAATGACCCCACGTAATCAAACGAAATTCTTACAAATATTTCTTGACGTCAAGAATGAAATGCGTAATCAGTTCGCAATACATGAATATTTTATTCCCAATGTAATATTGAAATGTTTTCAATCGGCCAAATCTTTGGGTACCCTCATCCTACGGGTGTAATATTTTGGATTAAAGTGTGTTTCAAGCAGATCGCGCAAAGAATATTATAAGTCAATACAAAAATCTTTTTTTTTAACGCCACGCTTCATTTGCCTACCATAAACAAAATAGACGTACCTCGGAAAAAAAACATGTTTGTCGAATCTGTCATTAACTAAAATACCTAGGGATACAAATTTTGACATGCAGTTTGCTAGATGCAATATAAAAAGAATGTCATTGTAATTTTTTGGATGCCACGCCTCTTTTGTCTATAAAAAACAAACGGACAGTTTTGTAAATTCACATACGTTTGAAGGCAAACAATATCAAACGATTCGACATCATGATCGGATTGTAATCAAGAAAGTTATAATAACTCAAAAAAACGTTAATTGAAATTAGAGGCGCAGCCAAAATGCCTAATCTCAGCCGAAATGTGAAATGTATTATAAACTAATAAGTTTAACATTTCAATCATTTATTTGTGAAAGAAGGCGCGATAATCTCAACTTTTAAGAATTTGTAAATACAATTGCTTACGATGTAGTTTTCCGATTCTAACCAAAATTGCACCACCAATATTTTGCACCTCTGTAAGTTGGTTTTTGATACTTAATCACACAAAAAAGTTTCTCATACTAAAGACATATCTTGTCTCTGATGTATGTCAGATTACCTTATATGGAAGCTAAGTGATATAGTTGTCCGATTCTAATCAAAGTTGGTCAGTGTTTAGATAATTCTACCATACACATACTCGGTGAAGTAAGTCCAGTTATCTTAAAACTCATAAAAGACAGATTTAGTAGGTTTTTCTATTTTTATCATATAGTTTGATGACCAACTTTTTTGATTATAGTCCGATTTTCATGAAATTTTCACTATTGTTTGATATTATTTGTCTTCAAGTATAAGCTATACTATACATTAAGAAATACGTGATCGGGAAGCATTTGAACTTTCAATGCAGTTGAACTTTATTTGGGCGAAGAAGGCGTGGCATCCAAAAATTTTTGATGGCATTGTCTGTATATTGCAAATAGCAACCTGCATGCAAAAATTGTCCTTAAGTATTATATTAACTGAGATAAACATTCTAGTACTTCGTACGCCGCAGTATACAAACAAAAATTTGATTTTGAACTAAAGGTTTTGTTCTTTGACTATTATCTAAAATGTTTCTTTATATTTTCTTACCTTTCTTAAACGTTTACAAGCTTTAAAATTTAAATAAGCCGAATAGTTCCAGAAAATAATACTTATGTGCAAAAGATAAACAACCAATTCTCACACTAAAGCTCAGACTTTCGACAAATCGTAATCAAGCTTATTCAGGATATAAAATATGGTAACAAATGTAGTTAATAGTTCTTATCTGCTGTAAGTATAGACAGACCTATAGCCAAATTTAGTGGATGTAGCTCTTGTAGTTTTTGGGTTCCCAGTACTTATCATCTCGGCCGTTGATGCTGATCCAGGCTACATATACATATTTATAGAATCGAAATAGCTACTTTTAGACTGTTACACACATCTTAATTTCGAACTAGCTCAACCTAGTTTAAAGATTGATTGCGGAATTCAACATTGAAATAATCTTATAAACTCTTCTAGGATAATAAAAACTCGAATCATTTATAAAAAAAAAGATATTGCTGCTCTTATCGCATAATCTTTACAATTTCGATATTTTTTTCAACTGAAAATCATTTAAATTAATGGAAACTTTATTTTTCCAAAAATGTCAAATCTTTATTACAAAAAATTCATAAATAGGTGGTTTAGACGTCGCTTAATTAACTAACATTCTAAATACTTAATAATATGCACTTAACTTAAAACTTTGGAATAGCTGGGGGGTAGCATGGAGATAAACAATTGGGAGCTAATTGACTTAGGAGCTAGAAACATGATAATAAGAGACAAAACCAACAAGATAACTGTGTGATATGAAAGGTAAGTTAATGACATAAGGAAATCAGGAATTGGGAATTGGGAATAGGGAACATATATAACTTGAAGGCGCTAGAGATTTGTGGTTCAATTAGAGACTAGAACAACGCTTGAGTGTTTTTGTTTTTGTTTTTTCTTTTGTATTCCTTTGAGATCTTGCGGATTAGCAGAAGACGCCAATGCTGGGCTCCAGATTTGTTGGGCTCTGGTAGGAAGCTGACGCGATATTCGTATCCATTTGTATATTCCAATCCTGATCGACGCCCGTGTTGCTATAATAATATTCCATAGTCTGGTGTTGCTGTTGTTGTTGTTGTTGTTGTTGCAGCGGTTGTTGCTGCTGCTGCTGCTGGTAGGAGATATCGATATTGGCAGCTGATACGAAGGATTGTGGCTGTTGTGTTTGCTGCTGCTGGTGATGATAGGCGTTCGCCTCATCGTAGTACAACTCTACAGAGTTGCCAACGCCGCCATTGATGCTTGGGTCGAAGACACTGAACACCTCCGAATTGGGCGTATAGAAACTATCGGTAGGACTGGCATTGGAGTAACTATAATTTAAGTAGTTGTATGTATCGGAGCCGTAGCCGGAGCTGCTGGTCAAGCTTGAGGTATCGTCGCAGCTCTCGTAGACATTGGAGCCGGTTTGATAGCCGGATGTTGTTGTTGTGCTTGTGCTCGTTGTTGTTGTTGTTGAGGATGCACCGGCAAGTTCATAGCTCTGCTGTGGCAGTGGAAGCTGCGTCTGCTGCAACTCAGTGCGGTAGTAACTGGCCGTGGAACTGTTCGAGGAGATGGGTGAATGCAACATGTCGTAGCCATAGATGCCACCATTGTTGTTGCCACCATTGAAGGTGGCCGCCTCCTGTGTGTAAAAAGCGTCTGTGTTCCACTGCGACGTTACATAGTGATTCTGGCCAGGATTACAGTGGGAGTTAGCAGCGGTAACCGCTGGAGTTGTGCCTGCGATATCGTTAGCCTCCACTGGGTAGTCCAGCCCAACACTCTCCACATGACTGTCAATCCTCCTGCGTTTGTTGGCTCTCTGCTCCTGCAGCGACTGCATCTTGGCCTGACGCTTCTGGGCTCGCAGACTGCAGAGCTTATCACTGAGTGCCGCATCCCTGGCCAGCATCACAGCCAAGCTTCGCACTCGCCGGCCGCCGGCCAGTAGACGCCGTGCCTCCGTGGAGCCCTTGGCCTCGGGACGCGGATGGTCGTGTGTGCCCTTGGCCTGGAAATAAATGGAGTTTCCCGCACGGCGCCAGAAGTGTGTGACCGGATAGCCGCAGTGGCCACGACACGGTTGTATTTCGAGTCGTCCATTGCAATTCCTGGTGGCAGAGATTCGAAAGAGAGAAGCTTGGTAAGTTTAATTGTAACCAGGATGTTGGGACTTTGGCACTCACCTATTGGGACACTGTTTTCCCTGCTGCTTGCGGCGTGCCTTGTCACAGATGGCGGGTCGCAGATGGACACTGGCTCCGTTTGGCAGCAGGCATTTGGCACTGCAGAGGAGGACACCGAGGCAGCTCTTCTTGAGGATGTTGACGTTGTGGTTGTTGGTGTTCCTCATTGCCCAGCCGCTGGCATGCTTCTTGGCATCCTCACTGTTGCCGGCGTAGATCAGGCGGCAATGTCCGTTGGCCCAGTCGTTGAAGTCATCGTGTTCGCTGACCGTCGGCACAACCGTATCGTTGATGTCCCATTCGATTTGGATGCACGATTTGCTCGCCGGCGGACTTGGCACGGGCAACTGTGCCATTGGCATTGCGTTTAATACCATTTTGTTGTTCAAGTCTTTTGTTATTTTTTTTTTGCTTATCGAATTTTCTTTTTGTCGAGTTTTTCTCACTCTTCACGCGTTTCACACACTAAAATTGTCTTCTATTTTTTTTTTATTTTTTATTTTTGTGTTTCTGTTTTTCCGACACAACGTTCCGTTCACAACGGCTGCGCAATGTTGACTGTCTCTGGCTCTGCCGAACACCACATTAAGTTCCTTTTGACCGAAGCGTCGACCACGACGTTAGCAGCGAGTACAGCGACGGCAGCGGCAGTGGTGGTTGTTTTTGTTGCCGTTGCGCTCTCATTGGCTTGCTTTCCAGTTTATCCGGTTTATCCGGTCTATCCGTGTATTATCCGTCAGACACTCGACAAGCACTCTCTCTTACTCGCATTTCTATTGGAATGGCATATCCATCCTCGCTCCCTCGCTGACGCTGACGCTGTCGCTATTGCTGTTGCTGTCGCTGCGACTGCGACGGCCGACACTCGACGTCTGTTGCCGCTGTCGCTGCCACTGCTCGAAGTTTTGATTGGACAGTCGGCAGCTGAAGCAGCTGGCGCTCTGCCGTTGGAGCTGGTAGCACGGCTGTTGAGCTGCTCTAGCATTGGCACACCTGCGTCACCCGCTCCCCTCATTCCAACTCCCTCTCTGCTTTCACTCCTTTCTTTCTCTGGGCACGCGTCGTCGCTGGGCTCTCAGCAGGGGAAGGGGGGTAATTTTTATTATGGCAGCCAGTCAAAGCTAATTAAGTCAGAGCTCAAAGCACAGAGACCCATGAAAAAATAAAAGCAAAAAGTATCAACAATTGTATGCTGCCAAGCACCTGGCCTGACAGTCACTGCAGCAGCAGGGGAAGCGGGCGAGAGAAGTGGAGAAGTATAGGAGGAGCAGTAGTAAAAAGCGGCAAGGAACAGCAGCTGCGATTGTGGTTTAGTTTTGTATTGAAGTTGGCGCCCAAAGTGAATACAAGTGCAGGGAGGATATGGGCATGGGTACAAAAATACCAGATATCACATACAGGAGTGTCACTTGAATAGATATTAAAGGAGTAAGGAAACTGTTTTAGTAAACCAAGCATTGCTGAGAGGCTGTGAAATACTCTGTAGCCAAATATAAAAAGGACAATCAACATCTGATATTTTGTTGGTCTTATATAGTATTCATAATGTTAAATTTTAATGTTATCAATTGACATACGTACATAACATAGATATTTACTCTTCATTTACGATTTACAATTTTACAATATATTTTAAAACTAAGATACAAAATTTTTGTTTGCAATACCCTTTTCCTTGGAACATAATTTTTAAAATAAATACATGGGATTATAGATCTTATAGGTAAGTATTTAAAACATTATATGAAGTCTATTTAAAAACTTTCATATTAAGCTTAGTTATACAATTCTTATTAGGAACCCGATGAAGATAGTATAAGTTCTGCATTTAATTCAGGTGTTCATACTAGTTTAAATGTGTAATATTTTTAGATACTGAAATTCTTTCTAACTAATTTTAGCCTGGATTCCAAATTTTTATATGTGCCCAATAATGTAATTATGATATGATAAACTATAGTTTATTTTAGTTGTTTTCAACTTTCTCAAAATAATAGGCAAAAATCTGTGTGTTTAAATAAATTCTTAAAAAATCAAGCACCTCTTCACTATCGTAAAATATGTCTTTGAAAATCAGATTCGATATTGACTTAACTTTTTAGTTGCTTTAAGAGACGTAAACCCAACGGCATTACTTCTCACGATCTGCTCAATGATAAGCTTTAAACGATTGCAAAAAAAGAAACAACCAAAAAAACACAACCTCGGATGTTATCTTGAAGGAAATCGGTTAGAAATGTCCTCGTGCAAGATCATAAAATACAATTTAGCACGAAAAAGGAGGAAGCCAAAGGGAGAATCGGTCGGAGAATCAACCCCCAGAAAGGCGAAACGATAAATGATGAAAACCCAGGAAGGTAAATGCCATAACTCAGGCATATGTAATAAAGTTAGCAAACAAATTTCTTCACTCTTTCAGCGATCTTAAGTCAAAGATAAAGGAAACAAACGTAATCATTAGGACAAAACTGAAGGGTTGTGTGGACAGAAGGGTAAACCCCATAATTTTCACACTTCTATGGCAAGAAGAAGAAGAAGATGAAAAAGAAGCTGAAATAACCATGCAATTATGACACGTCACAAACCAGGACTCTGAATGAGGAACCCGTGGTGAGGAAACAGATTGAGAAGGTCCTAGCACGCGATAGGAGTAACAGGACTTTAAAGGATTACGCTCACAAATAGGGTGTTGACTTTGAAAGAAAGTCATGACGTTGCATATCTCACTGAGTGAGAGAAAACATTTCGTCTGGGATTGATAAAGAGATCATCATCATCAGCTTCTGGCCTCTACCTGGCTGCCAGTTTGGATTGAACGGGAAACGGTGGGTGTGGCACAATAATGATGCCTCAAATTAACTGCTCCATTTCAATAACAATTACAATTTTCAACTGCACTCAAATTTATTTGACATTCCCACCGGGAGACGGAACTCTTTTACCCCACTTTCTGTAATTCCCCTGATGCAACCATTAAATTCTGACCAAAAACTACGCATAAATGTCATCGTAAATTTGACGATTTCAACCGTTTCAACCGATAGACGTATCGGTGCTGAGAGTAACACACCCCAAGGGAATTTGAGAGAGAAACGGGCTTATGGAAAGTCTTTGTACAAAACTTACTTTTGGCAATATAAGATCATTTGGCAATTGCAAAACTTACTTTCTACAAACAAAAGTACTTTCTACTTTAAAAAACCATTAACGCATCAGAAATTCATTTTGTGGAAATGTGTAAATTTAATAGGTGAAAGAAAGCATATTCGATTAGCTTAATTGAAATTTACATACTTAAACATCGGTTCAAAGAAACAACAAGATATCTCTTTAAAAATGCAGAGTATTTTGCAGTCGATATATCCAATCAATACATTCTTATAAAATACTTTTTCGTGGAATTTATTTAAGCGGGCTTTTCTGCTTAATACATAGCAACAACATTTAACAAATTTTTATAAACAAAATAATATTCTCCTGTTAATTATATTATTTTCTTTAAAGAATTCATATTTAGAAATCAATAAATAAACTTTGTTTAAATTTATAATTTAAAGACTTTTCTTTGAAGCAATTTCGTATGAATTTCAGTTTATTCTACTATTAGGTCTATAATAAAAACTCCTCTCTCTCTCTCTCTCTCTCTCTCTCTCTCACTCACTCTCTCTTTCTGTCTCTCTCTCTTTCTGTCTCTCTCTTTTACTGTCTCCGTTTCAAGTACCAGTTTCACAATTTGAAAGTTTCAATGATTTGAGGTTTTATCATGGTTGTAGGATCTATCAAACATTCAAACAACAATTCGCAGTTAATTAACTGTATTTTTGATTAAACATATCCGAAAATTCTTATATGTGCTTGTTCAGTTCCGTTGGCCGCAATTTAAACCGCATATAGGAAATCATTCATTTGGCAACAGCGACAACATGAAAATCGTGAGGAAAAATGCCCAAATTGAGATCCGAGCATTCTGATAATCAGTCAGTGAGTTGAGTCAATGAGAAACTTAGTACAAAAACAACCCTCGCTGGGTTGCTCGACGGATTGGATAAATGATTTAAAGCAAGTCTCATAATTTCCCATTGTTCATCTGACATTTCCACAAACTGATAAATGAAAACTCAAAACATAAACGGCAACAACTACGAATACTACATGGAGAGACCATAACGCCAGATCAAGTCAAACTGATAATAACCTTTCACACTCTGCGTGAGTCCACACAGCTCGTCCGTCCATCCATGCGTACGTCTGTCCATCCAGAGGCGATCGTTGCGACGATCATGGTGCAAAGTGTCCTGTGGTGCGGGGACAAGATCGCTTTCCAACGATAGCACCACACTCCTCGCATCAGAGACCACTGAGAATAGTTGAATTGTTGAAAATTGAAATGTTTCGGGTTTGCTTCGACTGATTTTGTTGACCAAGGTTGGACAAGTGGCTGCTAAGTAGCTTGGCTGACTAATCCCATGTCCAAACAAATTGTGGATTTGCTCTAATGGGCTTAGGTACGGCCATTGTCCTGTGCTGAAGGATTACATGTAAAATATTTGTTAAATATTTTCATAATTTCCCACGCGCTTCTCATTGTCTAAATATTTTTCTATACTTTCCTTGTTAATTCGTCTTTTATTTGATTGTTTTGTGAAAACTGTTCTCGTGCATAATATTTGGTTTAATTTTTTGTTGAATTTGCGGCATTGAATTACGTTCAACTTACACAAATTTCTCCCACAATTTAAGGGGCTCTATCGCCAGACCCGCATTCCCTCTAATCACATGGTACTACGACTCACCGTCAACGCCAACTGCAACTGCAACGTCGACAGAGACGCCGACGTCGATCGGCGTGAAAAGCGTGAAAAGCCTCCGTAAATTCAAGGCAACAATAAAAGCTGTGGAGCTACCGATTAGAATTAGTATTACAAATATACATTGAACCCATTAAAATAATGCATAAAATATCGGAATATATTAATATTGTACGCTCACCACAGAGTTTATAGGTCAGTAATGAGGATCTTTTAGAGAAATCATACAAGCTAATTGCTTATATTAATATTTTACTATTTTTAAATTTAATTTATTTGTATAAATACATTAAAAATGTATTAAATTAAGCTTACATTGATATATACATATGTTTGTAATATAGTAGCTAAACTAACTTATAAATGTACACATAAATTAAATTCCATTCTGCTGAGTGGTTTAGTGGTTTTAATCCCAAACACCCACATGACTTTGCTTATCGAGTCTGGTATACTAAATATTAATGAATCATAAGAATATAAATATAATTTCCAAGTTGTACTACAATATAATAAACGTTAAAAAGTAAAGCAACATTTACGAACAATCGAAAAGTTGCCATATAGTAGTTCCATTTTTTAAAACAATACAATGTTAGGATATTTCTCACCATAAAAAAGCGAATTTTGCACACTTGCCAGCAAGGACAAAGCGATTCGCGCTACGCAATAAAATCTAATTAGTAAATCCTCTACGAAGCCCAAAAAAAAAACTCAAATGAAATAAAAGGAAAACAACTGAAACTGTGAACAAAATGTTCAGGTAGTTTGGGTAAAAAGATTTGGTAAATTCGACATGGTGACGACACTTGGGCACAACAAAGATGCACACACAAAGGACACACGCGCGCCCCTCGACAGGGAACAGAAACAACACTCCCTCCCTTCTCTTTCGACCGACTCGTCCCTTTACTCTTGCTGTTTACTCAAGCGAAAGTTAGGCACAACTTAACAGTTAAGTGTAAAAAAACGAAATGCAATTTTCGCAAATTTTAAAAAATCAAATGCCACATAAAGTGGCAAGTTACAGGCAATGTTGGCAACTCGTGTGCCGCGTGTCGAATGCTGTCAATATTTCCGGTGTGTCTAATGACAAACGCATGTTTACACGAGTGCGAACACATCCGGATTCAGGAGTAAACGGGGTGCCGACGCCCGGAATATTACACGGACATCACTTTAAAGCCATCACTTTAAAAGAATCTGCTCGATGGGCAATTAAACGGATTTACTCAAGCGTCCCTTTGATCGCACGGATCCGGCAATTTATAAATGATGGCCGCGAATTTTAAAGCTGGCAAAGATGATAAATGATCCTGTGGGCAAAACTATTTTGCTGAATTACGGCCTGGGAATTGATTCAAGGACTTTAGAATAATGAGCGATATAAATTTGTTGTGCCTCCTAATATCATCTTTTCGGTGCAAAAGTTTTGAGCCTAAATTTTGTGAATTTAAAAGACTTAAAATGATCAAAACTTTAGAAAACCTGAAAATGTTTCCACAGATTAACAACAAATTCTATATTGAAAATTTAGCATTTAATGCGAATGTTGGCTTCAATCCAGTGGCGACCTTTAAACTTTAATGTAATTGTAAAACTTTAGAAAATTTATTTTTAAGCACAAACATAGTTAAAACATGGTATTGGATATATTTCAATTTCAAAATGTACATATGTTTGCTTAAAAACTTCAAACTGAATGCTAAATTTAAAAGAATTAAAAATGCATAACTAAATTTCTTGTTAATTTATTACATTATAAAAGTTAAAAAATCATACAAATTTTATGTACTGATCATTAGTTACAGTTATTTTCAGTTTATAATTTGGAATTTAGAATTTATGGTCTAACTTGGCCATACTCGTAAAGCTGCCTATTCGTAGTTTTACAACTCCAATTGCCAAGTTTTACAATAAGAATTAATGTGATCGAGGGTTTAACCCTCAATTGGTAGAACTGACGTCCTCGGTCACTAAAAGAAAAAAAATTAAATAACCCTAAAATGAAAGTTTTCATCCAAAACAAAAC
This sequence comes from Drosophila tripunctata, assembly GCA_035047385.1. Lineage (NCBI taxonomy): Eukaryota > Metazoa > Arthropoda > Insecta > Diptera > Drosophilidae > Drosophila > Drosophila tripunctata. The sequence goes on from JAWNPS010000165.1 coordinate 232,780, forward strand.
TCGCAAGTTAACTCGTATTTTTGCCACTTAATTGAGATTAATTGAAGTTATGTGTTGGATGGATCTGAATAAACAGTTTTCCAACCATTTTGTTTATGGATGCGTTTTATGTGCACAAAAGAAATATTATTAATAATTAGAGAAGGGCACCCCGAAAATACAAATAATAAAATAATAGAGTCGAATAGAGTCGGAATCCCCTAACGAAACTCTGAATTTTGGAAGTTTTATTAAATTAAATTGAGTGTGGCGGAGTTGCAACAGCAACAATTGAAGGCGGAAGCGAGACATAAGTCCAAAATGTATCTATGAGATACTTCAACATGCATGCAAATCAAATACGTTTGAGTAGAGGTTAATGCACTCAGCTCTTGTTATGGATACATTTGAAGTGTGTTTGAACAAATGTATGTGTGTGTGTGTGTGCATGAGTTTGACCCTTAATTGGTCTATTGGACTATGCTGTATCTGTATCTGTATCTGTATCTGCATCTGTATCTGTGTGCTGTTAATAGTTTTTGGTTGCTTTGTAAGTCAAAACTAGGCAATTTAAGTTAATTGACATTCAAATGCAGTTGAATAAACTCGGTGTGAATAGCTGCAGATTCAATGTTAGAGTAGTTAATGCATTTAAACATTTTGTTAATATCACTGGTGACTCATCGACACTGTCAAACAAAGTTTCTCCTTTAAATGATCAGATGCTTCGACTGTAAAAGGTAACATTTGTCAGCTTGAAGAATTTGGGGAATTAAAAATAAAAATTTAGTAATATTCTGTATTAACGAAATTAAAACTGGTTTTAAGACTTATTTCCTAGCGTTTTAAAACTTTTTCCTGAATTTGCAATTGAAAACGATCTTTCTTTGCTTAACACACAGCAGTGCGGCGAACACGGAATACATAATATTGCTCACAAAACTCATTCCGTTAGTTTTTCGAAAGTAGATTTCAAAGTAATATACACATATGTATTAAAATACACATATGTGAGTGAAATTTCGAATAATTTCAATTGAGAAGCATATTGTTATTCTCATATTATTATTATGCAGGGCTTTACATAGATTATTAACTAAATGTTTAGTCGAAATCAATTTTTATTACGAAATATACTTAAAAAATTATCCTCTCAATTCTATAAAATTCAAAACACAAAGGAAAACCGCAAAACTACTTGGGCAGCCAAGTGGTGTGTCGATCTATGAAGAAGGCTTTTGATTGGAATACTTGAGAAGAAAGAGAGAGAAAGAGAGTAGGAGAGAGAGAGAGAGAGAGAGAGAGAGATAGCGAACAAGTAAGCAAAAAATTAGGCCCTATTTACGAAAACAATGTGCACGAAATGAAATGGTGTGAAACTCTTGCCACTGTCTGGGGCGTAGAAGGGGGAAGCTTCACCACTGCTCGACCCCTTTCTTTGCATTCTTCTTATGTCTCGGCACAAATAAGACGTCACGCTCATTACAATATATCGAACAATGGTTTCGGCCCTTTCAACCCCTGCTATAAGAAGTTTGCCATACATATGTATGTATATTGTTTAAGTACTCGTGCTTGGAGTTTTTGTTATTTGTTTCACATTTTGTGCATTTGCTCACTTGAGGCAAAAGGATCGCTGATCTTCAAAAGGAAGGAACTCAATGTTGTTCCTTTTCACTCATTTTTACTCACAATCTCTTTCCCTCATACTCTCTCTGTCTTCTTGCAGTATTGATTACGAGAAATATTCATATATGTATATAGAGATTAGACGCACTTTTGTGTTCAAATTATCGCGTATCAAGGCATATGCAAAGCCATCGAATGCCTTTGGGATATTGGTCTATTGTTTCGCCTATCATTTATGCAAAATGTTGAACTACCCCCTACCCTGCCCCTGCACTCAATACGATACCAATGCGATAATTTCATCTTTAAATATTTATTACAAGAGGTCGGTTGGGTTTTGGATTCCATATCGCTTTGATTGATTACTCAAGTGGTTGCTTGTAGTTTTTCTTTTTTTCTTTCCTTTTCCATCGGCAATTGTTTCGAGAATTGCGCTTAAGGCGTTCCAAAAGGCGTGGCCTGTCTCGGGGCCCAGCATGTTGGTCACTTGAGAGTTGCGTCTGTTTCCTTTCACCATGTAAATGTCATTTAAATAATAGAGACCAGAAACTTATTAAAATACTTGGACTCAATCTCAAAATTTGCATGACTTCACATGAGTTTTGTAGAGCGGATTCTCTATTCAGGCAGCTGCCACAAATTGGCCAAATTCTTTAACATAAATGAAATCGATCTTGTAAGGGCCACCAAGGGTGTGGCATGTGTAGTGTAGTTTAAAGATCAAGGCGGGCTCGAAAGGTCAGGAATTTGGGGCAGGAAAACTAGACTAATGGAAAATGGGAGACGTGTTATTTGGGATCTTAGTTATGAACTGCCATATTCCGCCCACCCTCTAAAAGGTTTCTGTTCTCTCGTCTTTCTCTTTCTCTCCCTCTCTTTTGGTTCTTGCAACATCTGCAAACGATGCGTGAGAAACTTTTGCATATGAGTGAGTATCTGCAATGTTTTGTGGCAACGACGACGTCATCAAGCCACAGGAAACTTCAGCATACCGCATACAACCGCTCAAGTAGCTCAGTATGAGCTTGCAACAACGACAACGACAACTACATCGATGTCTGTCAAGTATCCACTCATATATTTGCAACATCGTGGAGTGCTACCGGGTGGTTGTTGCTCCGTCCACGTCCTGTGGTGCTGTGGTGCGCAGATGAACACTCAAGTATCTGGAATATTGCAATAAGCTCCGCACAGCAGCAGATTGTTCCAATTTCTGTGCTTCACCCAAAAAAATATATAAATTTCAATTTTCCTTGATTAAAATGTTGCAACTCGGCGATGTGTGAAAATATGTCGCTTGGCATTTTTTGTATTTTCAATTGAAACCACATTACGGGTGGGTTTTTAAGCGACTGATCTTATCTTAAATGGAGATCAACTGCCATTAACAAAACCTCGAAAGAAAGGGACATACAGAAAATGAAAGAGAAATATGTATGATATGAAAGTAAAATATTGGTTTTATAGAGCAATCCGAAAACTATTGATTATACAATTTTTGGTCTTTAAAATTCACTCTGAAGTTAAGATTATATTTTAGAATATTAGTAAAAAAAAATGTGTAATTCCTAATTTTCTATTTAAATTCATACACATAATTTGCATTAATTTGCAACTACTTGCGAAGAAGTTTGTGAATTCTTAAATATTTCTTTACGCATTAAAATTTAAAAATTCTAGATTTAAGTTCGTACCAGCTGTTCTCAAAAAGTAAGATAAACCTATATTTAGTATATTCCATTGAATGTTTCTAAACAAAATTTAATCTGTAGAATATCTTTACTGAAGCATTTCCTATTATCTATGCATATAGTTCTTAAACTTGAATTTTTTTTTAAATAAAAAGACTTTTACCATCTCCATGAATATTTCATTAGACATAACATAATGCAATTTCAATTAGCAATATGGATAAATATGTTATTTAGTTATTCAAATGGACCAACACTTTATAAGCTCATTTGCAATCACTTATTGTATTTTTATTTAGATCCAATTGCAGTAGTTGTAATTAATTCAATTGATTTAACAAAGGTCATTGTCAGCTTTTCACACACAACACAAACAAACTGAGAGCACCGCCATAATTTTCACTTCTGTCCACAAGAAATCAGAGTAAAGAGAAGTGTCAGGGCCCCGAGTAATTACCACTCGGCTTATATCAATCAATGGGATGTTATAGGCGCTTCTACGACTGCCTCGTGGGTTGCTTTAATTGAATATTACAAGAGGGATGTGCATTAATAAGGAAATCAATTTAAATCTCAGCTAGTTTCAGTTTTGCCTGTTGCCAAAACTCATGAGAAAATCCAAAACCAAAAACGAAACTCTAAAAAATTCTGCGGGTGTAGGATCAGTAGAAGGGCTCCGTTTTCTCTCTTTCTCACTCTCTTTTTCTATCTCTTTTGTTAATGGCAGCGAAATCCTATCCAATACTTCAATGAAGCAATATATTTCAATTGAAAATAATTTTGTTTGCAAATGAAGTTAGATGCGATCAAGGTCAAAGTATTTTCATGCGAAACGTGGGAGATTTCAAAGACCCAGAATGTTCGGCTATTTCGATAGAAAGTACTTAGACTTGGAAAGTTTGGAAGGGAAAATTATATTTTACATACATTAAAAAGAAACCTGCATGTTCAAGCAAATATAGATAGTTACTTAAAGTTCATTGATTTAAATCTTTAAAAGGAAACTTTAGTATTTGACCGATTAGAAGTGTCCAATCAGCTATAAAAATAACTATCTGCACTTTTTATAGCTGATAGTAGCAGATTTATGAACAGCACACAAAATAAAAATATTTAATCTAGTAGAAATCTGCTAAGATTTATAGTCATAGTAGCCCCCACATTGTAAATGTGAAGCTTTGTATTTTAAAATGTATTCAAAATTGGGTTCAGCCTACTGTCTTGTATTGAACATATATTTTGATATACATATGTCAGTGTTTGAAATGTTTTATAATAATTGTTGACAAATAAAAACAAAAATATCGCTAATCTTGCAAACGCTAATCAAATTCCTCTAAGAAGCTTATCAATCTTGACTTTTGCGATAATATAAAGACCGTGTGAAGTGTACACTTTGTTACCCCCAGAGTTGGATTGCATTGAATTGGAATACCAGTTGACGGGTAGCTCGTGTTCGTGTTCGATCCCAAAGATCTTTGATGCGGGTGCACCACCCAAAATAGAGACGACGGATAAATTCGATGCAAAATAAAATAAGAACAACAAAATACAGCCGTTACAGAATTTTCACATAAAAGAAGAAAAGTAGAAAGGCGGAGAGTGATGGGTTGCCAGCGAATTTATGTGGTGCTGCTGCTGGTGGTGCAGCTGGTGCTATTGGTGGTGTGTGAGGAGCCAGTGGTGAGCACCACTTTGGGACGCATACAAGGCAATACGATGGAAAGTTTTAGAGGCAAAAAGATCTACGCCTTTCGAGGAATACCCTACGCTGAACCACCGATCTCTGAACTACGATTTGAGCCACCCAAACCAATTCATTCTTGGGGTGATACAATACTCAAGGCCACATCCGACTCCCTAGTCTGCCCCCAAACAGGAATCACTTTGTTGATGAGTGAGGACTGCCTAAAGCTGAATGTCTTTACAAAGAACCTGACTGGAGAGCTTCCAGTGATTGTGTACATACACGGCGGTGCTAATGTGCTGGGAAGTGGACACAGCACCTACGAGGCGGGTCCACAGTATCTCATGGACCAGGATGTGGTGCTGGTGGCCTTTAACTATCGTCTTGGGGCCTTAGGGTTCCTCTCAGGCGGCAACTACGGTTATCTGGATCAGGTTATGGCCTTAGAGTGGGTTCAAGCACACATCTACAACTTTGGCGGTGATCCCAACCTGGTTACCATAATGGGCATGAGTGCAGGATCTATGGCTGTCAGTCTCCACTTGGCTTCTCCACTCTCCAAAGGCTTATTCCATCGGGCCATAATGATGAGTGGTTCTGCAACGAATCATTACAGTATTCACAATGAGTTCTGGACACGTTTGTTGGCCCGACAGGTGGGATGTCCCATGTACAATACCTTCGATATGACCGAGTGTCTGCGAAATGTCAGCTGGAAACGCATCATTGAGGTCTGCAGCGAATGGGAGCAGTACAAGTTTGTCAACATGAAGTGGAACTTTGAAATAGATAACTATTTTCTACCCATGCATCCAAGCATTCTCATCAACAAGGGAGAATTCAACAAAGTTCCCCTGATGGTCAGTTGGACGGCAAACGAATTGGACTACACAACTCTGGGTTAGTACTGCCAATGATCAAACTAGTTCGTAATCTTTGTTTTCTCCATTTTGGTTGAGGTTGTCTTTTATTATGTTTTTTTTCGTATTCTAATAAGTGTTTTTGTTCCAAGATAGTACTATCAGCAAAACTATAGTCATTAGAGGCTAGTAGGTAAATCAATTACATAAGACTTATAATAATAACATTAACCACATTAACCTGAGCTGAATTACCGTAGGTAGCCTTTGGGCTTGCGATAATGCTATCAAGTATTGATAAACAAATATAGTAACGAAAAATAATTGATTCTACTTAAGATATCGTTTCTACTTTAGATGCATGAGATAGTTAATAGTTAATTTTGTATGAAACTTGATGTTTGTTATATTTTCGACTGATTATTGCTATGGAACCTTCGTCGATTGACATAGGATGTCCGTAAATGAGTTTAGTGTGACTTTGGTTGAGTTTGCTTATTAAATAAGTAATAAGATAAGTATTCCTATCGAGAGAATATGTTTATCTGATTGTTAGAATATCAACTAAATGGTATGCTGATCCGATCTGGTCAATTGCAATATATAAACCAAAGCTGCAAGACTCTAAAATTTCGAAGAAGATTCAGCTCACTCGTTTGAAAATCCACTATAAAACATTAGTTCAGCTAGCAAAACGGTTTCTGATATCATCTAAACCTACAATAGTTCGAATCTTGTAATGATATACCATAGCTCTATATACACATAAGTAAAGAAAAAGCACGCGATAGTCTGACGTCACTATTCCTGGAACGCGGTTTCTGATAATTCAAATTAAGTTATAATATTTTGCTCATATCTCCTGAGCCCCTTATCAGATGGTAATGTAGTAATAAATTCTAAAAAGATTCTGGTTAAGTGTTTCAAATCCAAAGTTATAGGTCGAGGACAAAAAGGTGCATGGTATATAAAAATTCAAACAAAATAAAATTGCGTATAATAGCCGTTAACCTTCATGCCATATCTTAAGTCTCTAGCTATCACATTTACTATGATAAAAACAATCAATTAATGCAGTCTAGAAGAAGAATTCCTAAAGTTTCCATATATGATCAAGTTTGATTAATATTATTTACAATATGTAAATCATTCATGTATTATTGTTTTCCGAACCGAACCCACTTAAATTTAAATGTGCTTTGGCGTGGATTCGGGTTCAGAGGTATAATTATTAAACGGTTCGGTTCAAGACCCTGCTCAGGAATCTTTAAACACCGAACCAAACCGATAAAGAATGTATATACTATATGGGGTCTGCCACAATATACAATAACAACAACAAAATTCTATTAACCTATTGATTAATGCCAATTTCTCTGATTAATTATGCGACTTTTGTAAATTTAAATTCGCAGCGCAAGTGGACAATGAACTTCTACTCCATGACATCAGTGAAAATTTTGATGAATACGCTCCTGAGCTCTTTCTTTTCGATTACAACACTGTGAAGAGTGCACGCATCAAGGAATTCTATTTGGGCAAGAAAGAGTTGGGTCCAGATAATATAGAGAATTTTGGAGAAATATTCTCGGACAGCATCATAGGTCATGGTGTCTATCGTATGGTGGAAATGGCAAGAAAGCACACCAAGGTTTACTATTCGAGGATGGACTATGTGGGTCAAAGGAGTCTTTCGGCACCACTTATGGCGGATAAAACCCTGAAGGGCGTGGGGCATGCCGATGATTTGCAGTACGTTATGCCCAGTCTGTGGTATGGTCCGATTATGGACGAGAATAATACGGATATCTTTATGATGGAACGTATAACCAAGTGGTACGCGCACTTTGCCAGAACCGGGTATGTATTGAAAGTCGGTATATATTAATATTCAACGTGTTAAGTCCGATCTTTGCAGATCTCCCATGTCGGACGAAAAGAGTTGGCCAGCGTGCAATTCTACGAAAATACAATTGCTGTACAATGACAGGACTACAGAAGTCGGTCCTCCTGCCTATGTCAACCGTTATGCTGTGTGGGACAAACTGTTTCCCAAGCCAACAAGCAAAGGGGCTGACATGGTGGCCTCGAGGTATCTGCTAGTTTTGGCTCTGGTACTGGCCATGCTTAGCCGTAGATTAATGTAGCTATTAGGTGTGGAAAAAGCTTATCAATAGGCCGTTTAGATTACGCTAATGATGACGCTGTTTTCTCCCCCCTTTACCACTCATACTCTCTCGACCGACCTTGCTGCAGCAATTTACTTTGATTAATTAATCAACAAAGGCGTGAGATTTTCCTCTCTATGTCTGTCTCTGTCTCTCTATCTATCTCTGTCTCTGTGTTGACCAACGCTTTGGGGCAATTAGTCTCTTTGGGGCCAGCTTAAATATACATTAATTTGTCTTTAAACGTTTCCAACTCTAGCTGAGACCCTTCCCTTTCTCTCCCCCTTGAAGCCTTCAAGCTCGTAATTGTTGCGATAAATTTTTGTAATTGCCAGGTCCGCACATGACAAAAGCCCAAACTTGTCTCCCTCTCCTCTCCTCACTTCTCCCCACCCAGCTACCGTGTCTGCCGCTGCTATTGACATTTGAGATTGGCAGCATTTAAGTGGTTTGTTCTTGCGTGAAAATCTCAAACATTTTAACGGTTACAAAAGGATTATATCCCAACTCTTTACGGGGGAGGATTTCAGGCAGTAACTCTGGTAAGGGATCATATTGGATTGTAATGGAACTTCGACTGGGACTCACACTGGTTGATTGCAAGTTCATATAAATAAATGTCGACACTTGATACAAAATTCACAGAGTACATTTATGCGAGTGCGAGCATAAAGATAATTTAGTACATAATAAATATAAAAGCAAAATACTCAGATATAATATAACATGGAATTAAATATATTAACTATTATAATGACAATATAATATTAGGATAGTAAATATATGTTTAATTACTGACTTTTAATGCTACAAATTAAAATAATAAAATTTAAGAAGTATTTAATAATAAGAGCTGCATATCAATAAATAAGATAAAATATAATATACAGAAATGTTTTTGAAAATAACTATTATAACTAAAATTATTCGGAAATGAAAATAAATTTAATATAATTTATAATTTAAAAGGTTCAAATGTCCATATTCACAAAACTTGGTTTGATTTTAATCTTTTAGTATCTTTTAGCTTGAGAATTTTCCTTTCCAAGTCTTCAATGTGCTCAAGTAATTAACTTTTGGCTTTATTTTTTTTCATCCTTTTCTCCATTTTCTGACTATGGAAGTGAAAGAGGGAGAAGGAAACCACATACGCATACGGACAAGGACGACCACATAATGACTTTGATGTAGAGTTTCTCGGACAAAGTTTTGCCAAAGAAAATATGGAAAATTAACTTGTTAGCCTGGCCAGCAACCACACACACACCCAAACAAAGTGAAAATATATGGGCTTAAGTGTATGTGTGTGTGTGTGTTGTAGGGTAAGAGCAAACATTTAACTATACGCATTGTGCCGTGTTCTCTTTTGGGACAAAGGCCACAAAAAGGTGGGCAAGTCAACATGACAAAACAGATGACAAAGAGAGAGAGAGTTTGAGAATGAGAGAGCAAGAATAGAAAATTGAAAAGAAACTGACAAAACATTTGCGAATATTTTTAATTAAATTTTATAAGAAATTCTTAAAGTGACGAGGCACACGTAAAATTACGTTCAATTATTCTCGATTTAACCCCAAAATGACAATATCTTCTATTGGATTTATTCACAAACACCTTTTCCAATTGAGCAGCTGGAAAAATTGTGAAAGAGTTGTGATTCGATATCGAGTGGCTTTTGTGACTCAATTACAATAAGTCTATTAAACATGTGTCTGCGGTTTGTCTAGACGGAGGATGGAATAGGGAATAAACCGGCAAACGATCAGTCACAATGTCTGGGTCCTTCACTGTCTCAGGGTCTATTCCCGGGGTTGAAGAGCAGGCGAGCGCGTGCCCCTTTTGACTTTCGACTGGTTCTTTGTGCCATCTAACAACAGAATCTACCAGAGGATCATAATAATGATGATCATGATGTTGACGATGATGTTGATGATGGTGCGAAGGTGTTCCAGCTGCCGGTTTGGACTCTGTCTCGATTTCACTTTCGTTACGCCTGCGCCATATAAATATTTCAAATGAAAACCTGGTCCTTGATCGTTGCTCTTTTCCTTTTTCCCTCTCTCCTTCTGCTTTTTCTCATTTTTTGTGGCATCATCGGCTGTGGTTTTGATTACGTATTTATGGAGTGCACAATGGACGTGAGGAGGACTGCCAAAGGAGTAAACATTTTGAAGTAGCGCCATTCCAAAATGCTTTATAGGTTTGTCAGCGATCGAAATATATGTCTGTCTATTCGTCCGTCCTCTTTATGCGTTTTATGTCAACATATCGTGTTACATCCCCATCCCAGGATCACGACCAGGACTAAAACCACAACCAGGCCCAGTCTGAGTCTCATAATCGCTAATGACAATACAAATTGAGAGTGGAGAGCGCCTTTGTTGGTTTTTCTGGGAAGCCTCAAAGACTGACAGCCGGCGCATCGTGCTTAAAAATTTATTAAACAATATATTTGTTTGGCATTTTAAGTGAGTTTCGAATGCCGTATTTTGTTTTTCCTCTTCTTCTTACCATACTTTTCGGAGGGTTGTTAGCAGTCGCCACCTTGAAGCAATCGATTAATATTCGTGGAATGGCGAATCAGAAAGGATCCAAAGAGAAGCTTTTTTCACAGAATTGCTTTAAAAAGCACATAAAGAAACTTAAATTAAAAAATTTGTAATTTTATTCGACATTTACTCAAACCCTTTCATTAGGATTAAAGAAAATTTAAAATAGGTTTTATTTTTTTTATAAATTGATTTTTATGATTTACCATTTCTTAAGCAAAGCTCAGCTAGTATTTAAATTTTAAGTGAGCTAAAACATTAGTTTTAAGTTCTTCATTTCAACCTGAAAAGATCAACTGATCCATCTGAACGATCGGTTGAAAGCTTGTTAGGTTTTTAGGTTTTTAATTTGAGAAGTTGAACCATAACAGCATATTATTTAATTTACACTGAAAATATTCAAACTTATATTTTTCTTAAATTATTTTTTTTTGTTTTTCTGCTTTTTGGAAATGGGTCTCCCTCAACTGCATAATTAATTAAATTATCTGGCGCCTACGCTTTGACAGGACCAACTGAGAACTGACAGTTGTACAAAAAAAATCACTTAATTAAATATTGATACAAATGTAAATTGTCTTGATTAATGATGATTGTCCTCGGTGAGGCGCACTTGTAACAACTCCCAGACTCTCTCTCTCTCTCTGTGAGAAATCAAATCCCAAATCAAACAACAAGGGAGATCAAACGTAATTTACAAAAACAGGCAAAAGGACACTCGACTGCTTTCTCCCTTTCTCTTTTCCTATTTCTGCTTTCTCTCATGCCCCTTCTCAGCAGTTGTAAAAGTGTTCACATCAAACGGCTTTCAAATTAATTGTTTTGTCTTTTTTTCCACGTTTTAGTTGTGTCCCGATAAACAATTTGATTATTCGATAAACAAATACAAAATGTATGACACAACTACACACATGAGAGTGTGTGCGTGTGTGAGTATGTGAGTGTGTGTGTATCGCACACTCTTTGACCTGCCCCCAAAAAATATCTCGCCATTGTCTCGCTGTCTGTCACAGGCAGCTTCGTTGGCTACTCCATGGCATCTGAGTTGTGTGTGGTCGCCGTTGGAGTGTCTTTTGTTGTATGCTCGTTCTGATATCGTCGCTTTTGTTTGATGCCCCGGCGACAGACAAAAACAACAACAACAACAACAACAACGACAACTTGATTGTGATTTTGGGGAACCCGGGACCCAATCATAATTATGCATGTTGTTTTCTGTGTTGCTTGTTTGTTTGTTGTTGTTTGGGCTCTTGTTAATAATGGCGTTAATGTTTATGCTGATGAGAACTGCATGGACCACCCTCGCTTTAGGATTATAGACATATATTTTATGACCTCAAATCACACATATACTTATTAAAGAATTGATTGAGTTGTTAATGTTACTCAGGATCGAAACAGGTTGATCAACTCTGAAAGGAAATTGTTCCACTCAAATTCAAGTCATGAAACACTCTTACAAAATTAGATACAAGTGCAGGGAAGTAACAGAAGCACAGTATTAATATTTCCAAATTATATGAGTCAAATGCAAATATTATGAGAGTAACAACTTAATAACCTTTGTAAAAAAGGGGTATTAATTATTGTCCATTTATTAACTAACATTCGAATAGAACTAAAATTGATTGTTACATTGAACGTTATTTTAAAAGCAAAGAATTTCGACAGAATAAGATTGGTTCAACATTAATAGACGTTATAAACTTATTGATCTTGCTAGTTAAAATTTTTTTATCATCATTTTTGTTTATTCCTTCAATTTTTATAAAATATTTATCACGTAATAATATATACGGATAACTTTACATATCTGCGAAGCGTAAAATAACTAGAATCTCGAATACTAATCTTAAAGATCTAAATAATAATAAAATAATAATTTCTTAACTTTTGTACTATAGACGGAAAACTGACATATGCATGTATGTATATTGAAGGAAGTCGCTAAACTTTAACTTTCTATAAAATATCTAATGGTTTTATAACGGTAATGATTTTAAAGTCATAAGATAAGGACGCTTGACGATATAATAATTAAACTCCTGTAGCAGTACGAAAGCATATTATGTACTCTGTGTATTCCCTAAAAACTAAACAAAATATGCTCTAAAGCATAAGCATCCAAGACCTATTAAAAGGCAATCAAATGATAGAACACAGTTGAGCAATCAATCGAAACGCCCACACAACATCAGTGCTATTTAATCTCGACGATCCAATTGAAAATCCACAAAAAGCGCAATCATCGTCAGTGAAAACACCACGAAAACTCGTCTGAAATGGACCAATAATTACAGGCGTGTTAAGTGTCGGCTCAAAGGACTAACAAAAACTGTGCAAATATTTGTTTGCAGTTTATCAAAAGCGACTTCTGTCAATGTTGTTGTTGTTGTTGTTGTCAAATGTGATTATTAATGGTAACAACAAAAACAGCAACAACAACACCCTTTAGAGAGCACCCTCAACCGAGAATGAGAGAGAAATCTGTGCGCCCTTTTCTATAGCCCAAAACGTATGCTAGTTGTCAGAGAGAGGGTGTGACAATCCGAAGAACCCAACTAATGAGTGTAAACAATGCAATGGAAAATCCTAAAAAAATAGAGAGGAGGATGTGGAAGGAAGTTTTGGAAAAACTGCCACAAACTGTTTGATTTGTCGCTTAGGACTAATGAAACCAACCATTAGAGCGTATGTTTCTGGTTCCTGGTTCCTGGCTTCTGGTTCCGTGTGCTTCCGGGGGTTGCAATACACTTCAAATTGTTGCAATTTATACCCCGCCAGCTCCCTTCGCCCCTTGGCACAAAGGGATGTTTACTTTCACGGACAGAGAGACGGACTGGGAGTCGGAGTCAGAGTCTGAGAGGAATGCCACGCTGATGAGTTGTGAGTTGATTACGTGGTTGACGTTGTCGTTGCTTTTTGCTGTTATTGTTGTTGTTGCTGCCACTGAGTTGCAATATGAGGGCGCATGTTGCTGCCGTGGAATCGGCAGCTGTCTTCACGTGAACTGCAGCCGCGATACTCGCAACTCCAACTCCACTCCGCGCAACTCTTTATGGATTTTTCACCTTGTTTTATTTGTCTTTTCCCCACCTCTGTTGAGGTACGTGCTTGAACTGGCTAATACGCTGTTGGCCACCTGAGTTTTAAGTTCATTGTTAACTCCGAAATGAACAGCAATGCGGCTTTCGCTAATGTAGGCGCCAGGTCAGATCTGTTTTTAGGGGCCAGTCCCTTGGTCAGCAATGATGATGAGCTGCCGCTTTCGTGGGAAACTCTCTATAATGGCATGCGGGTGTGGTTTTTCCTTCCATTTGTATGTTTTGTCTATAAATTAATGAAATTGTATTTTTAGTGCTACAGTTGATATGATTAATAGTCGGGATGGTTGGAGCTGCCTGAGAAGTGCTTTGGGGCAGCAGTTGTTGCATGCCACTCAGGCTTGTTGCACTTGTTCTAATGAGTCTTAAGAGTCAGTCGCAGGTACTCGTGTCTTATTGAGCAATTAGTTAAATGGTTCCTAAACTGTTGACAGTAAACGTTTTATCAAAGTTTTTTGTCCAAACATCAATCAAAATGTTTTGAGTGCAACTTTCACATGGTAGAACAATTTGTCAGCGATCGACATGATCACGATCTGTTCCTTATGACAGTGTCTACCAGTAGAATCTTGAATATTTGACATGCTCATTACCAGACTCCACTCTGTGGTTTCCTCTTAGGCTTCCCCCCTTTCTCCCCCTCTTTAGGTAAAATAAATATCTTTGAATTACGGAGGAATGCGGGGCTGATAATGGGGATTCGTTTTCTAAGAAAATATCTTTAGTTTTGCCAATAAACATTGTGAGGCCCCCAATAGTCCATGTATTGGGTCTCTCCGCCATCGAAATGTATTGAACTGAGTCAGCCGATATAAAGAAACCGCAAAATCAAAAGCTGTTATCAACAATTGAAGGTCAATAACGTATATTTAGAATTTCCAATTTATATAGTATATTTTTATTGAATTCAAATTCTTGTTATTTATTATTTTATCGAACGATACTTTTTTTTCTCTAAGGTGCGTTTTTGTTCGTTAGACATTTTCATGTTCCAATAAAACATAGAAAACTGTTTAACTTAATTTAAATCAGTTATCAGTTTTTGCGAATAAATTTTTTAAGCATTTTTTGCATTCCATTAAACAGTTTGCTTAGTTTGCATAAGCTTCTCTGATTTTTGCTGTTATTGAACTCATTATTGTAGTGCACTTATTTTTATGCTCCTGGGACACATACGATAACCAAGTTTCTTCTAGTAAATTTTGATACCCTCTGAAGGGTATATTGGGTTTGTCAAAAGTTTTTAACAAACAGATGAAGGCGTGGCAGACCAAATAATATATAAATATTCTTGATCAGCATCAACAGCCGAGTCGATATAGCCATGTCCGTCTGTCTGTCTGTCTGTTCGCATGAACAAACAGAACTTAGAGATAGTAAGGGCTACAATATCCGTTTTGGTCAATATCGACCACATATTCAGTCAGGCAATACATTCGCCTAAAATAAGCGAAAAATCAGATATACCTGGGAAAAAATGTGTTTTTTTTTGGTGAATGTCTCAGATACTATAACACCTATGGACAACTATTTTGGCATGCAAGTTTCTATGTGCAATTTAAAGATAATGCCTTCAAATTTTTTTTGGTTGCCAAGCCCCCTCCGCTTAAAAACTGCACAATTCCGTTTAAATTTTGCATGCCTACGATTCACTTAACGTATAGTTTTGCAACTTAGCGTATACTTGGAGACAAATAATATCAAACGATCCTGAAAATTGCAAAAAAATCTGACGAAAATATAAAAAGTTGGTCATACAACGAAAATCGTTACTTTCAAGCAAGGCACTGAGCTGTGCACACAAGCAACGAAAACGATAAGCATTGTGCGAGCGAGATAGACATACAAATATGTGTGCATGTTAAGTTCTTGCAGCAGTTACTCAAATTTGAACTCATAATTGCAAACGAAGCTCAGAGGGTATTACCCGGTCGGCATGCCCGACTGCCATTTTCTTTCTTGTTTAATTTTCAAACATTGATTGTGGGAAAAATGCTAAAGTTTAATAATTTCTGGGAGTTATTTTGGTGGAAGCAATGAGTTCTCTATGAAAACAACGAAAAATCTATGCAGTTTTGAAGAATTCCATTCTACAAATTGTATTATCTATGTACATATAAACACCCAACTTGATAATAAACGCACCCCTCTGTGTTGAAGTGAGACAGACTCGACCCACTGTCAGTTAGTCAATAAGCGACACCGTGCAACATGATCCATCATGAACATTCAAGTTGAAAGCTATAGTTGAACAGGGAAGAGCTAAAACTAATATTGAAATACGATGCCGCGATGACAACAGACAAAACATTGCTCCCTCCCCGAAGGTAAAGTGAGCTAGACATAGAGAAGTTTGTCGATAGAGAACAAGAGACAGGAGACAAGGCAGGAGGCAGAGGACTGATGTCTGCTGTCTGATGCCTGACAGATCAATGTGAGAGAACAGCCCACAGCATGAGATGAGTTTTCAGCTCAGCTTGCGATCGGCACGCGACTTGCAGGAAGCTGCAACTGCCTCTGTGCCACTGTGTGTTGTTGCCACAAACACGTAGCTGCATAACTATGTTTTCAATAAGCAACGCCGTAGGATCAGATCAGTTATTAAAACTGACGATGATGATGATGATGTAGTTGTTAATGGCTTTCTCGCGAGCTTATCAACGTGTTATCATCATGTTATCAACCCCGAACCCAATCGCACTTATCGCCCACGCGACACTGGTCTTGCACTACAAATTCGGATAACTAACGTTAGCACACTGAAACAAGAAAGAAATGTCAGTCGGGCATGCCGACCGTGTAATACCCTCTGAGCTTCGTTTCCAATTATGAGTTCAAATTGGAGTTGCTGCTGCAAGAACTTAACATGTACACATATTTGTATGTCTATCTCGCTCACACGTTTTTCGTTTTCGTTGCTTGTGTGCACAGCTCAGTGCAATGTACGTGGCTATGCCTTGCTTGAATGTAACGATTTTCGTTGTTTGAGAAACTTTTTTGATTATAGTCCGATTTTAATGAAATTTTTACAATCGTTTGATATTATTTGTCTGCAAATAAATTCTAAGTTACAAAACTATACGTTTAGAAATAAGTGAGCCCGCCGCTTGCAAAGTTACAACGCAATGGTGCTTTGAGTGGGCGATGGAGGCGTGGCATCCAAAAAATTTTGATGGCATTGTCTTTATATTGCATCTAGCAACCTGCATGCCAAAATTGGTGTCCCTAGAAGCCATAGTTACCGAGATATTCGCAAAAAAACTGTATTTTTTCCGAGGTATGTCTGGTTTTACGCTTATTGTGGGCGAATGGGGCGTGGCATCGAAAAAAAAAGATTCTTGTATTGACTAACTAAATATGTGGTCGATACTGACTAAAACGGATATTGTAGCTCTTACCATCTCTGAGATCTGCTTCTTCATACGGACAGACGGATAGACGGACGGACAGACGGACATGGCTAAATCGACTCGTCTTGTGATGCTGATCAAGAATATATATACTTTATGGGGTCTGCCACGCCTCCTTCTGCCTGTTACATACTTCTGACAAACCCAATATACCCCTCAGAGGGTATAAAAAAATTGTAAAAACTAAATTTTTGTGCCTTATAAATTTGTTGAAACATGTATTCAGATTTCAAGATCACTTTAAGTAAATAAACAAATTATATATAAATTAGAATGCGGTTTTAAAAAATTTAAGCTTTTGTTGTTAAATTATTTTAATAAAATGAAATAATTAAAATCACATAATAATAATAATAATAAAATATTTTAGACCACATTACACTTAACTGTTTTTTATATATTTAATTTAAGGGAAATATATTTTTTATTGTAGTTGAAAATATATTCATTTCATATTAAACTGAAAAATTCTGGTTAGAAAATTTTATAAATTTAACTAAGGAATATGCTCGATTTTGCCAGTGTATCACGTTTTTGTTATTTATTTCTTAATATGTGGGCTTGTTGAACCGTAGACCCATTTGTTAAGGTGTGGGTAGCCCAGATTTAAGTTAAATATACTTTAGCAAAGTATTAATCAGCATAATAATTAACAGTTGTTGATTTTAAAAAAGTATGTAAAGAAAAACAATAAAATTTTCATTTGCACAAATAGTATATTTTGCCCAAATTATAATTTTATATTATTATGTAATTGCTTATAGATTTGTATAGCATTAGGAATTAATAGTTTATTTTGAAATGCTCTTTAATTCCAAGTAGAATACCTCACTGTTTTCTAAGGTTGTTGACTTAAATTATTAAATATTTTCCATTGCATTTCTAACCCAGCTAATATATGTGTTGGTTTGCATATACATATACATACATACATATATTATTTGAATGTTTTTTGGATTTTCCCACACCCACACGATCTGGAAATGTGCCAATGATCATCTGTGACTGAGCTTAACCCAATAAATAGCTGACATAGCTGCGAGAATAGCGAAGAGAGTTCACACAAGTGAGTCATAAATTGTGAATTGCAATGCGCATTATTGTCAGTGGGAGATACCAAAAAGTCATAAGAGTCGAGTCGAGTCGAGTACTGAGACTGGCCTAAACCAACTGTTGGCCCAGACAGTCTCGTGGACACTTTCTGCCAAACAGTTGGCACCTAGATTGTTATTGTTGTTGTTGCTGTTGCTGTTGCTGCTGCCGTTGTTATTTATGAGTTTTGTGATGTTTCTGCAAATTTTTCTATGCAAGACAGAGCACGAGATAGATAAGGGGAGCAAAGGCTGCGACAGAGAGAGAGAGGGAGAGAGAGAGACAGCAACAAAGAGAAAGGGAGAGGGAAACTGCTTTGTTTTTCGCTGTGCGCTGTTCGCTCTTGCTGCTTACTTGAACTTGTGCCTTGCGTCTTTTCTCTTATCGCGCGTCAATTGCGCAGACAACTTCATTGTAAGCCCAAGATTCCTGCGCATTGATGTTGACAGCAGGAGTTCCAGCTAGAGATGGACATAAGTATCGCTTGCTTTACAGTGTAGCACGAATGGGTCACAATTTTGTAGGAGTAGAATCTAACTTTCAAGTAACTTATTATTTTTATGTACAATCCATTTTAAAACCGATTCTATGTCCGCCAAAAAATATTCCTTAACTTAAAACAGGAACGTAAATCTAATTTAAACTCCTTTTCACGTCGTGTTATTTACTAATATGTATATATAAATTGTCTACCTTTATGCTTCCATCTCTAGACCACAGCACGCGTCGTCTAAGAAAACCACAGAAGGAAGTTGCCTCAATGTTGTTTTGTGGTTCCATCTTGGCCAAGTCTTTGGTTTGGCAAAGACATTTCCAGACTTTCTGGTGCCTGGCAGCGAATCTAATTACATTTTGTGGCCAACGAGTTTTCAATAGAGACTTTGTTTTTGAGCGATTTCCATCAGTCAATAAAAAAAGTGTAGTTAAACTCAAAGTCGAACTCAAAGTCTTTGGACTCATGAGGATGTCTTCTATGGACACAGCGGGAATGGGAAAGACGAGTTCCATCTGATACGCGAAGACTCTGTAGAAATTCACAACTTTATTTGCACAGCATTTCGTGGAAATTGAAATCCTCACGAAATATTTCGCTGTTAACTGGAATGCAACAGCAGCTCTTCCTGTCTAACAAATTATAGAAACGTGCTGCCCCAGAAAATAATACAAACAGTTCATACATTATAGTACATATAATGGCATATGTGGCATATGTTGCGCTGACAAGCCAAACAATTAAAACTAAAGTGGAAACGATCAAAATGTGCAACCCCGCGACACAGATCTATTGCTGCAGATAGAAAACATTCAAACCGCACTACCAGGCAATTTGCATAAATTAATATATTATAAATGTTATGTAGAGGAATAAAGTTGCTAGTCCAACTGGGTTGTGCCTAACACCCTCGCATAGCTCATATGTTGGTGCTGTGCTGTGCTGTGATGTGATGATGCTATAGCGTGACTCGTGACTCATTGCACTGTTGGAATGAATTCTTCCCAATTGGCTCGAACTCTCTCCCTTTCCCTATCTGTCGATGTGTCGAGCGTCATGTGTTGTCCTATGCTAATGAGTCGTCACTGTGCAGGACACTCTTTGAACTCCAATTCGAAATGCATGTGGAAGATGATGAGGCGGTCGCCTTTTGACATTGTCATGCTGTCAAGCGTAACCAAACTCCGATAAGAGCAATAAAAATGAAAATAGGTTGCGAGGTTGCCACAAATTCAAATACAAATGCAACAATGGGTAGCTTTTTGGGTAGGGCAACATCTGTGTGCTCTGTTGCCACAAAATGTGTGGAAGTGTGAGGCGAACCTGCGAAGTGTGTGTGGCATTGAACAAATGGGTTACACTAAAAGAAAATGTTTTGATGATATATTTCATAAAACGTTTTAAAAGAATTCGGATAAAATCACTTGTCTACAAAAGACAATTCATATGTTTGTAATCTATTAAAATTATGTATTTTAAAATACATCTTTTCATACGCATCAAATGTTCGTAAGAAAAAATGTAACTATTTATTTAATTACGGACGAGATTAATAAAATCAATTTACTATAATAATTACTGTACATAATGTCAGTCTCATTAAATGTAACAAATATATTAAACTATAAATAACATTTCACATTGAATTGTTTGCATACATTATTTAGAAAAATGCTGATCGCATAAAATTTTTTAAAGTGTATTTCATGGCACGCGATCACTGGGACAGCACGTACCAATGCTACCGACTCCGAAACAATATAATATATGCACCCACACAGTGATGACACGCATACCTTTAGGAACAAAACATAAACAACTTATGGGTAGACATCAAATTGGAACTGAAAAAAAACTAAAAATAATGCCAATTGGTTTATCACTTGGCAACCGAAAATTAAACAAGCGAGGGGATGGATAAATGTAAGCGAATTGAAAACAAAACACAAATGTAAAATGCAAATTGCCAAATTGCATAATTTTTAATCGATCGAAGAGTTGAAAGTACAGTAGGTTTAGATGTACCGATGAGCCTTGGTCTGACGTTGCCAGTTCAGGGGAAACAAACGCTTCCATAGTTCATATCGTGCAGAGTTCTGATTCTCCTGAAGTACAATCTCATCTCCTATGTCTAGGTAGTAGCGCTTCTTGAAGCTAAAAGGACGCCAGCGAATATCACGGAGTTGTCGATCAGTTGGCTTATTGGGATCCCTAAGGCAGGAAATAACTAAATAGAACTTTTTTATGTACCCAATAGAATTCTACTAACCCTTTGTAAGCAAAAGCTGTGAACATTCGTATCATGATATCAACCAATCGGAATTCATCGTCGTCCTCAGTAAACATACGGCTGATCGAGGGCTCCACAAACAAATACATTAGATCATCGTGATGTACTACACCATAGGGAGCATCCTCTGGATAATGGATGTGGCTCCTTCCTCCTTGATAGGAAAAACGATAGTAATAGAGCTTGGTTGTCCTCGCCGCCAAATGAACAAAGCGATGTATTCCAAATCCTGTTAAGGCATCTGAGTAGAGCATAGCCAATGATTCTAACGATCCATTCATACTAATTGGTTGATCTCCAAAGTATTGATGTCTCAGTTCCTGACTTATGTTCAGAGCACGTGGACTACTTGCATTATACAGGAAACAAACGGGCGCCAAACTATTAAAGTTTTCATTGAAGGCAGTAAGCAATGAAGGATTTTGCAATATAGCTATAAAGAGTATTAAAATTAGTTGATTGGTATATCTAAAATCTGTTTCGAACTCACCTATGGCTGGACCCACAAACTCATCCTTGGTCATGCCTGTGATGATGGGTATTTGCATGTGTTCCTCATTCTGATAACTGCGCACGGGATCCTCAATGAGGAAACGTTCCTGCCCAAAGTCCGCCTCAATGACGGGTTTCCACAATATTAAGGGGTTGTTGTGCCCAAAGTCGAACATTTGCGGCAGGGTATTGGCATATTCCAGATAATGTTTCTACGAATTTAGAGGATCATGGCTAGTTACTCTAAAATTCATTTCACTCACTAACTTACCCCTCTCAGGCAGTCTAACATATTGTTGATGTCCTCCGTATTACAATGTAGTAATGCCGCTTGCTTCTTTGCAACATCGATTTGGTGTTGTGGCAGAGACCATTGACCCGTTGCGGCACCACTCATCACAATTGCACGATGGAAGAGACCACGCGACATAGGAGAAACCATGTGCAGAGTGACAGCCATGGCTCCGGCGCCATAGCCGAGCAATGTGATCAGATTGGGATTGCCGCCAAATCGTGAGATGTGCAACTTGACCCAACGCAGTAATTGTACCTGATCCTTTAGTCCCATGTTGCCTGGTGCTTGCTTCGTTCCTGTAGCCAGAAATCCCAGGGCTCCCAGGCGATAATTGAAGGTCACCAGAACCAGATTACGATCCATAAAATACTGTGGACCTGCAAAATTCTTGCTCTGTCCAGAGAGGGAATAAAAGCCGCCGGGATGTATGAAAACTATAACTGGTTTCTGGGGATTTGGATTTGATTCGCTGGGAAGTTCTCTTGAGTAGATGTTGAGTCTTAGGCAATCCTCGCTAACATCCTCGCTGTTGAGACCAGGCTGCGGACACTTGGGACCATCGAAGGTAGCATCAAAGACATCAAACCATTGTTCCACTGGCTCCGGTGGCTTGAACCGGAGATTCTCCACAGGAGCCTTGGCATAGGGAATGCCCCGAAAGGCAAAAAAATTGCGACCCGCTTGGGAGGGTAGAATAGTACCCCTAATCTTGCCCAACGCTGTGGTAATCACCAGATCCGAGAGTTCCTTATCATTGCCTATGGGTGTGTCGTCATCCTCATCCCAGTTCTTGGCCAACTCGCTGCTATTCTGGCCAATCGAATAAGGACTCCAATTAAGGAGCAGCAGGAACACTGCAAACTGCTGCCACATCTCAACTATGACTGTGGAAACCTCAACGCCATTCGCAGGCTTTTATAGTCCCCCAGTTGGAGCTGGATTTAGTGACAAAAAAGAAATGCAAATTGATGATCTTCTGTTGTTGGTTGGAGTTGTATGTGGGCGTTGTTTTTGCTTCCTTGTTCTGTTGGCTGTTCTTCCCATGTCCAATTCTGCAGATCCATAAATAACCCACTGTCTGCATTCAAGTTCTTCCCACACACACCTTTTGCAACTCCCTTTTGCTCCTTTTACTCCTCGCCTTCTCCAAAATCAACCCACGTTCGGTTGTCTATCAATTTGTTATTGCTCCAATTTTCCCACGTGAACTTGTTTGCGTGTTTGTGGCTTATTAGATTAGACACCCGAATGGACTTCTCCTCTCTGACCTACCCAAAAACGAAAAAACAAAGGAACATAGTCGAGGGAAAAAAGCAGGAAAGTGATCCTTAAATGCTCGCTAATAGCGTTTAATGGTTGAGCATAAAAGGTGAGCACAAGTCATAAACTTTCCAACACCGCAAGATGACACACCCCTCTTTCTCTCCCTCTTTCTCTTCCACTTCCTCTATCTCTATATCTATCTCTTTCGTTCTCTGTTTGATACGAAGCACATGCGCTTAAGTGTTTTCTTTGTGCACTTCCTTTCCATTCCCTTCCTTTCATCTTTGTTGCTCATCGCATAAATTGTGAGTTGTGTTCGTTTTAGACAAAAGCGTGCTAATTGGATTTATATTGGGTTATTATGAAGCCAACTTGGAAGCAGCTACTACACTTCCCACTTCACAGTGTGAAATGGCATTCGGGATTGACCTTTCCACATATAGTTTCCTTAATAGATCCGCTGGGAACTAAAAACAAAGATGCGTGTGTTTTTCAAACATTAAGTTATTAGGCTAAATATATGTAATCAAAGTATTATATATCTATTTAAATAATATTTTATAATTATTTCGAATCACACATATAATATTCTACTATACTGATTAAATTCGGAATTAAACTAAGAACTCCGCTGTATAAAACCCAATCATAAATAAAGTTAAAAAAACCGAACTGAACTTCTGATACCATCTCCGACTATATTTAATGTAGAATAAAACATTGTTTTATGTGTTTCGCAATTTGTATTTCTGTTTAATGTTACTGTAACTAAATTTAAACTTTAATTTTGCAAGAGTAATAATTTCTAAATTAAATGAAACATTTAAATATTAAATATTTTTAATTATGCTCTAAGGCTTGTGTATAACATATGCAGATAAGAGACTCTTTTCAATTTATTTTATTTTAATTCAATTCTAAAATATTTAATAGTTTAAATATACTCATCATTTGTATAGCATATACTTTGGGTTTCAAATCTTTGTCTTGAAATCTTGTTAAAATTTAGTCTTAAATATTTACTTCAAAAGACAACAGAACTAAAAATTCCCAACTGGTCTTTAGAACAATTGCGCAAAGAGTTAATCTAGCAGAACAACTCCTACACTTCAGTTTTTTTCCAGTTCCAGATCCAACTGGAACTTTATTGTTTGCTCTGTAGCAGAGTGTGAATAATTGATGATATTAGCTCATGACTTGCGTTGCCTCGCCCAATTTTGTTTACTTGGCTGTCAACTCAGCGGCGATCCTCACGCCCAGAGATGCTCATGGCCATAATAAATATCTAGGCAAGCTGTGCCGTTGTTAGACATTCTGTGGTCGTCGTATTACCAGGTAATTGTAACATCAGCTCTAGCAATGGGTACTGGCTCTGACTCTGACTCTGGCTATGGCTCAGTCTCGAGCTCGGCAGGTGACACAAAAAGTGCAGACGCCTCCGGAGCTGCGACCAGACACTAATGACCAGAAACACAAGAGACGCAGACGAGAAAGGGACTGAAAGAGACCGGGAGAGAGAGAGAGAGAGAGACGAAGATATAGAGGAGAAGGTCGTGCCATGCGCCACAGGATGTGTCTGCAAAGATGTCGTGAGGTGTGAAGTGTGTGTTGAGCATCACTCCGTCTGTCCGTCTGCATGCATGTCTATATGTCCCTTTTATGGCTCCTGCCGCGCCTCAAGCTGACTGCTCAAGTGTCTCCTCTTAATCAGCTAGTTTGTGCTGCCCCTGTGGTGATTTTGTGGGTTTTTCCTATTAAAAAAGTGTGTTTTGGTTTTAAAACTTTCAATTTGGATTTAATTAGTTGGCAAATATGAACACACTGCTAGCCAGGTTAACTCTGTGTGGTCTAAAGAAGTCAAATATTTCGCTGGAAACATATCACATTATAGCACTATCAATCTGTCCATCTACTGCATTGGTATTTTTGGCCTTTTTTTTTGAACATACATAAATTGGGCATAGACACTGGATGATTTTTTATCAAAATAATTGATTTTCATCCCATGGATCTATCAATCTATATTTATATCTATATCATCTAATTAAATTTATATATTTAAGAGTCTTTATGAGCGGGGAATCCATCTCTTGCACAAAAGAAAGCATAAGGAATTGGTTCAAAATGACAAATAAATAATTTGCTTTAAACAAAAAAAAAGTAATAACTTAGTAAACAGTTTTATATACGTATTATGTATACACTAATTTTTTAAATATTATTCACTATATTTTCTTTGATACTTTGCCTAAAGCACTTTACAAATGTTATCTGCATTGTTTTCAATGTAACTAGTAATATTTTTATACATCTATCCTACCAAAATTCTATCCTGCCTATCTATCTAACCATCCACCTATCTATCTATTAGACTCGAATCACTAGCATTTCCCCTGACCCAACTGTTTGGGTGTCAAAATATATAATTTATTGAACGTAATCATTAGATTGTATTACGTTTTCCCCTGTTCAAAATTAGCATCCCATTCTATTTGCAACTTGGTTGCGCCCCTAGTCGAGGTATGTGCCACCTCAGCAACCCTCCAAAACCATAAATGCATATTGACTAATGAAATGTTTTTGGTTTCGACGCGATTTCGATATCGAGGACCCATTTTTGAGGTCGTTCTGGGCCAAACGATTTTAGTTATTTATGTGGCTTTTGTTGCTGTTCATTTTTGGCTATAAAAATGCAGACAATAATGTGAATTATATTTTCCATTTTCCTATTTGCTTTTTTCACTGCTTTATGCCAATTTGCATTTGATAATACACCCGCGAATGTTGGCTAATTAGTGGGGATTTGTTTGTTAGTTTTTATGGTCTGCCAAAACGCCAGCGAGTCGTGTGCCCAAAAGCCATGAATAATTCCAGGGGAAGGTGGCACTCAGAGGCACGCGACAAAAGGTGTTCCACACTCCATGCTAAACCATGGATTTGGTTGCAGGCATGACACGATATGTCCGTATATATTATATATGGGTAAAGGTGTGTGTTTCAAATAAACACTGAATATAATTTACGTGTTTGCTGGATTTACTTAAAACGTCGGAAAATATGATTAAAGTATGAAAACTAACTATTTTCTTCATGGTTATGCTAAATTAATATTTGTGATCTATATTTTCAGTTTGCTAAATGCTTTTCAAACAGATCATTTTATTTGAATTTTAGTGGTTAAAATAAAAACTGGTACTTACCTTGACCGCTTACGACTTGACAACTTATTTTTTTTCATATTTATCCAGCATTCTTAATTTTAAATTAATTTACTGTTAGTTTTTGAAACAGCTTTACCTAAGAGAATTACCTAATTTGAATTTTATGGTTAAAGTAAACTGAATAAAAATCTATACTTGTCAATTGTAAGAAAGTTAAAACAAGGATAGTTTCGAGCTGGAAACATTTGTTTTTAGGTGCTGGAACCCTAACTAAATAGTTGATTGAATATTAAGAGTTATATTCCATTCCCTGAGTTTCTTACTGTCATCGTACTACGTTTCTACATTTATATGTAACAATTCAATTATGTTTAAAGAATTATATGTATAAAGTGGTATATAAGCCCAAACAATATTAAAACTATTCAGTCCATCTCGTTTGAGTATCTGTTTACAGCTGCTACGCACAGTATTCGCACAGAGGAACTCGGAAAGGTATCAATCACATGAGCATATGCAAAAGGAGATATGGCATAGATGTGCGCACACTCCACAAAAATTGATAATCCTCCCTATTCAAAGTAATCGGGCGCGACATAAACAACAATTGGCAAACGGTAAAAACTGTCAAAGGCAATTGTTGCAGTCTTTGTGTAAATGGGCACAACAAACTGACAGACAGACAGACGAAGAGATGATAGATCATGTGATTGAAGTTTTTGATTTGCAATTATTACAAAAGGGGGAAAGAGACAGCATCCAACAGCATATCGAGTGGAACTCTAAATGAACGTGGGAGTTTCTGAGTTTGCACCTTGACTAAGTTGAAAACCCGTTGTGAGGAGTCCCCTGGTTGCTTCTTGGATGCGAAGCACGTGCCACAAGTGAAGTGGCAGGCAGCGCGCCTAGCATGTAAATCTGCATTTGTGTGTGCCACTTGCGACAGCCGCCAGCATAAGGCTAGAAGTGCAGCTGGCTGGCTAACTGGCTGCTTGCCACAGTCTTCGCCACTTCCTTTTCGTGGTCTGTTTGAGAATTGTTCATGGAGTATAGACTATGGTCTAAGCAATGGGCAACGGGGAATGGAGAATTGAGAAATGAGAAACCCGTGCCGTCTACGTGCCGTCGATCGTCATAACTTTAAAAACTAAATTAATTGTTTTGTTATTATTTTACTTTATTTTTTTTTTTTCATCTACATTTTCAGGTTGCATTCTGGCCAAGAAGCTGGCTAGCACCTGTTGTTGGCCAAGGTCTGTGGACATTAATTGAATATTAATAAATTGTCGATCCTTTGATTTGCGCCTGCACTTTTCATTTCTATAATCGCCTTCATAATCGTCATCGTCATCGTAATCGTAATCATAATCGTAATTAAGTTAAACTTCTACATGAATTGTTAAGATTTTGGCGTCTGCCACAGTTGCCACAGTCGGTGGCGGCTTCGGTTCTGTTTCCTTTCCTCTCTCCATCTCTACATCTTGTCGTAGGTCATGCGTGCTGTTGACCAGTCGAAATGTCGTCTGAATCGGAATTGGAATTGAATTCGACATCGAAAGCGGTCCCACCTAACTGAACTGGCGCTACGCTACTTCTCGTCACTTGATTAAGGTTCATATTTATGCGGGATGAAGGTAATTTCCTCCCAGATTGAATGCATCTTGAGAGAGGGGAGACAGCTGACAGAAGGAGGTTTTCTTATTGTACACTTTACATTAACATTTATTTCAAGAGATTTACTCTTAACGCCACCCAATAGACCGCACAACTCAGCTTATCTTATCAGAGTATCTGAGCTGGTTAAAGCGCACACAGACTCAATACAATTTAGTTAATGCAGTTAAGATATGGCTGAATAAGCAGCAGAAACCGAAACTTGTTCGAGACCATGACCTTGGTTCTACCCATAAAACTAATTCTGAAAAAACCATTGAATAAAAATCAAAATAAAATAAGTAAAAAGAGTTTGCCTGGGAAACGATGTCAATGTTCCCCGAGGCGTCTAACTGCGTATTGCAAGAATGAAGAATCAGGAAGAGAATACCAGAATGATGAGAATGCTCCATAAGTGTTGTGATACCCGTTGATTCCCATACGCATGAAGACTGTGGTTAGACCTGGAGTTCCTTGACATGCCAGCGTTATATGGGATAATCAAATGTTTTGGCCAAAACACATTAGTGTCAAATGGCTTTTGCCTCGGGCTACGTCTCCTGTGCTGCCTGCTCATTGTTTAAACAAGCGACAGAACGCGTGTCCAGTGGACAGAATCGATATGCGATATACGATACACGATAGTTGATGATTGTCCAGTGTCGGAGAACCTTCATTAAAATCATTATTTTGCAAATGTGGCAAATTTTCAACAGTTCATTTAACTGATTAAAGTGTATGGTATTTTTGGAGCAATTTTCCTGATGAAGAAATGGAAAAAAAACCTGCGGCTCTAGAGCTCTAGAGCTCTTTAAGCCTTGAGTGGCTAAATTACACTTTTCGTACTATATAATTTTGGCACCTTCTGTCTTTTACTTTTTGTCATGTGCGTTTGTCAGAAGAAGTCATAAAATTAAATTTATGAGTCATAATTTTTATAA
Source organism: Drosophila tripunctata (assembly GCA_035047385.1). Taxonomy (NCBI): domain Eukaryota; kingdom Metazoa; phylum Arthropoda; class Insecta; order Diptera; family Drosophilidae; genus Drosophila; species Drosophila tripunctata. The sequence continues at coordinate 261,537 of JAWNPS010000165.1, forward strand.
TCAAAAAGTCTTTTGTTTTAAAGCGTAAGTTGAGGCTCAATTCCAGGGAGTACAACTCATCTTTATAATTGGGTTCTAATCGCACTCATCGACCCCAAGCATCCCCTCCCCTCACCCGATTCTAACTGACACACTACAGAAAACCATTAGCCTTCGTCTTTAAAATACATTTGTCAAAAGGTTTCTCAATCATATTGTATTTTGTTATTGTGGGTGATGTTAAATATTAATCAGTCAATAGGCAAAATGTTAATCCGCATTTAAAATACCTAACTCTTCCTATTATTGTTGTTGCCCTTAATCTATTAGTGGACCGCCCAAAGAGTCTAGCAATTAATTGCGTAAATGGAAATATTGCCTTTGGTCTTTTGTCTTTGTTGGGTGCCACAAGTCACACTTTGCTTATTTTTGAGTTACACTTAAAAAAATCGGTAGCTAAAAACACACATATTAATATAAAAATTTCAATTTTGTTTTGCATTTTTACTACCTTAATCACTCTTTACGTCGAATTTTAATGGAGAACCAAGGCAATAAAATTGAAATTTTCTATGAGTAATTTACATAAGATTTTAATTATGAGTCACTTTATTTATGCCATAAAAAATAAAATATCGTTAAATAATGGTGTGCAATATTAGGTTTTTAGCAATGTTTGAAACTTTAAAGTTGCAAATAAAACATAACACTTATTCACTCTAAATTGTTTCAGTGCATGACCGAGCTAATTAATTAATAATATATCTGTTCAAAAGCGTTGGAAATCCATTTCAAACTATACCAATTTTTATTTATTTTAACAGCAAAATGATTAATTTGATGCGCCAAAAAACGATATAATTAAAAAAAAACAAAAAAAAACATTACTTTCAAGTCGTCGACAATTAAATACACTAACTAATATAAATAATTTATTAAATTTATTAAATTAGTTTATTCGATTATATACAATAGTATTGTTGTAGTATGCTAGTGACGAAAGTAGACCTTAAAAATGCTGAAATGTTAATCACTAAATTGCAGTAATAATGTTTTCTTCTAGTTAGAGTATTTAAACCTGAATCGTTTTTGTTATTGTCTGCAATGACAGGCCCTTTTGGGAACAGCTTGAGCTTTTTTAGAGCTAAATCTAGAGATGGAGATGGAGATCCAGTTGGAGAGCACGCGCTCATTAGAGCACAGTTAGGCATCGCAGTTGGAGCTGAAATTGAAGTTAAAGTTGAATCAGAGATCGAAGAGGGGGTGGAGTTGGAGGTGGAGGTGGTGTTGGAATTGGAGTTGGAGGGGACCACACCGAGTGTATCTACATTAAACAAGGCATGATTATAATAATGTTGAGCAATTAATTGCGAAAAGTCAAAAAGATGTGAACGCAGCTGCAACAAACTAAACATTTACGAGCTGTAAACTCGAGTGTGTGTGTGTGTGTATGTGTTTGTACTTCTACCATTTTTGTTGCGTTGAAATATGTTTTTGTCACCCGTATAATTTGCTGACTGGAGCGTTAAAGCGACAACAACGATGGCAACAGGCCAACAAGAGGTAAGAGAGAGCCAAGAGCTAAATGGTAAAAGGTAAGAGGTAGGAGGTAAGAGAGTGCCTGTCAGCCATTTGTGCTTATTGGTAGTACACATCTTGAGGCCCAATCCCGTATAATCAGCCCAGTTGACTGCGTACTGCCCTTTTAATTATGGGTCACAGTCAATGAACAGCAGCCGTCGTCGTTATTCTCATCGCATTTCTTTTGCATTTCCTGTCAACGGCACTTCAATTTTCACTTTAACGCCTATTTGCTGCGGCAAGTGCTTTTCAGCATTTTCCCATTTCCATGTTTTCCCCTTTGGCAACCATCAACATTGCTGTTACCATCACTGTTACCATCACCAACACCATTGCCATTGCCATTGTCTAAGGCGAGCGTTTTAATTTTATTGGTTGCTGGTTAATTGTTAGCCAACTTGACTTGGCTACCAAAACAGCCAACAACTGGACGCATAAATTTTATTTTATTTCATTTTGTTTCATTTGTTTGTTACTGTGGCCTAAATGCCGATGCGGGCCGATCAGGTGAAAACACAACTTGCGGCTCTTCCTCTACTACCAATTGCAGTTCTCAGTTTTAAGTTCTCAGTCATTATTTTCGTTTGTATATGCCTTTTTTCTACGTACAGTTATTCCTCTCGCATTATTTTTTTGGTCTCTTTAGCCTAATGAAAACTTGGCCCAAATTACAGGGCATCAACGGATTGTGATACCCAGCTTTGTTACTGGCGCCTTTTCGAAGGGAATTTCCATTGATGATGTAATTGTAACTGTTCATTTGCAGATGGATTGCAAGCAGTATTTTTCAGAAAAAAATGTGTTCTTATGCGTCGAATTAAATCATTTCAAAATTGAAATATAAGTGGAGTGTTGCGCAAAGGTGTTAATAAAGTATCAAACTATACTTAAGATGCTATGACCGATTTTGTATACCAAATATTTAAACGTATTTCATTTCAAACTTCTTCAACTGCTTTGAGAAAGTCCAACAATTTCAACACATAATTTTAAGAAAATTATACGCATAGTTATATCTAGTTTAGGGTATACAAAATTTGTTAAATTTGTTAAGCAATGTTAAATATTTATTTATTTTGGCGCAATGCTGTCAGTTTCCTACAACAAAATAAAAAGGCTACAAACTTGAAAGAAAACAGAAAACAGATCATAATATATGTAAATTTGTTTTTAATATTCAATCAAGCAAAAAATAATGTTTCTACAACAGTTCAAAATTTGTTTAAAGAGATCTAAAAATAATTTCTATTCGTTTCAGGAATCGGGCTAATATCATTTTCTGAGTCCCTGCAACTCATATGAAATAAACCGCTTCGTCGTAGTCCGAATTTAATATAAAACAAAGGAAACAATTAATATACATATGTAAATTACAAAGTTCTTAGAGCCGTTAAAGGTTTAAATGACATTAGAAAGTGGAATTGGAAACCGGATTTTAAAGTAAAGATTTTACCAAATTAAGTATTTATGCTGCAAACTCCTTCTACTTCAGCAATATACCGAGAGAAATTCCAAAAATTTAGATAGTTCGACTAAAGATTCGGTTAAAGAAGCTTAGAAGCCCTAAACGAACCGGTTCAGCGAGGTTCCTTTTAGAGCCTATTTGCAACCTTGCTTTTCCACTTAACTCAAATTATATTTCTTTACTTATAAGTGATAACTTTTAAACTTTTGATATGGTTGAAGACTTTGTTACTTCTTAATAGTTTTTTAAGCAAACTTTTTCCAAAAAAGTAAAGATTTCTAAACAGGCGATGTTAGCGATTTTTCCGGTTGAGGAGGAAAAAGGGGACAGATCTGCCCGAATAGCATGTATAGTATACTGTATTTAGACTCTGGATCAATTACATGCAACAATATCAAGTACGAAATATAAGAGATTCTTAGACTAAAAGAATGTTAGGTTAGTTCACTAAACAACTTTTGACCAATTATTTATATTCAGAATTATTTATATTCAGTTGAAATATTAAGAAGAAAAGATACAGTTTTCCATATAAATAACCGATTTTCGATCAGATTAATTGTATGTATATAAAGGTTGATAATATAATAATTTCAACATATTTGCATTAAACTATTTTTATATGTAGCTGTAGCTATGTTTATACAACTTTTACTTTATTTGTAGAGACATTTATATATAACATGTGTATCCACTGGAGATGAATTGAAATGATTGAAATTCTTCTGCGAATTAAATCATTATTGATTTTGCAAAATTTCTGACAGAAAAGTGGCATGAGACAGCAGAAGAAGAGAGAGAGAGAGAGGGTTGCTCAAGCATTTGCTTTGCACAAAACAATGTATAAAGTTGCTGATAAGCGAGTGGGTATTATAAGTGAGTAATTAAATTTTCAATGATAATTATCAACCATGCAAAAGAGCGACAGAGAGAGAGAGAGAGAGAGAGAGAGAGAGAGAGCGAAAGACAATGGTACATATATATGTACCCTCTACTGCCTTGCATGCTTCAAATATCTCATTACACACAAACAAACACAAAGAGAGAGCCCGAGAGTAAGAGAGAGCAAGAAAATGAGCCATTGCCGGCTTGTGCACACGCTTGCCACACTCCAGAGAGCTAAGTGTATAAGTGTTTTGCTTGTGTGAGTGTATGCTCGCATGTTATCCGACCAATCAGCGGCCACTGGAATGTGGCCTGGAAGTGTTCGCACTAAACACAGTCACAGTGATAACGGCAGCTGTTGCTGTTGTTGTTGCTGTTGCTGTAGCTCTGTCTGCGTCTGCAGCTTCTTACTCCGCCTGGAGTTGATTATGCGCCGACGTCGCGACGTCATCATTTGTGGAGTTTTTCTTGTTGCCAAATTTATGCGGGTGGAACAACAGTGCCCTCCGTCAGCCCCTTAACTGTCCCAATATCCATATGCATATCCATTTCCATATTCATGTCTATTCGTTAGTCTCTCAGCAGCGGCATGTTGTTGGTTTTTGTAGGTGGAGCCAGCCAGGCACATAATGCTCAAACTCGAACTCTCGATCTCGAACAATACTATCGTTGTCATTGTTGACAAAACTTTGCCATCGTTCGTTTTTGTCTTACCCGATGCCACGAAGTTTGTCTGTTTTGTGTTTTTTGTTTTTTGTTTTATGTTTTGCTGCTTTTGTATCTGGCAGATACGTGAATTTTTGCCCTGCTGCAAACACAGAGCGCACAGGTTGCCACCAGTGAAAGGTCGTCTTTGTCGGATGTCGCTATCGGTTGTCGCTTGTCGGTTGTCTGTTTTCGGTTGTCTGTTTTCGGTTGTCGTTGTTGGTTGTTGATTGTCTGTTGTCGTTGCGCGTTAAAGCCGACGGTTGCTGCTGTTTGGCATCCATTAGATACAAATAAAATTGTGTGTGTGTTTCAACCATTTTAAAAATGCCAATTGCGACTGCACTTACTACCAAATGCGTGTGAAATGGTTAAGTGAACTGTCAACAGTTGTTTGTGATTTGTGAAGTACACTACAAATTTTGGATATACACCAACACTCGAGAGGAACAACAACAACAACAACAAAAACAAAAGCACAATATTCTCTGGATTAATCGTATTTTGCTTGGAACATGGTTATACTGTAAGTTCGCTGATCGGTTGCAGACTCACAACATTCAGTACTGTACACTTGACTTTCGACTCGTTTCTCGACTTTTAAAATCAGTTATAATCCCTGGAGTAATAAGAAGAAGTTGAAAACAAATTGCGATATATGTACATATATGTACATACAGCTGCATTCGAAATTCTCAATAAAGCCAAACAGAAAAAAATATGTACTAGATTCAAGCAAGTCGACCTCAATTATACCCCTTCGTTTATGGATCCTGAATTATAATTACATTCAAATCAATTAATTTAATTAATTACAATGCAATAAAGGAATGCACATTATTTATTTATTAAATTCAATTTTCTATTGAATTAATGAATTGGTATACTCCTTTGCTATATTTTCATATAAAGTATAATAGAGAATTTAATTAACTCGTGGACATATACTCTTAGGTTTTTTTATAGTACATATTTTGTATACATATATTTTTAAAAATAATAAGTTTAGAAACGAAAAAAAAATAATAAAATATTGTTTATAAGTATAGTTAATTTATTGTTATCTTTAGGAAAAAATCAGTATATAAATTCTAACATTTAAGTATAAATAAAAATTAAAAAATTATTAAATTATATAATTAGAGATGAAATAAAATAAAATAATTCTTATAGTATTTTTGAATATTTCCAAGAAGAGCTTTGAAATAATTTCAAGTTCTCTTAATATTAAAATCTTTACGACTTAAAGTCAAGGGCTCAAAGTAATTATTATTTATGGAAATCGACTATTTATTGCGGTTAGGCAAATGTTTAGTGCGGGTATAAATAAAATACAGTAAAGATAACACAGTAGCACGTAAAATTTACAAAATTCTTTATAAATAATGTATACTATCAATAAAATTTATTGAAAAATAAAAAAACCGCGAATCGTAATCATAAAGTTAATTTTACAACGCACAAATATTTAAATATGAAAATAAAATAAACAACTTTGACGCAATCTCATTCTTACAATCTCAAAATACAATCTGCAAAATGAACAATTATTGGTTTCTAAATAAATGTGAAAAGTCCCCATAACTCAAATTAAATAGTGGTCATGAGGGATCAATTCAAAGGTTTTCCTCAACATTATAAAATCATTGTAAAGTATTGCAGTATCACTCTTAAGAGTATGTCAATTTATTGAGTTCGATTGATTCACATTATTTTTTAGTGTTTCGCAAAAATATTATTAAATTTCTTTTATCTTTCTTTTTTTGCGATATCAACAAAAGCAATAAAACTATATTAATAATTTTGTAGAAACCCAAAGATTTAATACACTGGCTATCAAGTTAAAAAATGATTGTTGCAATACAGTTGTAGCTAATTTTAGCTCATAAATCTGCGATAACAGAACTCCCCATAAAATCGTAAAGAAAATAATAATAACTTTGAAGTGAGCACAAAAATATTTAAATTATTTCAAACGCTTTATTATCATGCTGAGTGTGGTCAGAGTATCTTAATGCCACTCACAGCGGAAAAAGCCGCCGCGGCGGGGAGGAGAGCAGACCACACGCAGCAGTAAAGGGCCAAAAGACGCGGGGGCTGACTTGGCCAAGAGAAAGGGTCAAGATCGAAATAGCCGTGAGCGTGAGCGTGAGTGTGAGTGTGTGGAGGAGAAAGAGACATATTTTGTAGGTGACAAAGTTATTATAAATAGCTGAGAATCAACTCGAATCGATTCGGATTGAATCGAAACAACCAAGTGACGCTATCAAGATCAGATAATACCTACGAAGTGTCAAGCGGTCAATTTACGAACCCAAAACAAAGCGGTAAGAACTGTGGAACAGGTTCATTTCATTCCACATTGGAGGAGGGGGACCACCACCGATCAGAGAGCCCAGTTTGCTTATAGCCATGGCTCAAACAGCCTGCTGACTTCTTAGTACACATAAAAAGAACATACAAAAAGCAAAAGGTCATCATTTTCTGGCCACAGGGCGCCCTCTGTCCGCCGTCCGTCGTCCGCCGTTCTCCGACCTGGATCTAATGAGGAGCGGGAACAAATTTATTGCTAATTGTAGTGCCGAGGCCCACTAAACGTTTGAGGCATAAATCTAAGCGTGAAACTCCCCACACACAACGAGTCTTAACTGAACGATCTCCCCTCGTTGTGACTCAGCGCGACGGCGCTTTAAGTGTCAATAAGATTGTTTAACCGACACTCGAATTACCAGATCAAGGTGGAGCGGAGAAGGGGGGACAGTAAGACCTAACTAGTCTAATACTAACGGTACCAGCTGTCCTAACTGACAGTTTAATATCACCTTTAAACGACACCCCAAAGAGTTATGCGTTCCCAAAAAAACAAAAACCCATTTAAGCCCCACGCAGAAAATTTCATCGGTATCCATAAAGCTCACTCATCTCATTTCATTTAAATCGTTTGGTGTTTGTAATTAAGATCAGTTGAAAAACCTGCGGTCGTAGAATAGACCTATTCTCTATTTTGAAATAATATCAAATATCCACTATTTACAAGATTAGAAAATAGTTACACTTGATTTGCAACCGATAGTTCTTATGACTGGATCTAAACAAAATATGTGAGTCGAGTTCAGATATATCGAGTTCTAATGGAGAAATTTTAAAAACCGTCGGGCAGGTGATGTGGCAAAAACCTTAAGAAAACTTTATTTGATTGCAGAACATACGGATCTGCGTGCCATAATATGATGGCTCTAGTTCTAATGGTCAGAAAATTAAATCACTTTCAAAGTGGATTAAAGTTATCTAGCACAAATTAAGAAACATGTATTTTTTACATGGAGAATAAAATATTCAAGTAAACAAATAATTTAAAGAAACATTTTTTTTAAATAATTTATTGTCCTGATACAAGCGGAAATAATCGCAGATCAAAATGATTTAGAAATTTTAATTTACAGAAAAATTGAGCTTGCATTGTACGGACTTAGGTACAAAATAGTTGAGTTTATATATGTCTCTTCATTTATTTAATTCAAATTATTAATATTGAAAGTGTAGGAGAATATATGTATTATTAAATAATTTTTGGTTTGAGTGCATTGCCTATTGAAATTCTGAGTATTTCTTATTTTCATAAGCTTATCTTTAGCAAGAATTCAGTTTCTTCACTCAAATGTTGGGAATTCAAATAAAATTCCAGATAATGAATTATTTTGTATGTATTGGGGAATTGACTACTCGGCCGACAAAGAATAATTCTAGAGCAATTAGTGATTAAGAACAAATGAATAGGTAACCCTATCTTTATAGGCTTTATCAGACATTGTCAGGGAATTTTCAGCACTTTTCGAATTCGCAAACTAAATATTTTAAGTTATTCTTGTTGTTTCTGCTTAATCTTGTAATTGTTGGGTGGAGGGTGCGTGACAAAGTTCCAAAACATAATCAGAATGATCTTACTGTCTTTTGATTATTAAGCATCTAACTGGTCTTATGATGGTTAATCATGAATCTCGTGTGCTGATTATAACAATCTATACCGCTTCAAAAGTTTGAAAATTTACATTTTAACGTACCCAATTAACTAATATTCATTCTCATGGACTTGTGTCAAAAGTTTCGGACAAATATATTTGCATCTCCCGAGTTTTATCATAATAAATAAATAAAATATATCTTTTATACTTTATTTAAATTTTTGATGGCATTATCTTTATATTGCATCTAGCAACCTGCATGTCTAATTTGGTATTATATTAACTGAAATATTAGCCAAAAACATGTATTTTTCCGAGGTATGTCTGGTTTTTTCCTTATTGTGGGCAAATGGGAAAAAGGAAACAAACTTGTATTGACTGACTAAATGTGTGGTCGATACCGACCAACTTTGAACTTGTAGCGCTTACCATTTCTGAGATCCATTCGTTCATACGGACAGACGGACATTGCTATATCGACTCGGCTGTTGATGCTGATCTAGAATATATGTTATATACTTTAAGAGGTCTGCCACCTTTCTTTCCAAAACAAAATAGATTTAGTTGTTACTTTTAAAAAGTTGACTCCCTTGATTTCATAAAATTAATAGTTGCATGTATGTTTCTAAAAGTTTCTAGTCTTAACTTTTAGCATGCTCTAAATACAAATAATTTGAACATATACGTATTTCCTATAGAAATGGCTACACTTTCAAGGCCCACTATCAACATCTCTCACAATCGGAGCAACATTCACAACCACCGCAGCAACATCAGCAGCACCAGCAACACCAGCAACACCAGCAGCAGCAACAACAAGAGATACAGAATCTCTCCCATTTACAGAGTACATCCAACTCCATGGCGATGACGTCAGTGAAATCAAAGCGAGATTGGGATATAAATGACGCAATAGTGCCACAAGTGGCAGACGTGGAATTCGACGAGTTCAGCGAATGGAGCGACGGACATGTGCGATTAATCTACTCGCTGCACAACGAGGAGGCAAAGAAGCACATCTCTGGCTGGGCGATGAGGAACACAAATAATCACAACGTCAACATTCTGAAGAAGAGTTGCTTGGGTGTCCTGATCTGTTCGCAACACTGTACACTGCCCAACGGATCCAAGATCAACTTGAGACCCGCCATCTGCGACAAGGCGAGGCGCAAGCAGGAGGGAAAGGCGTGCCCCAATAAAAGTTGTCGGGGCGGTCGACTTGAGATCAAGCCATGTCGGGGACATTGCGGTTACCCGGTTACCCACTTCTGGCGTCACTCCGGGAACGCCATCTTCTTCCAGGCCAAGGGCGTCCACGATCATCTGCGACCCGATCCCAAGAATTCCAGTGTCTCAAAGCGTGCCTTCGGTCGTGTCTCCTTGGCGTCCAGTAAGGCAAGCACATCCACAACATCCTCCAGGACGGCGCCCAAGAAGTCAGTGATTGCTGGTTTAGTGAAGCAGGTCAAGGTGCGTTTTTTCACATGGAACTTTGTCAGCACATTCCTCATGTTCTTTCTCTCTCTCTCTCTCTCGCTCTCTCTCTTTATCTCTCACTCTCTCTCGCTTGCAGCAACAACAGAATCTGATGGGCAAGGTGCTCAAGAGGAGCGCATCGAGCAATCCGCTGAGTCACTCTGCTTTGGAAATATATCAGTTTAATGGTAAGACATTTATTAAATTTAAATTACAGGGTAGCCACTGCATTTTACTCAATGTACACTAGTTTCAGAGTTCATTCTTATAAATTACTTTTTTATAGAATTGATCATTTGATTACTATTGGAAAATGTAAAGAAACTACAGTACACGGTGTCCTACTTTCATATTTAAAATTTGTTTGTGATTACAAAAACAAACAAGAAACTGGCGCAAGAGCTTAACATATTTCTGTGTCTATCTCGCTCGCACAATGTTTTTTCGTTTTCGTTGCTTGTGTGACGCGAGCGCTGTAGCAGAGCTCTGTGCAATGCACGTGGCTATGCCTTCCTGAAAGTAACGATTTTCGTTGTATGACCAACTTTTTTAATTATTGGCCGAATTTAATTTAATTTTAAGGATCGTTTGATATCGTTGTCTTTAAGTATACGCTAAGTTACAAAACTATACGTTAAGAAATACGTGAGGTGGAAGCATGCGAATTTTCAATGCAGTTGTACCTTTTGTGGGCGAAAAAAAATTATTATAACATTGTCTTTATATTGTATCTAGCAACCTGCATGCCAAATTGGTGTCCCTAGGTAATATAGTAACTAAGATATTCGCCAAAAACATGTATATTTTCTGAGGTATGTCTGGTATGATTGTTGATGCTGATCAAGAATATATACATATACCGTATGGGGTCTGTCAGGTCTCCTTTTACCTGTCACTCAGGCATACTCAGAGAGTATTTCAACTGATTCTTCCAATTTCAGCTATATGATATAGTTGTCGGACCTAAATGAAATTTGGTTAGCATATAATATTGGTTACTAAAGCTTAGTGAATAAACTTTGTTGCGGTTGCTTAAAAAACACAACAGTTTTTCGAACTAAATATTTTCAACTGATTGTTCCTATGACAGCTAGATGATATAGTGGTCTGATGTGGATAAAATTCAGTTTGCACATAGAATTTGGTAATAAACGCGATTTGAGTAAATTTGGTGGAGAATGTTAAAAACAAATATTTTTTAACCGACTGTTTCTATGGCAGCTATATGATAAAGTGATCCGATCTAGCCGATTTTTCTTCAAGATAGCTTTAAAACTGAAGGACTAGTTTGCATACAAACAGACGAACGTTGGAACTATATATGCTATATCGACTTTACTGTTGATACTGATAAAAAAAAATGTCACGCCTCCTACTGACTGTTACTTCCTTAATTACTTTCGCAAACACAATATACCCCTCAGTACATATGTATGTACATATGTATATATCTCTGACTAGTATATAATCTATGCTTAATCTTTATATCTGAAATTTAAGTTTTCTACTTCTATTCTAGTTCTAGTTCTAGCTTCAAGTTCCATTAAGAAAATAAATAAAAATCACAAATTTATTTTAAGTCACAGGATATTTAGCAAGTCGATCACTCATCAATTGCTCTGCTTAGTATTAATGTTGTCTCAGTTATAATTGAATGACCGATAAAAACATTCCTAGATATTACAGGGTATATTTCTTTTCACTTCCGTTTAATTTAACTTTTTCACTCGTTGCAGCTTGTGGCAAGTGCACCACGTACAGTCACTGTACCTGCAGTTACCTGGAGGACACCACACGATCCCATTCGCTGAGTCAATCCTCCAACTATATGAACAGCTCCTGGCCAATTTCAGGGGCAGATTCAACGCCCTGTGATCCTCCGGCGAATGTGTTTACGGTTAATCATCAGCACATCACGTACAACTATCCGATCTATCATGCCACTCCGGCGGCTGCCACAGCCGTGCCGAGCAAGTCGCCCAGTTTGCCGTACACTTGCATCTCCGAGCTGCCCGGCTATCATCAACCCGGACTGAACAATCAGTCCGCTCTGTCCAGTTATGGCAATGCCAACTGCCAGCTGACCTACGAGTCCGGCTCGCAGTTGGCCACGCCAGAGCCGGAGTTTATCAATTACTCCCAGATAAAACATTTGGGAGGCACGGTTACGGGTGCGGGTACGGGTACGGGTATTGGTGCGGAGCACAGCTGTAAGGGGGAAACGACACCGACGACAATCAAATACAATGCCTCCATAGAGACGCAACCAGTGGCGGGGTATGCGGAGGATAATTACGACTACTACTACAATCGCGAGTCCAAATCAGACTACGAGTTGCAGCAACAATTCGCGGCAGCAACAAGTGCCGGCCACGGGCATTATTACGAGAGCGCCAATAGTTATAATGGCGTCAGCTACTTTGACACGGGCACAACAGCGCCCGTCAATGCTAGCGGCAACGGCGCGAACCTTGATGCTGCCAACGTCAACGCCAGCGGCAACAGCAGCAGCGGCTGCGGCAATAGCGCGAACCTGGATCATGGCAGCTACGGCAGCTACTATGATCACTATGCCAACTATGAGCAACAGATGGCAGTAGCTGGCGGGTTTGCTGCTGCCGCCGCTGGAGGCGCTGCGATGACAACTGGCGTCAGTGTTGTCGGAGCAACTGGTATAGCGCCACCTACACCAACGCTCACGTACCATCATCATCATCATCATCATTTGCATCATGCACAGACCCAAACGCAAGCACACACACTCGCACACGCACACACACACGCCCATGCAGCCCATTGATAGTACTTAATTAACAATTTCATTACTCATAGTTCATAGTTCATAGTTGATTTAGTTTTGATTATTGTTTGTTTGCGTTGCAAAAATAAATTATGAAAATGTTGGTTTGTACAAATAGTTCGTTATCAAAGAGGTAAACCAAAGACTTTTACTATAACACAACCACGACCACTAACCTTGTGAACTTGTAAATAATAATAATATCATCGATGACTTAAAGCAACCATTCATGAATAAACTAATGCATTAATTAGCTAATCAATCAGTCTGCCAGTTTAATTCATTGAAACCAGCCAATGAGAAATGACGTCAACTGCCTACTGTAAGTCAGCGCCATCTATTGACAAGTAAATGCAAGCAATGTCAGCTGATAAATATGCACACACGACAGATGGCGCCACAAAAACACACTGTTGCATTTTCCAGCAATTAAGATGCTGTGCAATAATCTAATTATATTTAAGAACTACAGTAAAATGCAGCTAAAATAATATAAATAGATTAGTTAAAAAGAAGTTTACACAAACAATACGTGGAAGCGACAGCGTTGCCAGCTAGTCGTTTGCAAATGGTGAGTGGTAATATGGTGGGTACTTCTACTCCCCACTGTTGCTAACGCTCTCTCTGCAGTGGTGAATTTGGTGACTAGTTGTGCACAGTAAGGTGTACACGTTGAGCATCGCGCAAGATATCGGCATTCATTGCGTGAAATTCCCACGAGTCGGCTGCGTGTGCTGTTTGTCCGCTAATTAAGTGAAAATATATAAAAAAAAAAAAACACACTTTTACCGGTTGTATTTCACTTAACCCCAAAAACAACAAGCAACAAAATGGTGTACTCCGTGAAAGACATTGTAAGTACACAACAAAGATATTCAAACGTATTCCTAACATTGTGTGATTTGTGCTATCGCATTAAGTAACCAATTCGAAACAATAAGCCACACACTTCTTCCCCCCGTTACCCTTCGCACACAAAAATACAGTCTGCTGGCGATTCAGATATAATATAATAGAGAAAACGCAATCTAACATACAACACAATGATATCATCTCTTGCAAAGCCATCCGACGCCATAGAAAGTGTCATCCTCTCACGCCTCTTTCATTAGATACATTCTGTCTCTCTGTCACTCTGTTCTCTCTTCTGAGATATTTATTTGAAATATATAGTTTAGAACTATATGCTATAGTAGTATCGTGTAATATTCTGTTTGACAAGCCCTGTTCTGCTCTTTTCTATTTATTCTGTTCTATTTTCCATGACTCGACTGTTTCTACTATCAGCTTGGTTTTATTAGTTAGACACAGGGTGTTACTTATATGTACATACATATGTATATGTAGGTAGAACTATCAAAAGAGATTGCACATCGCTTTTGGCGGGCGACTCACTAGAGAAACCGGTTTAAGTCTTAATAAATGTACTCAGTCCCCTCCGTTCTGGAATTAATAAATATTGCGTCAGTTGTATTTATTTCCATTTAAATGTGAAATTAATTTTCGAAAAGCCACAAAAAAAAAAGCATTCAACTAAATTTGTCAGCATATTATGACGTCACCTGTAAGGAAAATAAAACATAGCTCTTAAAATAGAAAAAAAACATGAATACTTTTCTTTCTTTTTAATAAATTTTGATGAAATTGAAATCATATAAGTATTTTGAAATAGCATAGAATATTTTAAAAAGCACTTGAGCAGTATGCAAACAATTTCAAAAGTTCTAGAAATTTGATTAGCAGAAAGCTTAACTGATTATGATTAAAAGCTTAAAATTAGCATAACAATAGCTTAATACTCATATGGATTCTGCGAATTATTATAATTAAAAAATTGCGGATATCCACAAAATGAATCATACACTTAAAAACATTGTGTCATAGGTATTGAAATAAAGCACTCGAAAGATTGCTTATCCAACATAACATTTGGACAATTTCCTTCTAAAGGGGCGTTAATTTCTGGCGTTAACTGCCTATAGTTATTTACCAATTTACTACTCCAACTTTATCTGTATCCAAACTTAATTTCAGTGTACAGCTCGTGTACTACTTGTACACAATGTCGTGATAGAAATGATTGAAATTAATTAAAGGTCATTCAAGGAAACGTGACTGAACCCAGCCCAATAAATAGCTCTTTCCATTAGTAACCAGTCAAAACAGTTGTTAAAACGAAAGTTAAACCAGTTAGCATACGCCCACATATGTACATTTGTGAATCATATGATAGGAAATCGGTTTGGGATTGAGATCAGAAAGATTACAAAAACACCATGGAATGCTTTTGAATTGACCTCAAGAAACCCACGTAGGAAATTTATAACACACGTACATTTCGGAAAACATTCTTCAAATTCTTTTGCTGAAATTGAATACAAAATTTTAAAATGCTTAGAAATGGGCACAAGAATTTGGAGAATATTAAATAGCGGCAGCACTTCTATATGTTATATGAACTATATATGTATTGAAGTCCCTAGGGTCATATATATATGGGTAGTTTGGGGTCAGATTCTTATCCAAAGTAATTAAGCAAATGGCTAAAAACACCCCAATGGGACACGTGTTGGGGGAGTTTGGTAAATAAAATAGACCAAATACAAATATAAAATTGCAAAAAGATACAAATGGGCAGTGAGTTATGGGGTTATCTACATATAATGTGGTATATGGTATATAGTATATGGTATATGGCATTGTGGTATGTGTTTCTGAGGTTTTCTATACCCAAGCATTGTTACTAATGCCGTACAGTTGTTGTTGGGCTTATCAAACATGTTGTTAGTAGACTGATAAGAGTGAACGTGTTACAGTAGCTGCCAAAAGCAAATCGATAGCAAACTAACACCCAAACTAAACCCTTTTCTAATTGAGATTAAAGCACAAATCAGCAACTTTTCGAAATTTGTAGTTCAAATACTAATTTGAAATTAATTTGTACATACAGAACGACTTCAAGCAGCAGCTGAAAAATGCCGGCGATAAACTGGTGGTTGTGGACTTCTTTGCCACCTGGTGTGGACCCTGCAAGATGATTGCACCCAAACTGGAGGAGCTCTCCCAGATTTATGCGGAGAAGGTTGTTGTGCTTAAGGTTAGTTTGATTGACTGCTAACTGCTAGACTTAAAACTAATTACTTTGCTTCTCTTTTCTTTGTTCTGGCAGGTTGATGTGGATGAGTGTGAAGACATTGCCATGGAATACGAGGTGTCCAGTATGCCCACATTCCTGTTCATCAAGAACTCCGCCAAGGTGGAATCGTTTGCAGGTGCAAATGCCACTCGATTGACCGAGACCATTGAGAAGCTCATCTAAGCAATGCCTCAAATGCCTGTTAATGGATTGTCCTCAATAAGAAATAGTAGAAAGAAACATAAACCTTAAACTAAAAAGACAATTCACTTAACGTATTCATGGGTTTTCTTTATGAAAATTTAGTTAATTTTATATGTATTCCATAAGTGCAACGTTTGCCAGTGACGTGTCCAGCGAATGATTTAAAATGAATAAAACACTCAAACATTCGAAACGAAACAAATCGAATCGAATCGAATCAGGTACCCAATTGCACTGGGTTCGCATTTGCAGAGTTATCTGGAGCGATTAGTTTATACATGTACACAGTTGTATATTTTTAATGTGTTCATAACTGCAGCGCAGCATTAACAATTGAGATATACAATTTACAAAACAGTGGCTTTATATGTAATTACACTTAACGCAAAAATGGTTTAACTAATTAAATATTTAATACGAAACACAGCAAACTGAAACCAATTCAAATAAATAAATGTGAAACACGTTTCCTTTGTTAAACTGTTAAATAAAACTAATTACCACAATTGTTTTTATTTGCAACTAAGCCAGTTTTATGTCAGAATCAGGAATTTGACATAGAATTCAGTTCAATCTTTAAGATAACATCAAACACATTTGAATTGCGCGGCAAAACTAATCGCAGGTAGCGAAGACACCAACCAAAAGATGCAACCCTGCGTCAGCTGTCGTTATTTGCCCAGTATTACCCGACAGACAGACAACACTCACGGGAGAGCGAAAGAGCGCAAGAGAGGTGCTCAGTTTGTGCTCTCACACAAAGTGGCGTTAGTCTGCGTTTAGTGGCGCTGTCAAACTCATCGGGGCAACAACAAAAGTGAAATTAACAGCTGAAATAAATAATAGAAATTAATATTGGGCAACACTTTTTCCGTAGTGCTCCCTTGAGTTGAGTATTTGTTTAGTTTGCTCGCTGAGAAGGTAAAAAATAAATGAATTAAATAGTTGAAATAGCATGCGACGGCGGCACACTCGTGTATTGACAAATGTGACCATGTGTGTGTGTGACTTTATGTTATTTTTATAGACTTTTGTTTTTGGCGACAACGAGCAAATAATATACAAAACTTGCATATTGTGAAAAAATAATAATACAACATAAGAGATACATATAAAATCAATGCAAGTAGTTTATTGTGCAACTTTCGAAGGCAATATAAATATACATAAATTATAGCCACAAGTAGCCAAAAACAACAAAAAACAAATCAAGTCGAATCCACAAATGGCAATCACAGAACGGCGCTATCGCCCTCTCACTCGTCCGTGCCGCAACCGTTACCGTCGCCGTCACCGTCATCTCAATCGCCATCAGCTGCTGCCACTGCAGTTGCAGTTGATATGCCAAAGCAGCTGCCACTAGGGCTGCCAGCCGCATAATGCCAAGTGCCCATTACCTACCACTTCACCCGCAAGCATCTGACGAAGCCGAAGACGACAACGAGAACGACAACGACGACGACTACCGAGGCGAGGAGCAGCACGAGCGCAGAACAGCGGTGTACAATATGCGCTACCATCCACATATCTCACACGACTACGACGGCTACGAGGACGTAGAAAATACCGAAACGTACGAGGAGGACGACAGACCCAAAAAGGGCATGACACCGCGCTTCAGTCGCTCTATATCCGGCAGACGACGATTCTGGTTAATGCCGCTAATGCTTCTCGTACCGTTTTGCATTGTCTTCATCTACTTCATGCTCAGCTCACAGACCTTGGGACTGGGCAACGCTCCCGAGGATATCGATGACGACTACGAACCGCACAATGTTATAGGTAAGGCGTTCAGTCGTGCCCAAACTCAAAGAATTATGCTCCGGAATGAAAGCAAGCACAAGACTCAAGCAAAAACATCGTGTGAGCATTAATTCTAAGATCTTTGAAATTCTCTCTCTTTCTGTCTCTCTTTGGTTCGGCTTTTATAGACGTTTCTGACCCTTTATTTGCCACTTTCTCGTCTTCTCATCGAATGTTGCAACTTTACGATGGTATTGATGCGCCACACTTCGTTGGGTATATTATTATTGCGCAAATCGCAGTTAAATAACAAAATGCAGTGGACTTAATCAGAGCAATTTCAAAAGTTCTAGAAAGTTTTGATGAGCAGAAAGCTTATCTGATTATGTTTAAAAATATTTAACACATCCGGTTTGATTTCAAATGATAAAATTTTTTTTAAATTTTAAATTAGCATAACAATAGCTTAACACCCATATGGATTTTGCGTATTATTATAATCAAAAAATAGCAGATATCCACAAAATGAATTATAATCTTAAAAACATTGTGTAATAGGTATTGACATAAATCACTCGAAAGATTTCTTATCAAACATAACATTGGACAATTTCCTTCTAAAGGAGCATTAATTTCTGGCAGTTGAATAACAAAATGCATACAAAACTTAATTGAAATTTTAATGAAATACTCGGAAACTTTCTTATATATTAACTTATCAGCATATTTCGTAAACATTATTTTAACATCAGTTCAATAAGCTGATAAAACTCAAATGAGTTCGAGTGTAATATTAAATTCTTAGGAATGAAACATATTACTTTTCATTGTTTACAATATCGTTGTTCTGTTGGAAAGCATAATTATTGTTTACTCTTGGCAATTGTTTATGAATGAATATTGATTTTCAATTTGCCTTAAGCAAAGAAAACACAAATTTTATGTTATTTGCCTAAAATTCTTGTTTTCTCAACAATAATATAATGTTTAAATTTGTTAAACAATGGGTTCCCCGATGGATCATTTGGGCCCAACCATTAGCTGTTCTGACCGACAACAACAACAACAACAACAAAATAAATCAACTACCAGCTGACTAAGCTAAGTGAGCTCTCGACACAAAACAACCTCTCTCTCCCACCCTCACTCGGTCTTGCTCTAGTTCTGTCTTTTTCGCTCTTTATAACTATCTCTTACTCTTAGTCTGCCCTTCTAGGCTGTCACTGTCACTTCAATAGGAATTCACGTTTCCCCTTCTGACCACCCGCTGCTTTGGGCCCAAAAGTGTTACGGTAATCATGTCAGGTTAGGTGACTGACAGTTAGCTGGTTCGGGCTTGGGTTAGTTAACTGTTTGATGTTGTTGTTGCTGTTTTAGTTGCGCGGCTTGTTACTATTTATTATTTAGCCGTAATTGGCTTAATTTGCACAACATTGTCTTTTTCCAATTGGATATTTTATCGATACTCGGTTACTCTATTTTATAGCCGCAACGTTTAACGATACGGCGATGCGGGTGCATGTCAAGGCCGCATTTTCCGGCTCTCTGCTTTTAATTTCTTATACGTAATTTATTAGCTAATTACAGTCATTTTTCTTGTTAATGTCGGTGTATAATTCTATAGCAGCTGCTACCATTTATTACAAGTGCTTGAATCGCATATTCATTGATTTTTATTCGATTTCTTAAATTCCAATGAGCTATAAAAACTTATAAAAATCATTAGACATTTTACAATCTTTAAAATGGATTTCATCATTGTTATTTTATTTATTTGATTATTGATTTTTCTTTGGCATTCCCTGATAAAATTAACGTATGCTGTCTCATCAAACGTCCTTGTCAGCTATCGGATTATTAATAAAATAAATAAATAAATGCTAAAAAGCGATAAGATAATCACAACAAATTTGTGATGGAACTGAACACTTTCGTTATTAAGAGCTACTTAAGTACCAAAGAAAACAAAAGGAGACAAAAATTACTTATTGGGCGATTTTACTGATTTTCTTTTAATGAAAATTATTAACAAAATTTTATGAATAATTTTAAAATATTATAAAATAGGCGAGTAGCTGAAACAAAGTATTCCTAAACTAGATGGCATATCTTCTACAATAATTTAGAATTCTTGAATGCTTTTCGCTAAGCAATTGTTATGTTAATAATTGACAATTTGTCAAATTTCAGCCAATTAAAAAAACCATATGTGACTGTAGACAGAATGTATGTATATTAAAGTACATTAAGTAAAATTTAAGTCAATCTCTGACTCTGATACTTGCGCTTTGAGCAATCATATATAGTATCAAATTTGATAACATTTTTTTCAAAGAAAATGCATTTAAATTTTTAAAAAAGTATTGCCCTTTTTTCGATGTTTTGAAAGAGTCACACTGGTTGTAGCCCTTTAAACTGTTTTAGATTTACTTAAATATTTCTTAATTAAAAACAGTATTAAATGAAAATTGCTGTTGATTGGTTCAAGCAACTTCGTTCATCAAGAGCAAAACTTTTCAACTAAATAAAAAATTAACTTATTTATAGAGTAATCTATTATGTAAAGTAGTACTCTAGTAGAGAAAATATGCTAAAGCGTTGCTCAAGCACTGGCTATTCAAGATAAACATTTTCATTAAAATTTGTACACAATTGATTCAAATAATCGTGTACATACACTTTTTGGTTCGGTGTTTCTAAATATTATTTTTTTGGTTAATAGACTTAACATATATTATCTATATTATGTGTTTTTCTTCAGTTATTTACATTATCAGGTCTCGCAATTCTATATGACTTATTTACAGTTTTTTCTGTTGTAGTCTGAAGTTCAAATTTGTGCAATTATTATTATTTTTAAACATTGTGTTAATTGGCAGCTTTGCTCCACTGTTCCTCCCTCCATTGCCACTTTATGGCGCATCGTAAAACGATGCCATTTAATTTGCATCGCTTGTGCATATTAATTTCCTTCTAAACATTGCAAATCTCTTTTACCAAGTTTTATTGCTAATGGTCCGAGTAGAATTTAGAATGTATTTATTTTAATAAGCTTTATTTAGCAAAAAAAAAACTTATAACATATGCCATTAGCTGAGCATTTATAATGCACTTTGAATACGAAATTTACTTAGCCATTAAAACTGACCCATAAGTTGGCATTGAAAGTGCACGCAATCAGCAAATTATATACACAGAATGACACGTGCGAGCAAATACAAAATGATGAAAGAATTCGAGGATTGTTTTACTCTGGGGAATTCCAAAATGATGACTAACAGCGAAATTTATTTTTTTTAATCACTGGTATCACTATCCATACAACATTTATACATTATACATTGTATGGTTAGTGCTAGTACAATATAACCAAACTCTTATTATTGATAACATGGATTTTACTTGTTGTTGATTAAGATTTTTTGAACTTTCATAAGACACTTTATATTATTTTATTTGCAAAAGATTTTTTCTTTGAGTAAAGGCAAATTTATATATGGGTCTAAGTTAAAAGTCTATAACCATTACTATGTATGTATGCTATAAACCAAGCAGTTTTAAGTTGGAAATCAATATCTGGATCGGTTTTGTTATAATAAGGTAAAAATACCTAAACAGTGAAACCGATTAAACTGAATGATTGATAAGGCAGGTGAATCATTTTACACTCAAGTAGCAATACATTATAACGTCTCAAGGGGTATTTTTGTCATCAATTGAATGCAAAATATCAAATTGATAACATGTAATAAAAAAAATGGAAAGTGACCAACCGATAAACAAAAAAAAACCTAATTTAAAGTCATTAGGGAAAAAACTGAGCGATATTAATAGTCGTAGGTGTGCCGATAAGTAATCAGGGAATTTCTGATATACCTACTATACCAGCAAATCAGATTTTATTTATTACTCTAGTAAGAGTGCTTATCGGCTTTTTGTTGCACGCATATTGGAAGAGCACATGAATGGGAATCGAGCCCGTTGTGTTTTTAAGCAATTGCTGTGATATTCATAAAATACTCGAGTGACAGTACTTTAGTTATTTACATTTGGGTTATATGAAAACAATGGTAAACACTTAGGGAGAAACTCATAGACACAATGCTTCTCGCCTCGTGCCACCTCCTTTGAATCTGTTCAGACAACAATTGCTCTCCGTTTGGGGACAAGTCAATATTTAATAAGTTATTAAATGGAGCCTCGTCTACTACCCCGTGTAATGTGTATGCTAGATGGTGGATAGATGACCGCAAACAACAATAATTATACCTATTACCGTTAATGCACAAACAAGTGAACTTTATCAATACTCACATGTATTTATATTCAGGTCGTGTTGCGTGTTTTGGGCTTTATAGACATATCATATGCCTTTTTTAATGGCCTATTGGGGAAGTTAGAACGCTCACATTAACGCTAATTTGTCAAAAAGAATTGGTCTAGCTGATGAATTTTGTAGTAATATTCTATTCCCTAACCTATATACCATTAGGTAATTGAATTCAGCATTTTATTGATTATCTTTTAGTAAAATATGTGCGCAAATGCAGGAATGCATGGTGTTACATCCAATATATAAAAACAAGAAAGAAAATGTCAGTCGGGTGTGCCGACCGTGTAATACCCTCTGAGCTTCGTATCCAATTATATCAGTTCATTTTGGACTGCTTACAAGCAGTGCACAGCTTAGATTTTATACACACAAGCAGTGCAGTGAGTAAGTTTTAAATACACAAGCACTGTTTGTGCACTGCTTGTAAACACTGCAGCGTAAACGAAAGCAGTGCAATATTGCGATAAAAATTTAAGTTTGTATGACAAACTTTTTTAATCATAGCCCAATTTTAATGAAATTTTCACAATCGTTTGATATTATTTGTCTGCAAATGCTAAGTTACAAAACTATACGTTAAGAAATAAGTGAGCTTGCAAAGTTACAAAGAAATTGTGCTTTTGGTGGGCGAAGGGGACGTGGCATCGAAAAAATTTTGATGGCATTGTCTTTATATTGCAAATAGCAACCTGCGTTTCAAAATTGGTGACCCTAGGTGTTATAGTTACCGAGATATTCGCCAAAAACATGTATTTTTTCCGAGATATGTCGGGTTTTTCGCTAATTGTGGGCGAATGGGGCGTCAAAAAAAGGAAACAAATTTGTATTGACTGACTAAATATGTGGTCGATACCGACTAAAACGTATATTGTAGCTCTTACCAGTGAAATAAATCTTCTGACGTATTTTGAGTCTATGCTTTAATAGCTGCTTATGGGAAATTTTTACAGACGTTCAACTTTGAGAAAAACTTGGGGTACAGCAATTAAACATTTTAGGCAATAATTTTGAACAAGTTTTATTTCTGGCATAGCTTTTTAGTATTGAACCCGACTGTCGTTACTGCTTAAAATGCTCTAATTGCATTATTGATTAGCACATTTACAGGGGAAAACCATTTGATATGTAAATACAAATCAGAGTTGATAAAAATTAGGTACAGTTATTGACAAGCATTTTGATATACTTTGATAATGGGCTGAGCCCAAAATAAATTCATAAATGATGTGATAATCGTTAATGGTTTTATCTTATGAATAAATAAATATTTATAAATAAAAGCAAGAATTTTATTTGGGTGTGTATAGAATATGTCTGGGCATTGTCAGTAATGAAAGTTGTATTAGTCATTCACGCAGTTATATATACTAAAAATAGCATAGAACTTAAAGCAACATTTAAAATAGTTTTATTCATAATCCAAGGTGAAAAATTACGCATAATTTGAATAATCAGCTTAAATTGTTATGTTAATTGTAAGTGTAATTTCGTTGCCTACTTTTAGACTGATCCATTAATTAACACTGATTCTCTCCATCTCTTTCTCTTACTTTTCGTTGCAGATAGTACAAATACACACGCCCTGAATGAAACGTTGCGCATCTGCAGTGAAAAATATGAGGATGGCCGTTATTATATGCAAGAAAAGCCTCGCAGTGACTACGCACAGCTTCCTTTGATCTATTTTGTAACACCCACATATTCAAGACGGGAGCAAATACCGGAACTCACGCGCCTGGCACACACTCTCCTACATGTGCCACGCCTCCACTGGCTGGTAGCCAATGATGATGACAGATGTAATAAGTTTTTGGATAAATTGCTGAATCGATTTGGTAACTAATCTAGCCAATATTTAAAAATTATAATATGAAATGTGATGCATAAAAAAATATGAGGGTAAAAAAAGTCAAGTTAGCTGCCGAAATAATGCTTTATTAGGTTAACAGATCTTTTGGTTACATTGTTCTTGCCTTGAGCTACTACCAATGCGAAATGCTTGACCGTTTCCGGAAACATACTTATAACAAAACATAGTAGGAACGGTTACAGTCGAGCACGCCGACTGTGAGATACTACAGCGTATTCTAGAACAAAATTAAGTACTCAATGTGAGAAGTCTTATAAGCTAATAAGCTTAACATATTAATCACCTATTTGTGAGAAAAGGCGCGGTATTCCCAACTTTTAAAATTTTGTAAATACGATTGCTTATGATGTAGTTGACCGATTCCAACCAAAACTGCTTAGAAATTTAAAAAAAAATGTTTTGCACTGTGTAAGTTTGGTTTGGATAACTCAACAGACTAAAAAGTGTCTCATACTAAAGGCAGATCATGGCTCCAATGTTTGTCAGATTACTTATATGGGAGCTATATGATATAGTTGTCCGATCCAAACCAAAGTCAGTGTTTAGCATACACATACTCTGCAAAATTAGTTGAGTTATCTTGAAAAACAAAAAAGTTATACAGAAGGAAAAATGTAGTACATTTTTAAATTTTCACCATATAGAAAATATATGATTTAGTCATCGGATTCTAATCCAAATCTGTCAGTATATGTATATTACTATCTTACACGTACTGTGTTAATTTTTATTGCAATATCTTCAAAAATGGAGAAAAATTAAAAAAAAACATTTTTAATATTTGGTCTTATCCGATCCAAACCAAAGTTTGTCAGTGTATAGATAATCCCCCATACACATACTCTCTAAGTTTGGTATATATCAAAATCGGTCAGTATATGTATATTACTACTTTACACGCACTGTGTGAGTTTCATTGCACTATCTTAAAAAACAACAATGTATAAATGAAAAAAACACGTTTTTGTGATATGGCGGCTATATAGTTGTCCGATCCGAACCAAAGTCGGTTAGGATACTTAAAGTGGTATCATGCACACACTGTGTAAATTTCGTTTAGATGTCTTGAATAATTTTCAAGTTATAGGAATTGTTTATCACGATTTGCGGGGGCAGTGGGGGGCGTGACAAAAATCAAAAATAAACTTGTACTGCATGGATGAGAAATATATATATTCGCCTGTTACATACTTCTGATAATCCCAATATACCCCTCAGAGGGTATAATAACAATTAAATTATTGACATCTTCAAAAATGTACATATGTATATTAATGCTACTAATATTATATCTTTTTTTCATATTGGCAGGCATACCCTTTACACATTTAGGCAGTCCAATGCCCCACAAGTTTCGTAATACCAAGCCAGCGCCCAGGGGTGTTGCAAATCGGCGTGCAGCCCTGCAGTGGATACGTCAGCATAACCTCACAAATGGTGTGCTGTATTTTGGTGACGATGACAATACATACGATTTAAGACTATTTTCGGAAATTAGACAGACCCAGCGTGTCTCCATGTTTCCAGTAGGACTGATAGCGGAATATGCAGTCAGTGGCCCTGTTGTGCGGGATGTAAGTATAACTATCTATATATAACTATTAAATAAACTATATAAAACTCTAATTAAGGGAAAAGTTGTGGGTTTCCTGGACTCTTGGGTGGCCGGACGGCGCTGGCCTGTTGATATGGCTGGATTTGCGGTTAACCTTAACTATATGGCATTATATCCAAATGTAAATATGCCATATAAGCCGGGATATGAGGAGGATTTGTTCCTGCGCAGCATAGGACTGCATATTGATCAAATTGAGCCCAGGGGCATGAATTGCACCGAAATCCTAGTTTGGCATACTCAAACCAAAAACAAAAAAACGCCAGTCGTGCGTCTGGAGAGGAAATATCTAGATGGTCGTTCAAATTTGGGCGCACTCTTTCAATCGCTCAGAATGATGGGCGTGGCATTCACCTCGGATTCTGAAGGTTCGATTGTAACTAAATCTCTTTCTATACATCCAAATTACAAAATCTGTTAAATTTTTCTTGCAGGTCCCCTAGCGACAATCAGTAAAAACGGCAAGGGAAAGCCACACTCCTATTTTTTAAGCTGAGTTTAAGCCAATTAACTGGATAACAAAGAATGCTTATAGCTATGTTGTATAAATTTTAAATTGTTGACTTTGGTATAGCATGAGAGTCGCCTAAATCTCTAATAAAATAGTTTACAGTTAAAGCCTGCCTAATTCCAGTTCTCATATTTCTAATACACTTATACAAAATTTAGCAATATTGTTAATTAGTTCTAGGTTAATGTTTAATTTTGTTCGATTTGTGATAGCCCGCATAATTTTTCTGTTATCAATATATTTCCCATGGCATGATATATCATATAGTTAAAGTATGCAAAGACAAACAATTTAAGTAAGACCTATGATTATGCTTTCAGTGGGTTGTTCAACGTAGCTTCAAAAGCTTAAATGCGAATTTTGTTTGCTAAGCAACAAACAATATATAAATCTTATAAGTCATAATTTCTTAATAAAATAAAATGAAAATGAAACGTCATATATAGAAAATGAAACTACCCAAATTGAATTTTTTCTATTCGACTTGCTCGTTATTGAAAGCTTGGCGAAAAAGGCTGCTATCATATCATTGGATTAAGTTGTTTTTTAACTTAGAAATAACACAAATACTTTAGCGAACAACGAATATTAGTTTGTACACCTAATAACAATATATTTATAGAATAAATTAAGCAAGTTTTATAATTTGTTTACAAAAATGTCATTTAAATAAAATAATTCTGTAAATAACAGCCAAGTAAAAGGCGTCCATTAGTTATCCAGTTTATACACTAAGGAAATATACTAGCTTAACACCCTAATTCTAACAATACATGACTAATAAAGCCAATTTGGATATGGAACAATTAATGTTGGATTAATATCAGGAAGCATTGAAAATCGAGCGTTTCAATAATGAGCCAAGAAAATAAATTACGATATAAGTACGGAAATATAATTTATAATTAAAACTATGTAAAGCTTTTAAATGAATTCAAAATAATATATTACATAAATTAAATGTTGAATTATTACTTAAAGGAAAGAAATTTACTTAAAATTAAAAACAAGAAAGATGTTATCTTTGGCACTCCCTTGCAGAACTTTGTATTAATTTCTGTACACTGTGTCATACTTTTATCCTTTAAATTTGTTTGTAGTTACTAACAAAAAAACATAAGTAAGTAAAATCAATTCTTCCCATTGAAGCTATATGCCGAATGTTCCCATGGCAGCTTTGTATATGATATAGTTGTCGGCTCAGAATAAAATTAAGTTCGCTTATAATATTAGGTACGTAATGCTTATTGCGTAAATTTGGTTTGCGATTGCTTAAATAACACAAAAGTTTTTCGAACCAAGTACTTTCTACGATTCTTCTTATGACAGTTATATGATATAGTGATCAGATCTGGCCAATTTAAGCATGTAGTGTGCAAATAGGGTGAGGCATCGAAATACGTTAACACGTGTGCATGTGTAATAACATATAATTGGAAATAAAAGTCAGTGAGCATATCACGGTCGGGATGCTCGACATAAATTTTCTTTTTTTTTTTTAATTTAAACCACTTGTTTATCGTCGCTTATTTAATATGACGTTATTTAAATTTGCAACAACATTGATTTTGAAGAAGTTCAGCTTTGAGACTAATAATTTAGCAATGTTAATAATATGTACTTGTTTAACATTAAAGGTGATCACTTCATTACCTTTAAATTTCATTTAAAATGGCTGAAATATTCAAGCTGAATATTAATTACAAATTAAAATGTTAGCCACAATCATCCGATGACCTTTTGTCTGAAGATTGTCAACAAAGTTCAAAGTTAAAATAGCAAACACTATTTTTCAATTAGCTTCCCGACCTCTCTTGCTTTTCCATCAGTCAGGAACAGTTTCAGTTGAGTTGAGTCGAGTTCAAATGCCTTGCAGCACTTTCTGTTGGCTGCAAAAGTCGCACGTTGAAAAAGAAGTTACAGATATAGGATAGCAGTATATATATATATATATAAAGGTTTTCGTATATATGTATATACATAGAAATGTATGTAAAAATCAACGGGAAAAAAAGCAGCTGCATATATTTGCCCACGCTCAATTGCAGAAAAGCAAGTTGTGTTGGCTGGTTTGAAGGCAGGATAACAGGATGGCAGGAAGGCGGTGCAACATTGAATGCCTCGAACGTGTTGCATATGCATCTTCTTCAATGTGAAGTTATGAGGCAAAGTTTCTTTAACAAACCAAAAACAACACGCAGCACTTGCAGCGTTGCGGTGGAGTCCCACAGCACTTACGTGTGAATGAATATAGTGGTGTGTCTGTGTGCGAGTGTGGGTGGGTTCAACTGTTCACACACCGCACCATCACCACCCTCCCTGGCATTGCAATTTGGGGCAAATAAATAGTCATCCCACCATACCTTCATTTTTATTCGCTTTAATTTGAGATGCATTTGCCACAAAATACTTTAAAGATGCAATATTTTCAACCTGGTTTATCTTAGACAATTGGCTATTGATAAAAATATTGATCTTGGATTCCTTTAATTATTAAATGGTCCTTAGACGATAAATAATACTTGACAAACTTTTTTAATTACAGTCAGATTTTTATGAAATATATATATCGTTTGATATTATTTGTCTGGAAGTATATGCTAAGTTACAAAATTATACGTTAAGAAATAAGTGAGCCAGCGGCATGCAAAGTTACAAAGAAACTGTGCTTTTGATGGGCAAAGGAGGCGTGGCATCCAAAAAATTTTTGCCAAAAACTTTATTTTTTCCGAGGTAAGTCTGATTTTTCGCTTATTGTGGGCGAATGGGGCGTGGCATCAACAATAATAAAGATTCTTGTATTGCTTGACTGAATATGTGGTCGATAATGACTAAAACGGATATTGAAGCTCTTACCATATCTGAGTTCTGTTTGTTCATACGGACAGACAGACAGACGGGCATGGTTATATCGACTCGGCTGTTTATGCTGATTAAGAATATATATACGTTAAGGGGTCTGCTACGCCTCCTTTTACCTGATACATACTTCTGAAAAACCCAATATACCCCTCAGAGTAAATAATAATGGGTTTGAATGATTTAAAAATGATATGCAGTTTGACAAGACTTTCAAATTTGAGAAATAAAATATTTTTTATTAACAATTAAAAAAAAAACAACTATTCACTTGTGTATCAACTTCACACTTTTGTACAAAAACACGACGAGCCTTTAAGTAATTAATCTCAATCTACCATAAGCCAATGACTTTGTCCACAGACGCACTGTCTAACATCACGTCTTAGAGATGATAACTTGGTTAACATCCTATGGCAAAGTGGTCCTCGTGGAGGACATCCATGGCACGTTTTTCCGGCCGGTCCACATCCGTGGCAAGCGCATTCAAAAGCGGTATCATCTGTAGTTGTGGGTTCGGGGGGTTCCGTTGGAGGTTCTGTGGGTTCCGTTGTTGGTTCAGTGGGTTCCGTTGGTGGTTCAGTGGGTTCCGTTGTTGGTTCAGTGGGTTCCGTTGGTGGTTCAGTGGGTTCCGTTGATGGTTCAGTAGGTTCTATTGGTGAATCAGTAGGTTCCGTTAGTGGTTCAGTGGGCTCCGTTGATGGTTCCTCACTTTCAGTGCATGGTGGTTCAGTAGTTTCTTCGCATGGTGGTATTGTTGTTGGATTAGTGGGTTGTGTAGGACAGGGGTGTGGTGGTCGGGTAGGCTGAGTTGGTTTGTTTGGATGGCATGGTGGTTCAGTTGCTTGTGTGCATGGGGGCTTAGTTGGTGGATGAGTGGGCTTGGTGCATGGTGGGCTAATGGGTCTAGTAGGTAAAGTGCACGGTGGTAGGGTGGGTGGTGTTCTTGTGGAAGTTGTATGGGAAGGATGACATGGTGGTTCAGTGGTTTCCGGGCACGGTGGTTTGGTTGGTGGATGAGTTGGTCTGGTAGGCACAGTGCACGGTGGTGGAGTGGGTGGTGTTCTTGTGGAAGTTGGATGGGAAGGATGACAGGGTGGTTCAGTGGTTTCCGGGCATGGTGGTTTGGGGGTTGGTCTGGTAGGCACTGTGCACGGTGGTGGAGTGGGTGGTGTTCTTGTGGAAGTTGGATGGGAAGGATGACATGGTGGTGCAGTGGTTTCCGGGCATGGTGGCTTAGTTGGTGGGCGTGTAGGTAAAGTGCACGATGGTGGAATGGGTGGTGTTCTTGTGGAAGTTGGATGGGAAGGATGACATGGTGGTGCAGTGGTTTCCGGGCATGGTGGTTTGGTAGGTGGATGAGTTGGTCTGGTAGGCACAGTGCACGGTGGTGGAGTGGGTGGTGTTCTTGTGGAAGTTGGATGGGAAGGATGACAGGGTGGTTCAGTGGTTTCCGGGCATGGTGGTTTGGTTGGTGGATGAGTTGGTCTGGTAGGCACAGTGCACGGTGGTGGAGTGGGTGGTGTTCTTGTGGGAGTCGGATAGGAAGGATGACAGGGTGGTTCAGTGGTTTCCGGGCATGGTGGTTTGGTTGGTGGATGTGTTGGTCTGGTAGGCACAGTGCACGGTGGTGGAGTGGGTGGTGTTCTTGTGGGAGTCGGATGGGTTGGATGACAGGGTGGTTCAGTGATTTCGGAGCACGGTGGTTTAGTTGGTGGTCGAGATGGTTGAGGAGGACACGTTGGCTCGGTGGTCTTCGTGGGTCTGGGTGGTAAAGTGCATGGTGGTTGTGTTGTGCATGGTAGCTTTATCGTTGTCGTTGTGGGTGGATCGTTCGGCCATTCATAATGACATTCTGTCGTTTTCTCTGGGGGAAGAGTTGAAGAAGAAGTTTCCGGTGCCAGAGTAGTTGTCTCTGGTGGAAGAGTCGAAGTCTCCGGCGGAACAGTTGAAGTCTCGGGTGTACATGTTGATTCAGGAGGAAGAATTGTTGACTCGCATATGCATTCCGGTGGAGGTGTTGCCAGTTTCCTTCGTCTTCTAAAATGGGGTCGCCGCCTCGGAGATCCCAGAGTGAGATCAACAATGCATAGAACAAGGAAACTTCCTAAAAGTGATTTGAAGAAATTTTCGTTAGTATTTTATGCAGAATATTTAAGAATTCGATTATTCGTTTATTATTACCGATTAGGATCTTATTTGACAGTTTCATTACTAGAAATTATAGTTCTTTACAGCAGAAAGGGTAGGTTAATATTGCATTTTTTGGGTGCAGGTCTACAGCTTTATATATGAATCCACACGACACAATTGAACAAATAAGTTTTAAAAATAATTATAAATATCAACATTACCTAGAGTAAAAATTTTGTGTGCGCACGCGTTTTCAATAAAGTGCAAACATTGTTCGGAGTGAATGCTCACTAGAGAACACATGTGCGCCACCTGCCGTCTGCAGGGACAACGAAATCTCATGTGTAGACATAAAGTTTCTTGCACCACTGCACCTGAACACCATATAATGAGGTTGATTAAACCCATTATAAATTAAGATTAAAACCATTTAAAATGCTTAAGTCCAGTACTAAATCGCTTAATATGTAAATCAATTTAAAGAGTACGGTTTCTCAATTGCTTTGGATATCCATTGCTTAAAAGAAGATTATCAAATAACGCTAAAGAGTTCTAATTGTCCATAGTAATAGTGACACCTTGTCATACAGAGGAGTTTTCTTGTCATCGTCAGATTGATAGCGGATCAAATTAGCCTGCTTTTAAATTTTGTAGCTGGAATTTTATTTATGTACCCATTAAAGCTAATTAAACTCAGTCATTGGCAACCACGTAGTCACCCAATCCCAACATACGGTTTGTTTAACACACAGCAAGCCTGGCATCAACGTAATGGGAGCAACCACTCACAACAGGATGGGGTTGCGATTGATAGTGCAAATGAAGTCCTTCGATGCTGCTGCGGATGTTTGTGCATAACGTACCGCAGGCGCTGATTTTGCGCCACTTAAACTTTAAATGAAAACCACAAGTCTACCGTAGTCTGCGGATGTCGATGAGGTTGGACAGATAGCTCATACGCCTCGTTTGCCACTTAGCGTCTGCTTTCCTCTCTCTATATCAACCTAACGGTTGCACTTGCGTGCGCTTTCATGATAAACTATGGCGAATGCATGGTAGAATAAAGTACATAATCTAGAAAAGTACGTTAAAATGGCTCATACCGAAGATATTTTACACTTTAAGTTTTCGTTTAACTAAAAAGCTTCTTTTAGATTTAGCTCAATCAAGGGCTGCTGGAAATATTTAAAAAATCCCAAAATTTGTTAATATGCATAGTTTTTTCGATTGAAAGATGTTAAGGCAGCTATACAATATAGTAGTGCGATACTCTAAGTACGGGGTTCGTTTGATAAGTCAGTCACTTCTTGTGTAAGTATTTTACCTTTGCCTCTTTTGTGAAATTCTCCTCTTTCTCTAGCTGTTAAATTTACTTGCTTATCTTAAACTGGATAGTACTTCATTAATACAATGTAGTTAATATAATCAGTGCTACAATGAATGTTGCTTCGCAGGATGTATAAAAAGTAACTGACTTATCAAACAGCACTCGTATATAAAAAAAAAGAAAAAATAATTTTAATTTTTTTTTTTTTGTTCCGAAAAATATAGAAAACATCTTTCTTTTAAGATTAAAGTGAGATCATATTATTTAGCTAAGAACTATAATAATATATGTAGACGCTCATGGATTTACAACGGATTCTGTAATACGTTACATATTTGATGACAAAATTACAATACCCTCTCTAGGGAATCAGAAAAAAAAGGAAAGCCATCACAGCATAGGAAATGGGAAACTCGCAATCTGTTGGATTAGAGACGAGAGCAGCAGAAAGTGCAAAATAGAGAGTGCAGAGTGCAAAGTTCGCCGGGCAGATGTCAGGTAAAACGAGTGGTCAATGAGCAAGTCGAAGGCTGGTCAAATTCGTGCCTCTCCTTGTAGTTGCAAATATATGTATATGCATTTATACATTGAATATATACATATTCAAAACCACTTAGCTCCTAAGGTTCTTGTTAAAAGTATAGAAGGCATGTCTTTAATATAATATATATATATATATATATATATATAGCCGGTTTCCTCCGGATAGATTCTAATTGAAGTAAGCATCAATTGATAAATCAATCCGCTTAAGTGATATTTCGTTCATAAAAAGCTGTTAGCTCTAATTTGCGGCAAATGGTTTGCTTATTATTGAACATGAAAAGTCCGGAAAATTATAACAAATTAATTGACATACAATAATGTAAGCCTTACTAAATTACTTCAAAGATGTATTCTAATTTGAATTAAGTGCAATTGACCTTATGAGTAAAATTTCATAAATTTAAAAAATCTTTGGAAATCGAAGCTACATAACACGTTAATACATGCCTCACCAGTGAAAGATTTCATCGCGAAATATAGGCCTTGAGCCTCATAAAATATAAAAATATTCTCGATAGTGTAATAAGAACTAAACGTTTTATATTATTTAATGAAATTTTTTAATGCTGTGCATGAGTAAAACCTAAAAGTTTTTTTAAGTTTATTATAAATTTAATAAAAACTTTATTTAACATCCAAAGTTTGGCTTAGGCAACCTATATCGATATCCAGCATGAGCTGCTTGTTAAGTAGTTAAATAATCCTCAGGTTTTATACCCTTGCAGAGGGTATATTGTTTTTGTCATGTTGTTTAATACGCATTAAATGAGACGTGACAGACACCATAAAGTATACATGTTCTTGATTATCATCAACAGCCGAGTCGGCTATCATAGCTATCATGTCCGTTCGTCCGTCTGTTTCTGTGCGAACTAGTCTCTCAGTTTAAAAGCTAACTTTAAAAAATTTTGTGCAAATGCGTATTCTTAGTATTCTTAGTATCTTAGCAGTTCGTACTAAAATCAGCCAAATTGGATAACTATATCACATAGCTGCCATAGGAAAAATCGGTTGAAAAAAAAATATTTTTTTGAGCAATCTTAACCAATTTCATTCAATAAGCGCTTCTTACCATGTGCAAACCAAATTTCAGTCTGATCGAACACCTATATCATATAGCTGCTATTGGAACAATCGGCTGGAAATGCTTAGTACTAAAATGTTTTCTGTCTACTGAACGATTCTATTTAAATTCACTCAATATGCGTTTAGTACCAAATTCCATGTGCAATATTTTTTTTTTTTTTTTACCACCTTTTATTTTGATGCGAAAAACAATATAAAATAGCTGCCTACGTAGAAACAATCAATTAAAAATATTTTGTTTAAAGAATATTTCGGTTTTCTACCCATTGCAATTTAATTTCATTGTGCAAACCAAATTTCATTCTGGTCGTACCACTATGTCATAAAGCAGTCAATGTGTTCCATTCCATCGGTCAATTTCACATAATATGCATGTTCAATCACTCGACGTATGCTAACAAAATTTCATTCAGTTTAGACTACTATATCATACCATGGGAAGAATCGGTAAGAATTACTATGTATTTAAAACTGTTGTGTTTTTTGTTAGTAATCACAAACAAATTTAACAATTATCGATTAGATTTTGTTCGAATGTAACATTGGCATCTGAAGAGGGCGTCTTTGAAACGGACATCACACTGTGCTTAATATCCATTTTAGAATTTTAAAACGTGAATATCCTGATTAAAAACGGACGTAATGTAAATCTACAGATTGTTAGCATTTGCAGTATTATATTCTGTTGGAGTAATTTCAATTGTTGTAGTAATTGTAAGGCCCTAACAGATTCAAGATAACATACTAGTTGCTTGACTCAAGCGTTAAAGTTGGGGTACATTTCTTAAGATCTTTAGTTACAGTGGGACTGGGACTAGTTTCTTTAGGCAATATCCAGCGTTTTGAATTGCGATAATCAATTTCAGATCGCTTTGAAGTCAATTTACGAGTTTTTGGGAAATATTTTTGCTGCTGCTGCATTTGTCTTTTGACTGTTGTTGGTTCAAGCATTTAAGAATTTTTGTGATTTAGTGTAGCATGGTTTTTATTTGATCTCTTTTACGTTTCTTGGTTTAACTTCTGCACTCTTTTGATACATACTTATAAGAAGCTTTTGCTTGTTATACCCTCAGAGGGGTATATTGGGTTTGTGAAAAGTATATAACAATCAGAAGGAGGCGTGGCAGACAGAGGCGTGCTCATACAACGAAAATATTTGTAATGTATAAGTGAAATAGTAAAACACATTTAAACTTTTTGACATCCATTTACATAGCGTTTAATAGGTTTTCAAAGTGAATTTTGAAAAAATATATGATATTTTTTCTATAACCTTCAAAAAGTTTTAGTGAGTAATAGTAATAGTCTTTGATCTTCGGTTTATTTCGCTTTTAACTCACCATACCAACTAGAGGTGGCAAACTATCGATAGTCGGTGATAGTTTTTTGAAAACCATCAATAGCGGACGATAGTGCACTCGATAGTGTCCAAGACGAAACAACTGTCTTTAAGTATTTAAAAACTTGGATTGCTCAATGCTCAAACAAAACAACTCTTCAAAATTGCCAATTGTTAATTGAAATCCAAGGAAATCAATTATAAACGAAAATTCAATGTAAAAATTAATCTACAGATTTTGATTTAGGAATAACAATATGTTGACTTTTTCTCCTTCAATTGTGTACTGCAACTGTGTACGAAGGACCATCGATAGTGGGTCGACTCGATAGCGAACAACCATCGATAGTCTCGATAGTGCTATCGATTGTTTACTACCTCTAATACCAACAGTCATTCGAAAATGACATGAGGAAACTAATGTCATTTATCAAGGGACTACCCAAACACTAAGTCAGCTAAGCAACTGGGTTAAGTGTTCATTTTAACAAGTTAATTTCACAAAATTTGTGGTGGGAGAGTTGCGAGCAAACAAATTGTGTGGTATTCGTTGGGACATTGATGGAGCCACGTTGATGACAGCAAATAGAGCAACAAATCAATTGCAACAACAATAAATACGCAATCAAACATATACACCCAGAGAAAAATCAACCTAAAATCAATAAAAACCACATTGATTCAATAAGAAACATTAATGATAGTCTACTAAAGTTGAAAATTTTTGTTTCAATATAGAACAACCTTAATTTAATGTTGCACAATGTTCACCATATTTATATGGAAACATTTTAGAAATAATATTGAATTCTTATCAAATTAAGATGTTTCCAAATTGAATCAATATGAACGCATTATTGACTTAAAAGTAGGTGTAGCTGATTTAAAAGAGAAACAATATAGAATTTAAAATGAAAATTATTAATATTAAATGAAAACGTTATTGAATTAAAAACGCGCAATATTAAATTAAAAACCCACATAATTAATTTTAGAATGCGAAATGCTAGACCTCCTCCCCCTCATTTACCACCCCTTTCCTTACCAATTTCTAATAAAATGTGAACGCAATATGTTTTAAAAATTAAACAAATTTATTTCAAAATATTTTATGAATATTACAATGTATATATATATATATTTTAGCAACTATGTTATATATTTCTGTTTTACCGTTAC
The DNA here is from genome assembly GCA_035047385.1 of Drosophila tripunctata. Classification (NCBI taxonomy): domain Eukaryota; kingdom Metazoa; phylum Arthropoda; class Insecta; order Diptera; family Drosophilidae; genus Drosophila; species Drosophila tripunctata. Next base: position 298,271 of record JAWNPS010000165.1, read on the forward strand.
ACAGCGGATAGAGATGAAGAGGCGACGAATTCAAATCAGAAAATGTTTTTTCCTTCCTTCTATCTTGTTCAGAATTTTTTGCCATTTTTTGCATACTTCACTCCAGTTTAAGGTATCCCGGCCTAATGATGCTTTAAGGGCTGAAACAACTGAATCATCTATTTCAAAAATTTCTTCTGATTCTTTTACAACAATATCTGACCATCATTCTTTTTTTTGGTCTACTGTTAACATATTTTGTGTAAAGCTTGCCGGAAGGGTTCTTCTTACTATGCGGTTCCTTTGGGAACAAAGCACAAATCTCCGTGGCAATGGTTAGGAAATCGTTAGGTCTCAAGTAAATGTTTTCAAAAATTGTATCCTCAACAATAATGTTTATGAGCTCGTCACGGTTGCTTTTTTTAAAGCTTTGCTTGTTGGCGTAAACGTCTAGTAGGGATATTCCTTTAGCAGTTTCATCCAACAGACTTGACAAATCCTAAATATAGCAGCAATATTAAATAAAATTTTTATAAATTGATTCGCTTTATTTACTTTGTTTAGACAGCCATGAATAAGGGACTCTTCTTCGTCTTCAATACCAAACTAAAAATTATTTAAAAAAAATTATTTCAAAATGCTTGAGATAATCTGCAAAACACTAATTACCTCTTCCTTTCGCCATGCAAAGAGCTTGCTTTGAACTTGCGCTAAAATAACGATTTCACCGTTTTCGGTGAATAAAACACCATCATTTAAATTCCATTTTCCGACATTGTTTGAAACGCACACTTTGAAAATTTACAACCAAAAATGAATCAGCTGATTGATTTACACTGTTGCGGTATTGATTTAATAGTGTTTCTTATTGATTCAATGCATTGAAATTTTAACGTCACAGATCAATGTTGTTTCAATATTGATTTAGTGTTGTGCAATATAGATTTAATAACGTTTCATTTTAGCTTTAAAATCAACATTAAAAAATGCTTAAATTAATATTGTTCAACATTGAAATAAAGTTATTTAAACATATTTTACAAAATTAATATGAAAAATTATTAAATCAAATTGGAAATTGTTAATTTAATGTATTTCATTTATTTTTTCCCAAAGTTGAAAACTATTGAATTAATATGTCGCGTTTGTGATTTTAAAATGGGATTTTTGGCTCAGTGTACACACACATAAAGTTAGGATCTACCAAATACATGTGTGGAGGAAAGAGGACAACCGCCAATCAAGGCGTATATGCATGTACTTGCAATGTGGCCCAAACCAAATTGAAAATTGATTATTGATTGCTGCCAACACAACAACGTCGACAACAGTGATAAGGCTAACAATAATAATGTGTAAATCATTATTACTTATTACTAATTCGATGCGCGATATGCTCATTTGACCATGGTATGTTAATCATATTGATTTCTGTTGCTAAATCTAATTTCTGCTCATATGTTCAAATATATGACTTTTAACTATATGGATGATGAATATGTAAATCGAAAGAGAATTGAGATACAAACTTGACAGTGACAACTTTTCAAATTAATAAATAAATAAATAAAATTTAATTGCCTAACATTTTTTAAGCAAAAAAATAAAATCTTATACTTATTAATAATCAATTTCTCTAAAGTCGAATTTATATTTCATTGGGTCCTTGGAATAGCTAAGTTACAAAGCTATACGTTAAGAAATAAGTGAGCCAGCGGCATGCAAAGCTACAAGGAAAAGGTGCTTTTGGTGGGCAAAAGAGGCGTGGCATTTAACAATTTTTGATGCCTTTGTCTTTATATCGTAAATAGCAACCTGCATGCCAAAATTGGTGTTCCTAGGGGCTGTAATTTCTGAGATATTCGCCAAAAACAGATATTTTTTCCGAGGTATGTTTGGTTTTTCGCTTATTGTGGCCGAATGGGGCGTGGCATCAAAAAAAGGAAACAAACTTGTATTGACTGACTAAATATGTGGTCGATACTGACTGAAGCGGATATTGTAGCTCTTACCATCTCTGAGATCAGTCTGTTCATACGGACAGACGGACATAGCTATATCGACTCGGCTGTTGATGCTGATCAAGAATATATATACTTTATCGGGTCTACCAGACTTCCTTCTGCCTGTTACACACAAACTGTTGTACACAAAATGCACAACTGACACACCCAGAGAAAAAATGAAAAACATTGTGTGAGCGAGATAGACTTACAAATATGTGCGCATGTTAAGTTCTTACAGCAGCTACTCCAATTTGAAGTCATATAATTAAAAAAATAAAACTCAGAGGGTATTACCAGTCGGCATACCCGACTGAAATTTTCTTTCTTGTTCAAAAATAAATTTGTTCCAATTACAATTAATTAAATTATTATAAAGTTGCACATTTCAAGCTAAGAATAGTTTAAAATTCGATATTTATATATAAACTTTTTGGGGTCTTGAAGCTTTTTTCTGCCAGGTAGCCATTTCCGGAACATTATAAAGATTGTAGAAGTATTTACACTGTTGATTAAAACGCCATTTGCAAACTTGGGATTTTATTTATCTCCCATGGGGCAACGAAACTAAGTCAATAATGAGTAACAATTGACCACAATTCCCATTTAAACCGACTCTGAGAGGTAAAAAGCAATTGTAGTTAACAATTGATGTAACGAATCGAACTTAATGAATCGTTGCAATTGCGAGGAATATCAATAAAATACCACATGTGATTTAATTATTCGTTTATGTAAATGCATTAAAATACATATATTTATGTACTACAATTTAAAATAAATCAACACATCTGTTGAATTTTGTTGACCACACGTCAAATGATGATGGAAATAATTTAGATAATTGACCAACATACAAATTCAATTCTGTAAAACAACTGTACAATACGCTTAGTGTATCTTATACTTAGCAATACTTTTAACTTTTGTACTGACTGGATGCATACTTATAACTTGGATAACTCTGGTGAATAACTTTCCACCGACTTCAGTGTATATCATTGAAGCTACATAACCTTAATTTAATTTTTAAATTTGAATATTGCTATATTCCATGTTTAGTTTGACTTTTATTTTTAGATCGAACAATATATTTTAAGACATTACCATCATACTTATTGAATTTCTGTACTAGAGAGTTTAACAATGACACCTTTGAGTTATATGCGAAACTTTTATTTGGAATATTTAAATAAATTTATAGGGCATCAATTACAGGCAGACTACGGACCAGGAATTACGAACTCGTTCGCTTGACATCGAATGCATTTGCAATGGTAATGCTAGCATCGATGCCAATTTCATTTTTGGCTTCAATTTGGCCAAAACTGAATGAAATGGGTCGGTAGCGGGGTTGAGAGGTTATTTGGTGTCACCATTGAAATATGGCAAAGACAAATTATTGGTTTTTCTTTGAGTGTGCTTAAAATGAGGCAAACAGTTTAATTAAAATGAAGTGGAGCAATGCGTGTGAATGGCAATTCAAATTGCGATGACACCGAGAAATTGATGAATGCTTTCGCATTTTTTGGACAGTGGCAATTTCGTGTGGAGCTGGAAAATGTGAAAAAACTGCACAAGCCATTAAATTGGATATTAAGTTGTTTATTTGGGTAGGGGTATAAATTTGATGATAAATGTTTCTATGTTTCTATCTGAAATGTAACATTATGGATTATATCTTATATGTATGTTTAGGCTTCTAACAAAAGATTGGAAATCGTAATAAAAATTCATTACTAAATAATCACATATTTATAGTCATCATTAAATAATAGGTAAAGGTAATACCCAGCACTTGAAAGAATGTTTTTATTTTGGTTTTACTGCTTTTTACTTATATGTTTGCTAGAACATTATTAACGGCTTAAAAGAAAAAACAAACAATTTACTAATAGCAAATAAATTATATACATTGAAGCATACATTCATACACAGATGTACATAATAATAAATTATTAAACCTCAATCAATTTTTGCATATATCAAACTCCCTAGAACTCCCTTAAAACCCTTAGTTAATTCGCTTTCTCACTTTAAATGATATCAATCTGCATATACATACTGACTGTTTATTATGCGAATCTATCACATTACCCTAACAATGTGCGCTTAATTCGGTTTAACACGCATTATAGTCCAGTCGATTATGCATTAATGAAAATCCGGCCACAAATTGTTAAATACACACCAGTGTGAAGTATTCCATATGGAAATCCACACAGACAAACGAACAGTTTTCATTTCCGTTTTAATTTTACGAATCATAATGCGTAAAATATATCTGTATCAAAAATCAAGTAGAAAAAATAATAATTATATCTGTAAGGAAATGGTTATGGTCTTTAAAAATACAATCGAAAACTTATTAAAGTTCTAGAAATTAAAGACAATAAGCAAGTATTTTACAAAAGCTTGGGTGTTTCACAGAACTTAAGAAGAACTTACTATAACAAAAGCAGATGTCTCTTTACATAGAATAGAGTAAACAGTAGAGAAAAACTATAATGTATTTTAATGTTGTAAACAGGTTAACTTCCTTTAAGCTAAATTTTTCTTTCATTTAAGCATTCCTTCACTTGGGATTTGAATGTATGTATTTCTTTATCTGTTAGGCTGTCTGCCTGGATTCATAGTGTCTCCAATGTCATTCAGCCTCGACTGGTCGACCATTGGGTACCAGACAATGGAGATTGCAGGCATTGACGACAAATTGTTGAGCTGGTTGTAAGCATTCATTGAAACATACACATGGAATGTGTGTGTATACACTGTACAAGCAGCAAATATAGGGAAAATTAATAAAAAGAAAAAAAAATTTAAGCCTTGTATTCGAACAGTTGGGTGAGTGTAAACAACGTTGTTGTTGATATTATATTTTCGTACATACTCGTACCCAGTGTGAGATTGTTCTCTGTATTGTTGGCGATAGCGTGGCGTATACATAATATGTGTAATACAAAAACTTGTGCCATACAGACCAATACATATATAAAGTCATGTCCCCAAATAGATTGCCACCCAAAAATGTTTTGGTCCAGTTGTTGTGGAAGCGTGTTTCAGTTTCTGACGATACTAGAGGGAGCTGATATTAATTAGTCGGGGATTGCGTTGACCTACCGTGCGTAAGTTGGCCAAATTGAAAAGGATTTCACATTGCGATTATATTCTAATTTACAATGTATAGTACTTTTACAGAAACATATAATTCTATTACTTATATAATTTTATTATTCCACAAGATTTATTTTAAATTATATTTCAAACTTTATTATATATTTAAAGTTAGTCGATCATAAGCAAAATTTGCATGAAAACTAAAATAGAATGTTACTTTGTAAAACTGTTTCAATTTAGTTTCAATTTAAAATAATTTTAAATTTTACATTGAAAGAGTCTAGTAGTTTCCAAAAATAGATAGGGTATATTAAGGACATATTAAACCCAACCGATGGAAACTAACTTAACATTTTTTTCCTTTATACAACGTACCCAGACATACATATATAAATAAGCATTTCCTTTTGGCACGACAAGCAATTCAGTCAGCTGTCGTTGCCATAAGTGACCAATGGCTAATGCCATAAGTGTGAAGACTCTCCCACATGACCCAGAGCAATCGATGGAGATGGCTAGAATGCCTTTGCTAAGGATAGCCGCACTGGTTATGAGGTAATGTGATATTGTCCCTGCTGCTGAGATAGTTTTTATTTATGGATCACGTCGAGAGCAAACTGTGCTCAGTTGTTGCGCTTCACAATTGTTTCTGATTTGGCGCAGGGTGCTCATAACAATTTTTTCCAGCTGGCAAATTGCGCCAGCGAGTGCGCTTAAAAACTCATTGAACACGGCACACAAATGCGTTGATTTTCCCATTTTCTTTTCTGCAGTCATTTGCTACATAAGCACTCTGGAGCAGACTGTGGCAAGTTCACAGTATTTGCTCACAACTGTAACCTCCGGTTCGTGCTTCGAGTTTGTACTTTTGGGCAACGTTTCCTCAATAATTTTAACCGGCGGCTGTTTAACAAACTTTACCGGAATCATCTTGTTCTCTGTCTACCTCTGTCTCTCTGGCTGTATCATTTTCTGAGCAACGTTTGTTCCTTTAGCTGTCCTTGCGACCTGGCAAGAAACCGACAGCAAGCATAAGGGCTGCAAGCATTTTACTTCATTTCCGCAACTGGAAAACTGTATGAATCTAAATGTATTCTCTACTTATAAATACTTATATCTCAAGCGGTATTGTGGCTGGGACTTTGATATAGGAAATGGCTCTGCCAAGTGCAACTTATTTGATTTGTGTATCAAAGATGCCAGAACGTGAAACCAAATATAATTTAAAAGAACTTCTTTTCAAAGTTTCCAATTTTCCATTTTATTTATGATCAAAGTTTCAGACTATCAATTGCATAGTTTCGATATGCTTACTTTAAAATTCGTTTTACACAATAAAAGTATTATATAATTTAACAAAATAACTGAGCTATATGAATTGATAAACACTAATAAAAAACAAATATTTACCAAATCAAAGTTATCAAGAATAAATTAAGTGATAATGGAGAATTTTGATAAAATTAAAATTCAATGGCATTTAATTAGAACAAAAGGGAAAAATAAATATTATCAGCATGACACGACCTCTATTCCGCACGTTCATTAAAAAAGTTTTAGGCCAAAAGCAACACGTACCAAGGGAAAACTTTGCAATTGTCAAAAACTGCAACAAGGATCTCAACCGCAACAACACATAACAGTAAAAAATAAAACTAAAAGAATAACAAAACTAGTAGGAACGGCTACAGTCGAGCGAGCCGACTGTAAAATACTGCGGCGTATTCTAGAGCAATATAAAGTACTCAATGTTAGATATCTTTTAAACTAATAAGCTTAACATATTAATCATCATTTATGATAAAAGGCGCGGTGTTCCCAACTTTTAAAATTTTGTAAATACGATTGCTTATGATGTAGTTGTCCGATTCAAGCCAAAGTTGGTCAGAAAATTAAAAAAAATGTTGCACCTACTGTGTTAGTTTGGTTTGGATACCTCAATAGGTTGTCTGTGATGTTTGTCAGATTACCATACACATACTCTGTGAAATAAGTTCAGTTATCTTGAAAAACACAAAAGTAAGACAGAAAGACAAATTTAGTACATTTTTTAATTTTCAACATATAGAAAATAAATGATATATTCATCCGATTCCAAATCCAAATTACAAAATCGGTCAGTATATGTATATTACTACCTTACACGTACTTTTCATTTAAAAAAAAAACAGTGTTGAAACTATAAAGTTGTCGGATTCCAACCAAAGTCAACCAAGATACATTAAGTGTTGTTGATGCTGATCAAGAATGTATGTATATACTTTATAGGGTATGGAACGCTTCCTTCTCCCTGTGCATACACATACCTTTTCTGACAAACACAGTATACTGCTCGTACTTTGTACCCGCAGTATAAAAATAGGTGCTCCAGCTGAAAGTTTTGAGAGTCAACTGCTCGGCAACTGCTCGGAAACTGAAATAGCACATTCTTAATAAATAGAAGCAGGCGGGCTCCACAAGCCCCCCTCCACCTATCATGCCATCCAAAACTGAATACTCTAAAAAGTTTGACATCTGATGCCAGAAAAGAGCAGACGAAGTGAGTTTTTGCAAATTAAAACAATGTCAGCGACTTTGATGCAACAAATTTGTAGCGTTGGCGTTGATTAGACTTTCTCTGAAGCTCGAGCTACCCGAAAACGAGTTGGCAGCACGCCCAAGCGGCAGCCATATTAATTTTTGAAATATCCCCTTTAGTCTGGTTTACTCATCAGGTAGGATCTTATTTTATTTATGAGGATTCCAAATGCATAAAAAGTGTATCTTATTTTTATTCCGAAAAACAGACTCGACTAAAAAGTATTTGATGTTTTTTATGTTTCTTAACATAAATCATTAATCATGTACCATATATTATTAGATTTTAACATTTATTATTATTTTTCAAAAAATCTAAAAGAAGAAGAGATAATTCAAAACTGCTCTGTATTATGTTTCCTAACCAAGATAGTTTTGAGATTCCAACAATTTCAATCACTATTAATTCTACACTTCCATTAAGTATCCAGAATTTTTGAATCGTTCTTAAATAAAAAGTGTTTTGTGTGCTAGTCTCAAGTAAGATATTGAAGCTTTGACTCTTCAAGCATAGTTTACCATTTTACAGAGTATGCCAGAGTCGAGCACTCGGCACTTTTCACACGTTTTGCGCTGCATTTTGTGTTTCTGCTTTTATTGCTGGAGCTTTCGTAAATCTTTCATCAGTTTGTTCTGATCCGCAGCTTGTTCCTTTTCTTCGCTTCGTCCTTGCCAATTCCCCCTGCTCTGAAAAAACTGTCACAGCTGTTGGCGTAATTTGTCCTCCAGCCTTCATTTCGCATGTTCTCTGTTGTGCTCTCCCTTCTCATTCGCGTTTTTCTTCTGCTTGTCACACTATTTATGAGTTTATTATTTTTCTGCTGCTCTATTATTCGGCTGGCATCCAGTTCAGAGAGCTCTCATCTCCCAGCTCGCAGCTTAAAACTTCTTTCATTACAAGTGCTGCGATTTTTCATAGCTTTATTTTCTCTATTTCGTTTTTTCCTCCACACTTTTTGAATTTTTTTTTTATTTCAAGCGGTTAACATTTTATCCCCTTCGCGTTTATATTGCTGTTATTTATTTAGTGGCTTCATTTTGTGCATTTTCATTTTTTTTTTCAACAGTTCCTTAAATTGTTTGCAATTTTGTCAGTTGTGGTTGCCGCTGCGTATTATGACAGCAGAGGGCCATGTCGACTCTTCCTATATAAATAGTTGTTGTCTTTTAGTAGCTAGTATATGTTATTGTTGTTGTTGCTGCTTTTTAATTATTGCTATGTTGGTTTTTGGTTGCTGTTCGTCCAAGCCGCAAATGAGAAATTTGGGCCAAAAAATATGAGCAGTTGGCAATTTGTTGCAGACAATTTGCTGCTTGGTTAACTTGCGGCTTACTCGGAGACAATATCACTGCAATAGACATGTACGATATCTACTAATTATAAGCAAATTATATTAAATAAAAATATTATTTTTTAAATATTCGTTAGAATATAGTGAGTACAAAATTTTAAAATACCTTACTAAAGAATTAAATGGGGTTTTTAAAACGTTTATTATTTAATACATTTTTTGTTTTTTGTTTTTTTTTTTCAACAATTTATTGTAAAATTTACAATTATTTTTTATTTAATTTGCAATATTAGTTGCTGAAAAGACTTTATTACTGCGAATTCATTTCTACAGTCTATTATAATTAGTTATTGAATAACTACAAAACTTCAATTCATCTAAAATAAAAAACCAATTTTAACTACACTAATATAGTCTGAAGCTTTTATCTGTTTATATATGTTATGCAGAAACACTACAAAAATCAGCTTTAAGATTTAAAAAAGCTAAAGTAAGTGCTTATAAATTATAGTACTTAATTTAAAGTAAATGTAAGAGTAATTTCTCAATCACACCCCGTTGTAAGCTTTGTACCATAAACTATGAAAACTCTTGACTAAAGTTTGCAATCACTTGAGGCAAATGTCGCTCTCCACCACTGAACTCATCACACTTGAGTTCAACTTTTTGCCCGAAAATCAAGCCAAGCGATGTGTTTTACAACTTTACAAGATGCCCAGGGTGTGTAAGGGAGTACAGTTTTAGAGTAGAAAGGATTTCTTTCAAAGTATTTACCACTTATGTATATGCATAAAATGTGCAACAGACACTGTGGCAAATGTTTTAGCATTTATTTTATTGACTCACAAAGGGGGAGAAATGCTTGCAACAAAACTGTTGTACTTCGAGCACTAGATATTCAATACTTTAGAATTCTTAGTTACACCTGACCCAGTATTGACATAGCATTTGGTAATTTCGTAACTTTTTCATAAAACATAAATATTTGCATATCAAAAAAAAAAAAAAAAACAAATGTAAAATACATATACGAGTGTCAGATCCATGCTTAAATGTCGAGGAAATGCTGCCAAAAACGTTGGTTATATATTTTGTTTTTTTTTTTTTGCTTTTTTTTTTATAAATATTCTTTGAGGTTTATTTTGTGCAGAGAATACAGTTTATTTCGAATACATATACCCAGTAGCCAAGCGAATTGGACAGAGCGTACTGGTTGTCTAGATAACATGACCTGCTTTAAGGTATACAGAGTATCTTTTAATCGTCAGCCATCATACACTCGTGCCTATTTTTATTAGTTATTGAAATGCTGTAGCTTTTTTTTAAAGCAGTCGAAATAATATGGACAAGGACAAAAACAAAAGGTTGCGACAGCCGTCAAAGGAAACTTTATCAACAACAGGAAGAAGAAACGAAGAGTATTAAAAAAGTCCCCCCATCGGTTTTGCCTACCCTTTGAACAGCTGTTCATATTGTCCTTATGTAAACTCAATATCCGTTGAATATTTTTGCTACGCTTCGCAATTCCCATCGATTTAAGGTCCTGTTACCACAATCGAATTTTTGCTTATAACTAAATGTAGTTCTATATTTGTAGTGCAAGGCATATAGCATGTATTTATTGCAGTTTTAGTTTATTTATACAAAAAATGAATGCAAATTAGTCACTTTTAGTATATGTATGTTATTCTTTAGAGTAGGTTAAAAAGTGCATTCACTGTTGTATTTGGACAGCTGGATTTCCTTCAAATTTACACATACTACATATAAAAGCGTGTATACATATAATTATTTAGAATTCAAACTGATTTCAACAGAAATATATTTAAAAACATGTTAAATTGCAACCTTTTAACTTAATTTAACTGTTTCAACAAAAGTTAAACTGAAAGTCACTCCAATAGTTAGTACTTTGATCATGTTTAACAAAAACATATATTTTGGAAATAATAAAAAGGTTTTTGCAATTTTTGAACACACAAATCGACGCTGCTATCGTTATTGATGTGCTGACTCTGTGACTGATTGTTGATTTTACTATAAAATAAATACGCGCACAGCGGGATAGCTGAACAGAGGGGAGTATAGACAAGAAGATTGAGCAAAATAAATAGTATGAAGTCCAAAACTGATAAGGGAAAGCGGACGTCAGTTGACATACAGCAAAAATGAGGCGAACCGAATGAAATCAAATCAAATCAAAATTGAGAAACCGCGCCGCAGTTTTAAATTCTGCTAGTGGCATTCTTTGATATATGGACAGCTGATGGGCATGGTCTGAGAGATAGTATGGAAATGATAGGGGAAAAGTCAGTGATAATACGAACTGACAGCCATTAGAATGGCACATGGCATGCGTTTGATATACGCGCGGCAGTTTTCATTCATGCAGTTTCAGTTCATTCTGTGAACTGAGACCGAAGCCAAAAACGAGAATGAAATCCGAAACCCAAACCCAAAAGATGCTCGAGCACAGACAACACTGAACAGCCAAGAGTTGAATGCGTTTGTTATCACCACTTTAGGAACCGAGAAGCCGAGGGACTAGAGAATCGGCTTTACACGAAGCGGCACGGACGATTCTCAGTCGCAGCATCAACAGTAGTTGATGCAAAACATCGCCTCATTCGTGTTTACCGCTTCGTGCACAGCGGACGCAGTTGATTTCTGGTAACAAAAGTGTTGGAAATAAGGATTTTTCGTCGTGTTAACCGGAAGTAAGGATAATTTTCACTTGCCTTCTTGTATTTCATCCTGTTGCGCCGTCGCATTGTTAACAACCTTAAATGCTAACGGTTCACAGTTACTTGTGACTTAACAGCCATTCAGTTTACCGTAACAATCGTCGTGTGCTCAACGCCCCGGAAGTGCTATCAAGGCCCATTACTGCGTTTCAGTTTTTGCACCTCGGGCAACATAAATGCATTCAAATGTAAAAATTTGTGAAAAATTGTGTGAAAAACTGCCTAACGAGTAGTGGCGAGGTCAAGAGCAGTCCATTAAACGCAGTTAAAGCACAAAAATATTCAAAACTCACCTTAGTTTATTGAAATAATGCGAAAAAAGTGAGAAATTCGTGGAAAATAACCTTAAATATTTGTTAAAATCTGTGCCACATATGAAATTCTAAAATTTTTTTGTAAAAACACAACGTGTACGTGCTAGAATCAATCATGAGCTGTTGATAAGGCAGTTCAAAAGTTCAACAAGTCTTATAAATATATAAAATTATCAATTTCAATTCAGTTTGTGTCTCTTCTCTGACTTTCTTTGTGCCTGTGATAGGAAACTGTCTATGTGTTTGTGTAAAAGATAGAGCGTAAAACAGAGAGAGAGAGAGAGAGAGAGAGAGGGAGAGAAATAGTAAGATAGACAGAGAGATATAGATTTGATTGAATCTCAATTGGATTTTCCTTTGCAACAATTTAACACATTTGCAAAAATCCCTTTCATTTTGTTGACTTGTACAAATAAAGTATATAAGAATATTTAAATGAATTGTGAAATGTGTTTTTTCTCTACTGTCAAATGAATTAAATTCAGAAACGTGCTAATAATTTAACTGATAAGAGATCTGAGCGCTGAAAACAACAAGTCTGTTATGTCAAGCAAGCAAGTATTTTGCTGAGTCAAGGATTTATATTTGTCTAATGAAATACATTTCAACAAAAATTTAAACAACAAATTTTTTAAAACAATGATATGAATTACTATATAATTTAAAATAATGCTTGCAAGATTTCCTACAAATAGTTTTTGACTACTTACGTCGACGTCGCACTGAAATAACAATTAATTAAGTATTTGGGATACTATTTTTACTCACATGTTTATTAGGATATTTCCATTTTCTTGAACCTAAAGTTTCATAAAGACTTTAATCTTTGTTATTGTTTTTCTCAAATTTTTTGGAAGATAGCAAGCATAGAGATTTCTCTTTTTCTAAATTGCTCTTGTGATTTTTATGTTATTATATTATTTTATTGATAAAAATTTCTATCCGAATTAACTAAAAGAATGATTATTTCAGCTGAATTAAAATTTTTTTTTTTTTATATTTTTTGTAATTAAAAATTAGTTTTACACATTTTATTCAATTTCAATACTCAACATAGAAATTGTAATAAATTTATTACATTTATTGTAAGAATTCATTAAAAACACGATTGAAATGCATAGCATTAACTTTAGCAGAACATTGTTAGTTAAACTCGATTTATTAAACTTAACTCGAGCAGTTTGCGATGGTGCACGTGCTGGTCATAAGCTATGATATTAACTGGCGTATGAGACAGTTACTGCCAAAATACTTCGCACCCTCTTAAGTTGCTGTCAACTGCAGAAGACACATGGTAGAAGTTTGTAAACTCCTTCACTCTATGTTACTTTACAAAAATTGCACATAAGTGGCAAAAAGACAACAGAATCTTCAGGGCAGTAATAGCACAAAAATTGTTTCACGCCCCACGTAGAGCAGTGCGTATGACTATTGCGCTGAAAACTGCACTGCACTCATTGTACATGTTATTCATGACTGTATGTACATATGTGCACTTTTGAGCCATTTCTTTTTTTTCTCGACACATATAAAGAAACGTTCGCAAATGCAATTGAGTAAACAGGTAAAAGCAGCGCTCCAGAATTCTTAAATGTGTCTACTTTTGTAACTCTGCACTATCACATGCGTTAAGCATAAAAGTTTTTGTTGAATTATCTAAGAATTTTAGCCACTTGTTGACCAGCTAACCCACCACATAACCTTAAGTCAACCCAAATAATACAAGCGTAATTCGAATCCTATAAACTTTATTCGGTTGACCTGCGATATGATTTTGCGGTTGTCGTGACGCTTTCGGCTGTAAGCGCATCAATCTAAGCTAAACCAAGGGGCAGGATAGGAATGAGGAAGTTGTATATTTGTCGACACCTTAGTGGGAAAACAGAGTGATGGATTTAGCTGTAAATTTGCTTAAAGGACGTTCGTCAAAGAGCTTGAAACGAACTGAAACGAACTGAAACAGTAGGTTCATTGCACTATTATTTATGTCACATTTGATTTGAACCAACTACTAAAAGTGAAAACGACTATCAAAAAGGTAATAGTCTTAAACATATACGAAAAGCTTTTTTACATTCGCCATTTTTTAAAATCAATTAACAGCTACCTGTTTCAACTCTTTTAGAGTTACAAAAATTCGTTTGTTCTAGAATTTCTAAATTATATTTTAGAAACATAATCAAGAGTTGAGCACGGTGCTTAAAAAACTGCTTAAGTTTTAATTTATTGCTCCTGCATCGGCTTTTAAAAATTAAGAAGTTTAAGTTAAAGTCATACAGCTTTTAAAATTCGACAATGACTTAAAGTAACTTTCATATTTTTTGTATGTTTTGTTTTTGCTTTGGCTTCTAAAATTTCAGAAGTTAAAGTTAAAGTCGTATTTGATTTTTTAAACAGTCGACTTTTGTATAGTTACTTTTCTGGAAGCATTTACTTAATACATTGATAATATTAAAAAATAAAGTTAATAACCTCATCCGTAAATGCTTTTTTATTTACTTGTTTACCTTTTAACAAATTATTTAATATAGCAATTAAAATAAAAAGAATAATTTTAAATTGATCTGCATTTGCAGTTAACATTTGATTCAAGCCAAAACCAGACTTGATTGGAGCTCTAAGTAAAATATAGAGATAAACAGTCTGGGGAAGTGAAACTCATATGAACTTCAGTGAGTTATTGCTAAAAGTGACGATGGTTGGAAAGTGTTTTATAATTCCTAGTGGACAGACAGTTGTTGTTCAAATACACACTATTAACACTTTCCTGTTAGACGCTCAAATCAATACGTATACGCACTATTCTACGCACACACAGTCTAGCGTTGTACAATCAAACCGAGAAAATATTTGCATAACTTTGCAATGCACACTTAGATTTTGATGCCGGTTGCTTTTACACATTTGCACACAGCGATCAAAAACCGCACGAGGAGCGAAAAAAGCTAATAATAGTAGTATGCAAATTCTTTTTGGAAACTCTGCACAGAAAAAGACAAAAGTCCTTTGGGACATGCAGTTGGCCAAAAGAACTCTTTGCGTCTGGGCCAAGGTGTTTCCAAGCATTTAGTGTGCACTTTTAACGCCACTTTGGCTAACTCCCGTTTCCTCTCTCCTTTTTCCTAGGTTTCTACAGTTTGTCTGGCTCTGGCTGGGTTTTATGTGGCTTAAATCGCTTCAGACTACCTGCCTTTTTACCTTGTTACGCCTCTGTTCTCGTTAGACTACTTAGTTTTTTAGTTATTTCCAGAGTTCTCTCCCGTTTTGTTTGTTTTTATTATTATTTTTATTGTCGTTGCCTCACTTTTGGTTCGTTTCGTTTTCAAAGCATTTATAATTATAAAAAAGAAAAAGTGCAACCCCAAATTGTAGGTGCTCCAGTTTTGTCAGCTGTCAGGCGTCCTTTAAGCCTTTATTTTACTGTCTTAGGCAAAGTTTACAGATACAAAGTTTTCGTACACTAATTGATAAATATGTATGTACGTATTTGGGTTGGGACTTACGGAACTTGTTTTAGTGGGTATATTGAAAACCACAAACAGGAACCAAATCCCTCCATGGAAATCTGAGTTTCATGCATAGACATTTATTGCTATGGTGTTTCTTACATAAACATTCATTTGAATGTTTTGATTTTTGGGCCAATAATTGGAAATGTTTTTGATTAAAATAAATCGCACATCCGGCTTAAACCAACATAATCGTACTGTCAATCTTACTCTGACACTCATCAGTGTTCCGTGCCCTTAAAAACGAACATTACAACCAAGAATGCAATTGTTTTTTTTTTTACTTTTAGTGACAAAGGACACAATGCTTAACTTTTTGATATGATTATTCAAGATTCAAGCTCACATATAAAGGACGCGTTAAGAGAGTTTATAACCGCACCGATATGCGAGTGTCCGGTATATTTTGGGCTACCCAATAGTTATAGATAAACAATATACTCAAACAGAGTTTTTTAGTTAAATCAAATATTTCTTTGCTTTAATACATGGTCTTAAAGATAAACACTATATCTCGAGTTTCCATCGATAGGGCTTTTATGAAAATGGTGTTTTGAAATTCTAAATAACGCTAGAGAACACAAAATGGAATGTTTAAAATATAAAATACTTTACATATACAATATTTCAGACTGTTCTGCTGCACAACATTTTATCATGTAAAGCTCTAATCAAGATCAATTATCCTCTTGTAAACTAGCAAGTTTTTTCCTACACAGTGCGTTTACAATAGAAGCTATTATATTTCACATTGAGTTGTGTTGAAATCTGAAATCTGAAGGTAATTGGATTATAACACAGCATCTTTGAACAGACTCTCTACATAGTAGGTCTCCTCGGTTGGCTTGTGATGACAATTGCTCTACTGTAATTGGACACAGATGCCAATGTGAATTGCGTTCCGCAATGGTCCGTAACTCAGACGCATTTCCCCCGTTCTCTCTTCCCCACTCTCCGGATGAATTCGCTTGTAATGCATTCACATGGAAGCTGAGCACGGCAGCTGAAAATCACGCTGCTGGCAATTTTAATCTCGTTTATTAGCCATTTTTCAAGTGATACACATAATTTTCAATTTTGCAATTTCTCGTCTCGTAGCGGGAATGTAATGCCATAACATGCCTCTACCTGCAACGTGCTTCGTTTCTATTCTCACACACCGACAACCAAATTTACGCCCTGCAGCCTTTTGTCTTTATCGAACATGAAAAAATGCATTGCATACACACAGGCGCAGTATAGTGGAAAGTGGTGAAATGTAGAAAGACAGAAGAGCAAGCAGAGGCAGTGACCAAAACAAGGAAGCTATTAGGAATAGGCAGCCAGTCATCCAGTGAAGAACCAACAATAACAAACATGCAGCAACAGCAATAACACACAGGGGATGGGGCAGGCAAATCGGAATTTTCTGTTAAAAGTAATAAAAGCCGCTCTAGACGCACATTTCTAGCCAATTTTTTAACTCTTTTTTATACCCTGTATACCAGATTGTACCGAAGTTATGAAACTTTGTGTTTGTTTGTGTAACATATACAGTGAGTTGTCAGTTAGTGTTATAGAGCGTAAAATTTATGTAGAGACTATGCGTCTACAAACACCGTATTTGCTAATTGGTATACATATATATTTTGCTTCTTAATATATCTATCTTCATACCTTTCGCTGAGTAACACTCTGTCGAGCATACTCCTCCACAGCTTAGTTGCTTGTTTAGATTGCTGAGGCTGAGCCTTCAAAGGCTGTTGAACTGAAGAGACCACATATGTGTGTTATACAAACAGCTTTTTCAACTGTGTATAATAAAATGCGTGTTGCTTTTTCCGAAGCACTTAAATTTTCAACAAGCGTTAACGCTGAGATAAAACTACACAGATAGACGTAACACTCTCGACAGCAAATCGTCACGACTTTCTCAACTTCAAAATGATTTGGGTCCGATAATGTCGGTGATACTGTTTGCATATATGCAACTTTATTTCGTTCACTTTGTTATTAGATTTGCGTGCCGTCACACAAGTCACGAATTCTTTTTGCAGTAAGTGAGATTCTCTCGATCCCTGATAGAACCCTTAATGGTGCACCATTGATTTTATCCTCCTCTCGGCAAGTTATTGCAGTAAATGTAATTGCATTTAGTTTACAATTTATGTTACTATAACATTATTTACATTTTTATACTCTATATTGGATCAAGGAAGTATATACATATATATATTGGGAAAAATCCAAGACTTTGTGCGAATAGTCATACTAACACAAACAATTTTTACATTCGGTTAAGAACCATATTGCTAAAAGGATATAATACAAGTATTTATATAAAAGTGAATGAAAATATAAAAAAAAAAGTAGCTCAGAGGGTATTACACGATCGGCATGTCCGACTAAAATTTTATTTCTTGTTTTTATAAGATAAAGCCCTACATAGCGTATTAACAGTTCGTTGTTAGCCAGTTACGAATTCTACAATTGGTACTTCTTGTTTTTTGATTCGCCAACAACCTGGAAAAGTTCTTACCTGTAGGAACTACTTCGGGAGCCTTCTTCCCTTCAGCTAAGCCCGTTGCTCTCAACGCAACTTCAGCTTCACCTTTACTTGAAAATTGCATTTTTTACAAAAATGTTTGCAATGCATTGCAATGTAGGAACAATGTTTCAATGCGCTTGTATGTACTTGTGTTTGGGGTCGGTAAATATGAAAACAAATGGCGATTGGGCTGTTGGGATTTTGTTTCGGGGAAACAAGCGATATCTGAGTACTATGTGTTATTGTCTGGTATGAATTTCATTGAAATTGTTTGTTTTACTTTTTACTAGAATGAGATCCGATAAATGTTTCGACGTTTGCTTATATTCTTTTTGTTAAGTTTTCAATCTTTGCAGGACCTGCTTAGACACAAATCATTAATTGAACACAAATGCAAGTCAATGTTAAACCCATGCTATCATAGGATTAACAAGTCAAAGAAAGGTTAAGCCGAGTCTTCGAAACAATCATTAGAGCTAAAAGCTCTTATCGTTGTCGATTAAATTTCGACAAGAGTAATTCTTTTGTGAGAAAAACATACTTAGCTTTCATTAACATTCTAGTGAAAGCTGTTGAAACTTTGGCAAAATGGATTTATGTTTACTACACTTGAAACTATATCATGCACAAAATTGAGACCATTCAGTGTTGGTTAAGCAGCTTAGCAGCTTTGCCCTCCAAAAGAGAGGGAGGTTGAAATTAGATAAATAATGCATGGGACAAGAGCAAAAATAGTGTTATAGTAATATTGCTTCATAAATACATATATGTATGTATACAATCTCTCTCTTGTGCAGTAAACAATAGTATACTTCACTGTGTATTTAATTAACAGTGGTTTCTGGCACAGAACACCGCGGGCTTCCCTTGCAAATTTTGCCATTTTGTTTGCTTTATTTACTACACAA
Organism: Drosophila tripunctata; assembly: GCA_035047385.1. Taxonomy (NCBI): domain Eukaryota; kingdom Metazoa; phylum Arthropoda; class Insecta; order Diptera; family Drosophilidae; genus Drosophila; species Drosophila tripunctata. Next base: position 317,241 of record JAWNPS010000165.1, read on the forward strand.
AATTACATGGTTAGCTTTTGCAATTACTTATTTTTAAACCACACCCTGTTATTCTCACTAGAATATTAAATATTTTTACAATTTGCAATTCAATTAGCCACGAAAACTAATTTACACGCCATGCTTTTTAACACTTAAAGCTTTTATCCCACAGTTGTGGCGTTGAAATTCTGATCATTATCGTGCTCAGGCATTTAAAATTTAAATTAAAAACATATTTTAATTGATTAAAAACACATCTTTAATCATCCAATTGTTTTGCGATTCATGCAAATCATAATTACGAAGAATTTACTATTTTTGTGTAGTAAATTTTACTGTTTTATAAAAAGCAAAATGTTAATTTCCTTGCTTAGGTATTTTTATAGTTAAACTAAATAAAATATTATTAATTTGAACATTATTCTTAAACTACTTTGGAAATTTCATTATTATCTTTTTCAAATAATGTGAATAATGGTTAAGCTAAAAAAATAGATTTACCAATCAGATTTTTTGCAAATTTTTCAACATTGTTGTTTGTAAGACATATATTTAATTTCATTGATAAAACAAACATGAAAATGCAATTTGGCAACAAACGTGTCAACAGTATGATTTGAAATCATTATTTACCTCTCACCAAGTGAGCACAAAAAACCGATGCAATTCAATTTGCGACTGACAAACAGAAGAATTTTGACAGAATTCTCTCTTTACCCTTCGTAGAACAATTGATATGTGCTATAAACAGACAGACACCCACAGAAATGTATATACATTTATAAACGGGTGTGTTTACGGGTCATATGCATCCCGAGCGCACAAAAAGTGTTAAGTGCTTTTGGTGTTCTTTACAGCTCCAGCAATCATTGTCAGCAAACACCCAGAAGCAGGCAGTAACTGGAACCAGTTCCGAAACAGTTCCCAGCCTCAAACCACAACAGTAGCTGCGATTTATATGCAATGCCAAGTGCAAAAGGAAAACTAAGAAAAAGTCATTCTTGGGCTCACCAAAAGTTTAATACTCTCTGGCAATACCCAATATCGGAGACCGCTGTTCAATAGGGTTCGATTAGTCCGAATACAATACCAAATATATCATTTGTATGATTGGTGGAGATAGTATAAATAACAATCAGAAAATTTAGGATTTCACCGATTAGTCTAATAGCAGCTTCTATAATCAAGTTATGTCAGAATGTCCACTTCTCAAAAAAATGAAAGAATCTGTTAGTTAAATAGAGACTGGTTTTGCTTATTTTATCAGCAGAGTGTAGATAAATCTAAAATTTTTATATGGAAAAGATGTTTATTTTAATATAGAATGTTTTTTCTTTTCGACTTCGAGAACAATATGAGCCTCATTAACTTTGTTTAACAACCATAATGTAATCGTTAATCGTCCCATAATTGAACTACTTTTGAAAGTGTATACATACTTGCAAAGAAGTAAAAAAAAGCAAAATAAAGTTTACAATTTTTTTTACTTCTAAAATCAAATGCAAATGCAAACAACAGTTGGCGTCAATCGTAATGTTCCAGCTTCCCTTCCATTCCGAACCCATTCAACTCAACCGATCTGTCCTCACTTTATTGCTGGAATTAATGATTGTAGAATTTGCTTCCTGGTAGGGGTTGAGTGCTTTTTTTTTGTTTGTTCCAGGGTTTTCCTTGTTTTCCGTGTTTTCATGAATTTCTTTCTTTTGTATATGTATTTTGTGTTGCATCAAGTGGAAATTCAATTGATTTGCTGTGGCTTTGACTGCGGCAAAAGGGAAATACGCAAAAGACTTTATAATAATGGGCGTAAATTTCCTCGACTATCTTTTATTTTACTTGGCATATGTTAGCTTCAAAGAAGCCAACGTTGGCTTGGCCAAAACCACTGACAAGTGCGAAAAGTCCGAAACTTATTTAAGTAAAAAATCATTTTGCAAATCTTACAAAAAGCAACAAATTCAACATTCCTTCCGTCAAATTTGGTTTTGTGGCTACAATTTGGGTATCTCTGACTTTGTCAGCCAGTTCAATGAGCTGAGTAAAGTAATATCTATTGTTTAACTGGGTTAGCACATCGATTCGTCTATTCAAATGCACAGTTTATGTAAGCCTCAAAATGAACTCTGCATTTACCTAACGAAGCTGATTACAAATGCAATTTATGTCAAAGACTGAAAGATTCAACCGCCATTAAAATATGCAATTTAAATGTATGAAAAATTTATAAATAATTTGATTATTTATTTTGTTTTCTTTTAAGCCACATTTTCAAGCTATGCTTAACTATTTTCAAACATCATCGAAGCATTGAGATATTTAACTGCCATGCCCATCATGGGCAATCTCCACGTAGCTCCTTGGCTGCTTCTGGTACTGATCATAGCACCGAGTCAAGCCGTCCGAGAAAGTAAGCTAACCCAATTTTAATTATTTTCGTATTTAATTAACCATCTTCTCTTCCAGATCCTCTTAAGGATCCGCGTATTTGCGGTCGTCCACAGTGCGAAAATACAAACTCTAAATTTGATTACGGCAATAAACTGCACAAATATGATTATACGGTATCTTTGCGTACGGAGTTTGCTGGATCCGGCGATAATACCTCCGATCTGTATATGAAAGCTGATCTGGAGATATTCTTCCCGAAGGGCTGTGAGGGATATCTGCGCATCAATTCTGTTAAGCTCTACGACACGATTCCAGATGTTAATGCATCAACTGATGAAAGTTCGTCGGGTAATTCTTATGATTACTATGACAATTTGGCCGAATCTGAAGAGGCGACCGATTTTGAGAATCTACATCCAAAGAGCGGTGAAATGTCAGCAGAATTATCCAAAAATCTGCTACGCTTTGCCTTCCACGATGGTCTCATAAGTGAAGTTTGTCCAACTGAACAGGAAACTCCTTGGGTTCTGAACTTTAAAAAGGGTGTATTATCCAGCTTTCAAAATACAATGATGCGATTCGACGTTGACTTCAACACCACCGAAACAGATGTATCTGGCGACTGTCAAGTACAGTATGAACTCGAAACAACCGACAACGTCTACGTAACCATACGCAAGACAAAGGACATATCCACATGTAGACGTCGTTATGCCACTCAGTCTGTGTTGCAAACGACACCTTACACTTTTCGCGATGACAAGACAATTTGGCCCATTTTAAATTCAGAGAGTTACTGCAATGTAAGCTAGATATCTGTATACTCAGCTGATCCAGTGTTAATGATATTTCTTTTACAGTTGACAATCGATAAGAGCGTTTATCGCGAGGTCAGCTGCTTAGAGAGTCATCTATTGGTGCCCTTCTCCAATGGCAGTACAGGAGCCTTGACCATTAGCAAAAGCAAACTGCTTCTTACGGGCAGCGACGACTATAGCATTAGTGAATTTCTGGAGCAAAGTAAATACCATTTTATACCCTTGTAGTTATCAATTTTAAGAAAGGTTGTGTTTGGAACACCATTTTGATACCCCTGTTTTTCTGAATGTATATGATAAACCTCTTCGATTTAAGTGAAATGCGGATTGCATTTAGAAAATGGTTGTTTGACATCTGTTGAGTGCCAAAAATAACCTGTCTTTGTTGTTTTAAATGCTATTTGTTTTCTGTACTTTAATCTGTACTTTAAGCGATTATAATATTAAAATTTTAGTTTTTGTTTTTTTTTTTTTAATACTCAAGTCATGTTAAATTAGACAAATTCCGATACTATAAATTTAAATAGAGGAACTGAAACCAAGCCCGAGAAAAGTTGATAATATTTTTCACATTATAAATTAAAGATATCGAGATGGTGGAGAGACGCTCCCCTCTAATATTTGATCACACGCCCGCTGTTAAGCCCACCCATGATGAAATCAAGGCCGCTCGTGACTTGTTGGTGGAAATGTGCCGTGTTGGTTTTCCGAACATACAGCGAGAGTTCATCGATGTGTTTACCAACTTTCTGCAATCTGCAAAGAGTCTGAACTACAAGACTTTGACGGTGCTGTTGCAACGATCGGCGAGTATATGTGCCCAGGGCAGGTGAGTAAACTAGAAGTGCGATAAACCCCTGAAAGGTCAAAGGATAATGTGATGTTTGTTCTAATAAATTAAAGGAACCATGTGCTGGAGTCGCTGCCCTACATTGGAAGCAGTGCCTCATATCAAGTGATGCGCGATCAAATTGTTAGTGAAAAACTTACAAAGGAAATGGCACACAGCTGGATGACGTCATTGTCCTTTATCACACGTCCTGACGAGGAAACTTTAGACACCTTTTATAGCATAATTGATTATGCGAAAAATAAACAAGATCCGGAATACACATTGGGATCGACGGCTGTAATCCACAGTTTTTGCAAGCATCATGATAACTGCGAAGAGAATCTAAAGGTTACCAAGATCATCACACTGCTGGAAACCGAGTTCCTCAGTCAGTACAAAAGATATCGTGGCGATCGAAAGCAACATGAACGTTTGACAATTCTCCTCAAAGGATTGGGAAACGTTGGTGTCATGTCCAATGATTTTGCCGAACAATTGCAATCGATCATCAGGGATAACTCTGCACCAGTTAACATTCGATTGCAGAGTATATTCTCATTTAGACGCGTGAATTGCCAAAAGTATCGCCAATTTTTCATGGACTATTATGCGGACTATACTTTCAACTCGGAGTTGCGTATTTTCAGTTATCTTCAAACCATGCGCTGTCCCGACTATATATCTATCGGGGAAATTAAATCTATACTTGAACTCGAACAGATAAATCAAGTTGGCTCATTTGTCTGGTCTCACTTGACCAATTTGGCCAAATCGAATTCTCCAGTGCGCATTGAAGCTCAGGGATTACTGCTGAACGCTGAACTTTCGGATAAATTTAAAATGGACATTCGCAAATTCTCTCGTAACTATGAGCATAGCTTGTTCTTCGACGAGTACAATTTTGGTAAGTTATTATTATATTATTATATATGTATATTTATGTTATTTTAAGCTAGTTACAATTATAACAGTGAATGCTAACAAGAGCTTTTTATAATTTAGATAAAAACTGCTAATCAAATTTGTATGCCATTCTCCTTTATAGGTGCGACAACGGATGCAAACTTAATTTTTGGTACTGACTCCTATCTGCCACGTCATGCTAGTGTCAATTTTACTGCTGATTTATTTGGACAATCGGTCAATTTCTTCGAGTTTAATGCAAGAGCTGAAGGCTTTGAGGAACTAGTTTCCAACGTATTTGGTCCCAAAGGACCTCTGAATGGTGAGCTGCTTCGAAAAAAATTGTCCTTCCTCAATCGTTGGTTGGGAACTGAGAGTGCCGAGCAGGATGATACTTTGGATAATATTTTGAACTTGGATAATTTACGCCTAAAGCGAAAAGTTGTTGAATCTACAGAGGCCTTGGATGATGAATATATTTTCGAAGAAGATGAGCCTACAGAATCAAGCAGACATAAGCGCAATGCTGACACAGATGCCAAGGCACGCAAACAGGGAATTGATAGCAAAGTTGATCAGTTGGGCTACAAACTAAAATACGATTATAATAATCCTCGAGCTCAGTTTGGATTACGAATATTTGGGAACGACTTGAAATATTATAATGTTGAATCCATGACAGAGGTGGCGTTGCTGGCAGCCCAATTTAGTCCCGTCAATCAGGCAAAAAAGCTGCTGTCCGGAAAGCCCTTCACCTATACCAAGTCGAGTGTCTTTCTGGATGCGGCTTATAGTGTGCCTTTAGCTGTTGGAATGCCATTGTCTATACATGCATTTGGTGCTTCTTCCGTTGATCTAAGCATTTCAGGGAATCTGGATAAACTCGAGGCCGACTGGCACTTCGATGTGCAGGGACTTTTCAAGCCCTCGGTTTCTGTAGATGTTATAACAACAATGCAAACAGACATGTTTTGGGGCCAATCGGGCATTAAGGTCAAGAGTAATTTGTATTCCAATTCGGAGGTGGAAGCCAACCTAAAGATGCGTGGTCGGAATCTCATTTCCTTTTCCTTCAATCTGCCTAAGGACAAAAACGAAATCTTTAGTGCACGCTCCGAATTGGTGGTCATCCAAAATAATCAGGAATTACCACAGCAGGGTATTGCGAAGCGCAGTGCCAACTCCACATGCACTTGGTCCGTTCTAGACAAAGCGGTTGGACTCCAAATGTGCTCACATTATAGTGTTCCTGATCTGAGCAATGCCACTGCAGAATACCCCAGCCTACTACTCTCTGGTCCTCTTAACTTTAGCCTTATACTTGAAAAATCTGATTTGTCGGCCAAAAAGTATATGTTTGAATACAATTGGGACCAAAATGAGGAGCAGCCAGAGAATAGTAACTTTTCTCTGATTTTCACCACACCTGGATCGAAAGCTCCTCGCATTCTGGTTGCCAATCTAACCAGCATTCCAAACGCTTTTAACTCTTCAGTTACCTTTATAAATGGCGAAAGTCGCGCCTCCGCCGTTTGCAATTTTGATAATAACCCAGACTATAGACGCCTCGATTTTCATGTGGACAATAATCGACAGCGATACATTGATTTGGGCATGGAACTGCGACGCTATCAGGATTTTACTGCTTGGATCTATAAGCCTCGAATGCTCTTGACCCTGCAAGGTGTAAAGGTCACCGGTCTTATTGGTTCTATTAAAATCAATAAGAAAAATGGCATTACACAGCATGATGTCGATCTGTCATTCGAGACAAAAAATCTGCAGGCTCTGATCAGTGGAAACGTTGTGCAAAACGAGGTGACCACATCAACCAACATGACCATCAATTATAGGGTATGTAGACGTTAAAACTACTCTCTTTTAAAAATGCATAACTGAAGTGCTTTTCACAGTTCAAAGATGCCAAAATCGAGACAATTAACTTTGCTGGTCGCCTGACGGACAATCACGACAAGTCCAAGACCGAATATCGTGGAAATATGAAGCTGAAGACAACCGTATATCCCAAATTGAACTTTGCCTCGAATGCCACCTGGCTGAGTGTTCAAGGACATACAGAAGGTGTGATTACATACAACAATGCCCCGGATTATATGAATCCCAATTATACTAGCATGGTGAGGATGATCTTTGCACGATCTCAAGTCGAGGAGACTATTTTCGACGGAACAAAGACACGTGCCAGCTTAGAACTGAAGCTTCCGCGATCTAAAATAGATTATCGCATATCGGTTAAGTAGGTAAAAACACAAACTATAGTAAAACCTTATCTAATTACAACTCACAACAGGCACGACGAACGTGTTAAAAATGGCACGGAGCATAATGTTATTGTGGGTCTCAAGTATGCTCCAGAGAAGGAAATTACCGGAGTATTTTCCGTTCATGTACCACATCGCAGTCTCTTCTTCATTGATTCCTATATGAATATAACTGTGCCCGAATTTAATTCCTGTACATTGAGTCTTAAAGTCAACGAAATGGTTACAAAGGATTACATGGTTGGTTTATTGAAAGTATAAATTTACTCAATGTACTCATTCACATCACTTCCTTAGGTGTTCCTTAATGGTTCCTGGTTCACGGGTCACTCGATTACCATTAAGGGAAACTATAAGGATCGCAGCCCGACTGGTCAGGCCTTACATCATCTCAAAATGATTGTGGATAGTCCTTCATTTGAGGCCACGACATTAAACATTGTATATCGACGCTCTCAATTGTTGATCTTTTACGATTTTCAAGCTAAATATGGCAAAGATCCCTACGGATTAACCGTACAATACACCTCTAATGCTCACAATCGTAACTCAAATGCGGAAGTGCGACTGAAAGTTAAGGAGAAGGACTATTGGATCAATTCGAAATTATTGTCGGAGCAGCCGAAACTCATACAGCTGGAAATCCACATTGATAAGTAATTTGAATATTTACTATGATATGCATAGATGAAATAAGAATTAATTCGATTTAAGAGATGAATCTTAATACGTCGTACAAAATTTCTCTTAAGTTTATTAATCGTCTGTTTGCATCTTCTGCTAAAAGTGCTAAAAAACATGTATTTTAATAGTTCTAGTTTTTAGACATTTAAAAAGTAAAACAAATCGCAATCATGTATTGATTATGTTGCAAGTGCAAAGCTTGTATCATGTCACATTTCAGAGAGATTATTAAGGTTCTGTGTACTTGCTTCTTTTAAAATAAGTATAGAATATATACTGTTGTGTATCTGCCGGCAGTAGTTTTTAGTTTTTATCAACTCATATTTAATCATCTTTTATTTAAAACTCTTTTCTTGTGTAGAATTCGGGATGTACATATTGGAGTGAGCCTATTAAACATTCCAAAGCGCAAGGAGTTGACCTTGGAGCTAAAATGGGATGCGAACCGTGACCCAAGCCAGAGATTGGGTTTGCTTATCGAGTACAACAGTCCGGGAAATAAGCTCTACGATGGCAGCATAATGGTCACTTACCCGGAACGTACCATAAACTGTGGCTTTACCACATATACGGGTGGTCCAAAATATTACGGCAAAGCACATGCCTCGTGGAGCATTACGGAAGTCATAGAGTTTAGCTACGATGCGGGAATTATGCCGGGAAAAACACTCCATAATTGGGTGCATGCCGAGCTCAAGACTCCCTTTAACGGTTGGCGATCGAATAAACTCAGAGCAGGTGTTTATAATTTGAACAATTTGATATTGATTAACTCAACATTGTCCTGGGCCGAAGATCAGTTACTGGAGATGGGTTTCAAGAGTGATCATGACATACGAGATCAGTTGATTAGCTTCGATGTGCGTCTTGGCATTAACAGCACTATCAAGGATATACCAACGATTAACATTAAAGTTAAACACTGGCAGGATCCCAAGAAGATAGACACTGATCTTTATTTGAGATACAAACAAAACGAGACCTTCAACACGTACAGCATCAAGTCCAACTGGGATGTGATACGAAATCAACGCTACCATAATATCTCTGGCACAGTGTCCTTAGTTAGTCCTTTTGAAGGTTACCGAAAGGGAGGATTAGTTGCCATGTTCATGTTAAATGACCAGCGACAAATTCAAGGTGCGGCCTCCCTAGAGTTTGACGTTAGAGAATTTACTATGACAATAGATGGTTATGTAAAGAAAGTAACAGATAACATGCTGTCTGTCAATATAACGACTCCTTTGGAGAAATTCGGCACCATTAATGGACGCTTCGGGTTAAATGAAAAGAGACGACATGCTGTGGCAGAGGTACGTGCTCCAACAGCTGCTTTAGGAATTGAAGCACTTGCAGACATTAAAAATCTACTGGACTTTGATGTCAAGCTGAGTGTCGCCACGCCTATTGAAAGCTTTCAGCAAGCCGCCTTTTTGGCCAAGGTAAATACGGAACGTGTTGACCTACGTGGCATCTGGAATAATGCCACATTGGGCTTTACGGGAGTCTGGCATATGCGCAATCTTACCGACTTTGAATACTCTTATCTGGTGTTTACACCACTTCCGGGCTTCGAGGAAAATGGCTTTATTGCCCACCTCCTACATCGAGAATCCTTCATTTTTCACTTGCATGGAAAACTCTCGAGCTATAAGCTGGGCTTCAAGATCAATGGTCATCCGAAGCCGAAGCTTGTCAATCAATTGAGTAGTCAGAAAATGCAACTTGATTTGCACTTCGATGCTGATTTCCAACCGCCGAGAACTGATGAGGAAACTGATCTGGATTTTCTCTCCTATTTTGTCACATTCGAGTTGGACTCATTGATTTGGCCCACAATTTTAGGTCAGGTAGATGTTCAAGAGAATCTTGACATGTATTTTGTCGTGGGCCATGTGGATTTAGCACAAGGACGCGTCGAGTTCAAGGATCGTCTTTATTACCCCGATTACGTTAATGTATTGAATGTGCTCACAGTTAAGTCACCCTTTGAAATAGCCACAGATTTCAAATCCATTTTTGAATATCACATTGATTTGGACACGAATTCGATTTATCAGCGAATTTACTTCATGAATCGCAAGGGATTAGAGAAGTCCCAGGAAATTGGCCTTGAATTAAACTACACCAATATTGTCGACAATGTCAGACCCAAGGCCCATAATGTTCAAATAAAACTCATTTCGCCCTATGAAATTTTGCCTGAGATTTATGTAACTGGACGTATTGAGTCGGATGATAATTCATATAAGGGCAACATCAGCGCAACGACGGCTTACACATATGTGTCTCTAGCTGCAGCAGTGGAGGTCAGATAAATTCAAATAAACTCATTAATATCAAGTAAATTGATCAATACTTTTTTTTTGCAGAATGAGGATAATTATCTGGAAACATCTGTTGGCATTTTACTAGAGACGAATGTTATTCCTCATTATGCTTGCAATGTTTACTTTAAGAAAGATTTTTCTGCAGTGGATAACTTAATAGATGTTCGCTTTGAAGTCACCGATAATGGCACTCTCAATCAGGTAAGACTCAAAACTTATAGACTATATAGACCCTGAGCCTCATTTAAGAAAATAATAATTTGATTAAAACAAAACCTAATCCACGGTTGCGACGAGAGCAGAGACAAACATTAACTAACTAATTAATTTCTAATAGGTAAATTATTTTTTGAGACAACATTTTTTTTTTATTAAGAAAATTTATTAACAAAAAACAAATTCACAATTTGTTTGGACAGAACGCCACAAACAACTTATAGCAAAGAGAAAAAGATATTTATACAAAAATTAACAAAAAATTCCTGGATGTCAAATTTAAAATTAAGGAAAGAAAATCAAAGTCAAAATGTTATCAATGTCAAAACAATTTGGTCAGATAATTTTAGTCTTTTTCTGCGTCTTTTCTTGTATAAATACGGGTCCATAAAATTTGGATGTGATTGAATTTGGAAAAAGGAATATTTTCATTGTTTGTTTATAGTGTCACCAACTAATGGTATTTTTATACCCTCTGAGGGGTATATTGGGTTTGTTAAAAGTATGCAACAGGCAGAAGGAGGCGTGGCAAACCCAATAAAGTATATACATTTTTGATCAATATCAACAACCGAGTCTCTTTAGCCATGTCCGTCTGTCCGTCCGTATAAACGCAGAGAACTCAGAGATGTTAAAAGCTACAATATCGGTTTTAGTTAGTATCACCGACATATTTAGTCAGTCAATACAGAAATCTTTTTTTTCAAGCCCCATTCGCCCACAATAATCGAAAAACCAGACATACTTTTAATTGGAAACGACAAGCCCGGATGAACCATTTAGCTCCACTGAAACTTCGCATTACTTTTGCTTGAACTCCATAATTTTGTATTCTATACCGCCAAATGGAAGCTAATATCTATATATATAAAACTTTTTGTCCTCACTGACTAACTGCCTTACTGACTGACTGATCACCGCCCCGGCCAAACTACAAGAGCTACATACATGAAATTTGCACACAACGTAGCTCTCATCGTGCCTTAAAGCGGATTTTTTGAAAGGGGGTGAATTTCGATGCCATAGGTCAGATAGTCTTAGTATGAAAAACTTTGTTGCTGTTTAAGATATCGCAATCAAACTCACAGTTTAAGTGTTCGGCATTTGTATCTATGCCGACCGGTTTAGATCAGACAACTATATCATATAGCTGTCATACGATGTAATAGTTACAAAATAACACTTAGCTAGAGAAAGTTGGTTGTTTTTCGAGATATCGCAACCAAACTCTCAGATTATGAGTTTGATAAATAGTTAGATATGTCCACCGATTCTGGTTAAGATAGGACCACTAAAATACTTGCGACTCCCGGGATCACGAAAGTCTACTACCATTACGACCTCAGCGAAACCTATGACCACTCCGCCTAATTAAGTATACAGACACTCATCAGTAGTATATGGTCCCATCCGTTAGTCGCTGATTTGCAAAAGGCTGCAAATTTAAGTAAAATAGCAACGAAGTGCGGTGTTGTAGGACTTTACATTTGGCAGGCACAATTTGATGCCAGCGCATACATTATTAGCAAGTTTTTGCAGCGCTTACTTCGATTCCAATTTATACAATCAGGAATTACACGGTCGGAAGTGTTCGACGGAACTTCTCTTTCTTGCTAAAACTATAATTTGTCTTTTCTTCAACAGCTTCGCATCGAAACCGATTGGCACAAGGATCCATCGTACTACTTTAATGTTAATGGTAAGATACACACCACCATGTTGCCCTTGAGACAAGCGTCTACCTCATTGATGGCAACGAAGGGACCAAATCCACAGTTAAATTGTGATCTGATATTAATGAGTCGCGACGGTCAAAGTATTGCCTACGGCACGAGAGCCAACTTGAAGAACGAGGTGTATAACATTGAAGTCTGGACCCCACTCAAGAACTACAGAAACATTTCAATGCACGGCTCAATTATCAGAAATGTTCGGGATCCTCAGCGCTATGATGTGTCGGGAAATTTGTATCGCAATATGGCAACCTATGGAGTAACGGGGATGATACGCATGACTGATGGTTTGCCAATGGAAACCACATTAAGAGTACAACCAAAGTCAGGAGGGCGTGACGGAGTAATAGAGTTGAATATTCAGGAAGCGGGTCCGAAAAAAATTCGTTTCTCGTTCAGTGCCATTGAGGATGGCAAGATGTGTCAAATATCGGGTGGATATAGCGTAGGCGGAAACAATGGCGCTATGGACTTTTCTGTGCTTGTGGAAAGCACGGAACCGGATATTGCTCGTATCAATTTTTATGGCAATCTGAAACCCATGGAGAAGGGTCGTCTTGTGGGTGATGTAAATCTGGAGACTCCCTGGAAAAAATTGGGCATCGATTCTGTACATTTGCATTCCGATCTGGGAGTGCGTTCTGACGGTGGTCAGGTCATTGGAGAATATAAAATTGGCAAGCATATCGGACGCGGCAGCTGCTTGTGGTCTTGGATTTTGTCTGAGAATTTACAGTTAGTGCTGGAAAGTTATATGGAACGTCCGACTGCCCCACCTCGAATTGTGCACGTCAGTGCACGATATCTAAATCCAGGCAAGAATTACCAACAACTGGAATCGGGTGGTAGATTAAGTGTGGATTCAAAATGGAACTTAGATATAAATAGCAGTTTGCACTACAAGTCTACAGATCAAATCGACTTTTCCATTATTACTCAGTTGCCTTTGCCTGTGGGTGATACGCATCAGTTGGATGCCAGATATCATGGCAATATTATAAGGAAACAGTTCAAGAATCCAGATTTCTTTGTTGAAATTGACTACAAATCCTTGGAGGCACAACAGAAGCTTCTATCACGACTATCCTATCGCAATGTTTCCAATAATTTCAATGGTTTGGGCCATTTTGAATGGGGAAAGCAACAAAATCTTTCACTTATTGAAGGAGACTTTTCAATAGAACAAAAGCAAGGACTACGTAGAGAGTTCCTGGCTAGACTGACTACACCCAAGTTTAAGGGAGAGCGAACTTTTGGCATTCGAGGACATTATGATAAGTCAAGCGCAGATTATCATAACTTGGTTTGTGCTTTGGATTATCCTGAAAGTCGTCGCATTACCGATTTGGATGTATCTTTCAATTCTCTTACCAACATGCATGGCGTGGTCAACTCCAGCGCGCCTTTCCTTAATGTTACCTGGCTGAAAACAGACTTTGAATTCACCACAAAGAGGTGAGTAAAAACTATAATTTTTGTTTTAATCTCAATTTATCGAGATTTAGGTAAAACGGCGCTCGAATCAATCTCAAATAGGCAAAGTTCTCAATGATTTAGGTTTTTTTGATATTATGAATCTCGTAGAATGCATGCATTACTTGTGCTAACATGAGGGAATTTATGTGGATGAATTTAAAGTCTTCTTGTTAAATTGTTATACTCTCTGAGAGATATGTTGGGTTTGTTAAAAGTACGAAACAGGCAGAAGGAGGCGTGGCAATCAGCATCAACAGCCGAGTCGATATAGCCATGTCCGTCTGGCCGTTTGTCCGTCTGTCCGTATGAACAAACAGATCTCAGAGATGGTAAGAGCTACAATATCCGTTTTAGTCAGTATCGACCACATATTTAGTCAGTCAATACAAGTTTGTTTCCTTTCGCCCCATTCGCCCACAATATGCGAAAAACCAGACATTCCTCGGAAATAATACATGTTTTTTGCGAATATCTCGGCAACTATAACACCTAGGGACACCAATTTTGGCATGCAGGTTACTAGATGCAATATAAACATAATGGCATCAACATTTTTTGGATGCCACGCCTCCTTCGCCCACCAAAAGCACAATCGCGTTGTAACTTTGCATGCCGCTGGCTCTCTTATTTCTTAACGTATAGTTTTGTAACTTAGCATATACTTGGAGCCAACCAATATCAAACGATTGTGAAAATTTCATTAAAATCGGAACATATATATGGTATGGTATGTTATGGTAATACAACGAAAATCGTTACTTTCATCCGACGCATAGCCACGTGCATTGCACTGAGCTGTGCACACAAGCAACGAAAACGAAAAACGTGTGAGAGAGATAGACATACAAATATGTGTGCATGTAAAGTTCATGCAGCAGCTACTCCAGTTTGAACTCAAATAAGCTCAAACGAAGCTCAGAGGGTATTACACGGTCGGCATGCCCGACTGACATTTTCTTTCTTGTTACTATTAATACATTTTATGTTATTTACTATTTATACATTTTAGTGGTCACAGCTATCGTTATATATACTGTAACTGGCCCGAGGACAGTGCTTTCTTTAAGCTAAACAGCAATTATGACAGCAATAGTACCAACCACAATCTAAATGGCAATATCGAAATAGAAATTCCATTGCCCACACGAAAACGCGCCGATATGTCCTATGGTCTACAGGAGCGGCCCAATATGGATTCGGGCAACTTAAAGGTTGTCTACAATGACCAGCAGATTCTGGATGGCAAATACAAGCGTGTGCAGCAAAACAAGCATCCTATCTACAAGGACACCGCGGACATTACACTGGAGAACGATATGAAGCCTCTTGGAATTCATTACGTCAATACCAGGGATATGAGAAATGCAGAAGGTGTACGAGATGTTAAACATTTCGAGGTTTTCGAACTACGCAACACAAAGAACTTTAATCTGACTGGTGAACTTCACACTCTGACCACACTCAAGTCTCAGGAGTTTAAAATGGTCGCAATAAGTCCGAATCGTACTGTTGTCCTAACCACAAGGTATGAGGATGTCAGTCCTCAGATTGTCAAGCATCACGCCAAAATCGAACTTTCGGAGACCGCTTGGATTGGTTACAATTTGGAAATGGGAAACTTTAGCACGGTAAAACTAAACCAAAAAAAGAAACTAAAAAACCTAGTAGAATATATAAGATAAAGAATTCATATTTTCATCAAATGTCATTAGTAGCTATTTAATTGGAGGGTCTTAAACGTTTGTTTGTGAAGATAATTTTATTTTTTACTTTCACAGCATGGCAATGAATCGCAGCACGTAGCTTTGGAGCTGTTCTACCCGAAACGTAATCTATCCACCTCTGGACGGTATTATCTCACAGATAATCACTTTGATGCCGACATGACATTGAAATGGGCAGGAACAAAACGACATGAGGAATCAAGAAAGATACGTAGCAGCTTCCAATGGACTTCGGAGCCTTTGCAAAAGGCTGATCGGGATCATCAGACCTTTGGCCTTACTGTGGCACATCCCTACCTCGAAAAGGACATCGTTTGCAAGGCGGATTATTATCGTGGAATCAAGGATCTTCTGAGAACACATTTAACAATTAATTATTCAGACAGTCCCGAACAATTGATTGTAATGGGTGCGCAGCTAAAGGATCTATATCATGAATTGGGACATACTAATTATACATTCAAGTTCTATGGCTATCATCCGGCCTCCGAGTTGGATGTGGAACTAAACGGAACTTTGGCTGCACGTCCCTCCTACTACAAAACGGAGACAACGGCGCACTACAAACGTGATTATTCCCCGAGACATGGCAAATTTTTGGCCATGTTGGATCTGAACAAGAAAGAATTGGAATTCGAACGGCAATCGCCCTACCACACAGTGCGTCTATGGATGTTGCCCAGAATGGAGTTCCCCATTTATGGTCTGAACGCAACGGTTTGGGATACTCCGGATACAAATCATTCGGGGTACGTCTATGTGGATATAGCCAACCGATTTGCGCGTATGGATTTCAACCTCACAGAGGACGCGAGTCAGAATTTGCAAATGGTCGGTTACATTCCCGACACACGCAGTGGATATTTGGACATTTGGAGAAACTATGAGGAAATCCGGATCATTGATGTCAGTTCTTATCTGAAGATGAATCACTCTCGTCTTATTACGGGACGATTCCATTGGCGTCCCAGCATTAAGGACGATCTGCGGGAGAAGATCAATGGTATAGGTAATTCCATTTATGGTTCCTTCTCCGAGGGCATAGACTTTTGGATAAAATCACTCTACACGGAGTCGATGGAATCGATGGGTGTCATTTGGAAAACAGCCAAGGAGTATAATAACAAATTCGTTGAGGACATAAGCCATTTGAGTGTCTTGGAGGAGGATCTAAATGATCTGCGACTGTTTGTCAATCAATCCTATGAGGCAAATGATTTCTATATTAAAAATGTGGTTAATTTTACACTAACCATATTGGATGAGTTGGCCATAAGGGATCATATTGAATCCTTACCAAAAATCTTTACGGAACTCTGGCAGGCTATGGGAGATTCTGGCAAAGCTTTACGTAACAGTATAGTCTGGCTGATTGATACCATTAAGAAGACCTATAATAATGTCCTCGATGCTATAAGTCGATTCTTCCATGGCGAGAGCCTGACCTACATCTCATCACTCATGGAGAAAGGCATTGAAAAGTATGACAAGTTTGTCAAGGAATTGCACATTAAGTTTATCAAATACATTGAGAACCTGTGGCACAAGGCCTGGAATTTGGCAGAATCCTATTGGAAGAATGTCCTCAAACGCTTTGAGCCTCATATGTTTAAGATCATTAGCTTCATTGAGACAACCGCTTGGGATCTAAGCAAGGAAGTCTTTGATTTTATATATAAACGAACAAACGAATTAGCGGAGTCTCCATACTTCAATAGAGTTTCTAGTTTCACAGCAGATGCTGAACGTTTGTACAGAGACTTCCAGGCAAACGATGCTCTTACCAACATCAAAAAATATTCTACACTCACCTGGAAATTCATTAAGGAAAAATATTTTAAACTGGTACCATTTGGAGCCGAACTAAATGAGGTTCTCACCGAAATATGGCAATCGATTAAGGAGTTACAAAAGATTGAACAAATTAATATAATGGTTCAGAAGTACAACGAAGCCTTGGCCCGACTGGAATGGATTGCCGACGAACTCCAGCTCGAGTATCGAATTCATCAACTCTACGGGTTAATACGCAATAAATTCCGAAATTATGCATTGAATGCACTGGAAACAGCCGACATGTATAGAGAAGCTAAGACAAAGTTTATCTTTGACCCCGAGGTGGGCATTATTGATCTGGAACAAAAACTACCAATGTCCTGGCATGCCTTTAATGAGACGCCCAAATTCGAAGAGATTCCCGAATATAGAATGCTTTCCAAAGCACAGAGTTTCCTAAGTGAGACAAATTCCTCGATTATTATGAAGTTGTACAACATGCGTGCTCATTTGGATCCCAAGACTTGGTTACCGCCTTATTACTGTAAGTAACTAGAATATTTTGTATATGAAGTTTATACTTATATGTATATTTTGTATCAATTTTATATGGGAAATAGCAATGGCGTATCTAGAAATGTTAAAATATTAAGGGGTCTCAACACTGCCGAGTTACAATACCTTTTGTAATTTTTCTTTTGGTTAAGACATTAAGTGAATATTAAAGATCTTTTTTTAATATTTATTCATATTTGGGTACTAGTAGGAACGGCGACAGTTAAGTAAATTAAAGTACACAGTGACCCCCCTATTTAGTGTACACTCCTAAATAGTGAACACCAAAATTAGTGTGTTTTTTTACTAATGTTGGTAATGATTAAAAAAAAAACAAATTATCGCTGTTTAAACAAAGAAAACCAGTTTTTGAGCACACAACTTTGAGTCTGGATAAAGTGCATAACCTGGATACAGAGAACAGGCCGTGCAAAAATTAGTTCACTATACCCAGACAGCACTGTATTTGAGTTCAAATTGCAATAACTTAACATGCACACATATTTGTATGTTTGTCTCGCTTGCACAACGTTTTTCGTTTTCGCTCCTTATTATCGAACTTAACCCCTCTTCGTCCCTAAAATGTATCATTATAAACTCATCAAAAATATATTGTCATTCTTTACAGCACGTGCCTTGCTTATCGACTCGCGTCATTATATGACCTTTGATCAGCGCTTCGTCGGTCTCAATTTAAAGTTACCCCAATCCCAATGCAGTTATTTGTTGGCTCATGACTTTTTCAAGCGTAACTTTACACTGCTCCTAGAGCCAGCGGTAAGTATGAATGGAAATACAAAATACAATTGTTTAAATCAGAAATACTGAAATACTTACTTATTTTTGTATGTATTACAACTACTAGTTTCTTACTAATTTTAAAGTGATAATTCTTCAACAATATTAATAATATACATTTCCATCCATCTTTATTTTTTTGCACAATTGAAGACTGCTGGTAACGCAGGACTTTTGTCCACACGAAAACTTAGCTTTATAGCAAATGGACAGCTTATAGAAATTGATCTGGGCACCGATGTAAGTTAAGATTTGTTTTTTACTTACCGTAAACAAGTTAAACAGTTAATTTATTGTTCTCTTTCTTCCTTAGCACATTACAATCAATGGCAATAGACAGCCAATTTTACCATTGAAGCTTGGAGCACTTAATATATACCGTGAATTGGATATATTATCCATAATTTCCGATACGCAGTTTAGTTTGCATTGCAATGTTCAGTTTGATCTTTGTTGGTTTGAGGTGAGCGGTTGGTATTTTGCAAGAACTGCTGGACTGCTGGGCACACTGAACAATGAACCCAGCGATGATTATACCATGTCCAACAGTCTGATTACAAATAAAACACAAGAGTTTACCGACTCCTGGAGTCTGCAACACTGCAAGCCAAAAGATTTGCCCAGAAATGAATCAACCTCAAAGGAAGTGAGCACAATGTGCTACAGTTTCTTCCATTCGGGTACTTTGTCTGCCTGCAGTGCTGTTGTGGATCCAACACCTTTCTATAATATGTGCCTTGATCTGGGCATGAAATCAGATCCCATTCGACCGGGTCATCCTGCTATAAAGGGTGCATGTGCTGCTGCCTTGGCCTACATCGAAACATGCACATCCTTCAAGGTTCCAATGCGTGTGCCGGATCAGTGTGTGTTGTAAGTATTGGTATGCTCACAGATCACCTGTGTTGTTTTTCGTAAAATGAATCGAAATACTAATAAGCATAAGTATCGATTACTTTAAGAATTCTTAATAATCATAAATTCATTTAGATTAGCGTAAATTCTGTTTCTATCTGTGCTTAATATTATATAAAAGACTTATAACAAAACTTTAATTTTTATACATTTTATATTGCGCCTCTAACCAATTGCATGCAATCTATTAAAGTGTCATTGTAATAAATCTAATATTAATTATGCGTTTCTTAAGTGACGAAGACCATGTTTTAAATTTGTAGAAATTAATAAAACATATTTAATTTAAGCTGCCAATTGGCCAATGGTTCCTATGTGCCAGAGGGCAAATTTGTGGAACTCAGTGGAACGGATATACCAAGCAGCAGTGACGTTGTCTTTATTGTGGAGGCGAAACCCTGTAATGCGAATCTTAAGGAGTCCAAGAGCGTAATGACCGTTGTGGCCAGCATCGAGGAGCAGTTGAGAGCTGCCAAACTAACGAATAATCGGTAGCTGCCTATCCAGCCACATTAAAAACTAAACTACCTATTAACCTGACTCTTTTTTTTAGGTATGCTGTGGTAGCTTTTGGTGGCATTGAGCCTTATGACAAGCCTCGCAGCATTTTCTATGAACGTAATGTGTTTACCTCGAAGCCCGATCAGTTGTCGGATTATTTTGCTCACATCAACACAGGTAACGGCAGTAGCAATGACGTTCTTATGGCCATCTCAACAGCCTCCAGATTGAACTTCCGTCCTGGCGTATCCAAGACATTTATACTGCTCACCTGCAGCAGCTGTGCAGCAAAGGATATGCGATTCGATTACTCCTCCATATTGCAATTCATGCTTGAAGAGGGTGTTAATTTACATATATTGGCGGACACAGAATTCGAATTTGAGCGCGATAAGAAATTGCGACACTTCTTTGGCTTAGATAAGCATATTGTGTATTCAAAGCGACATCCCGAGGGCAGTAGCGACACACGTGAAAAGGCGACGATTTCAAAGAGGAGTTTGGGTATCTGCACTCCATTGGCTTTGGAAACAAACGGATCTGTGTTTAGTGCTCGAAAGTTGGCACCAGAGCGTAAATATCCAATCATGCGATTTGCAACTATCTTTGCCAAGCGTGTGGCCCAAAGTGCCACGCCCATTTCTACACAGACTTGTGAGTGCTCTGGCCACAATTCGGGAGTACCCTACTTGGCCTGCTCACCCGCTGCTTTACCCGAGGAAAAGGCCAGTATAGATGATTACGTAAGTAGATCAAGCCTGAACTGTTTAAAATCAAAAATATTAACTTACGGAATACACTTTCTTGCAGGAGGAATTCAATAACTGGGAATGGGATGAGGAATTTGACAAAGAAGCCTAAGTTTCTAATCAGTTAATTTAGTTAGTTAGTTAAGCGATATCCATGCCAAATGTAAAGTCTTTTTTTAAAAATACAAAACTCAAATCACATTTTATAATAATAAATATTAATCAAAACTGATGAAAACAATAAACTGTATTATTGTTTAAGGTACTAAATACTTAAACTTTATTATTCTCCGTGCCTAACCAGGAGGACGTGCTATAGACATAATATGTCAAATACGAATTTTATTCATGATAATTTAAATAATTTCTGAAATATTTTAAAGAAATGAATATTGGATTCTCCTAGGCTACGAAAATGTAGATTTGTTATTGTAAGTACATGTTTGAATTGTATTGGCTCCCGGGATCTTAAAAGATTACCTGGAGTACCTCAAAAAACATTACAGTCTTTTTGATAAGGATACGAAAAACCATTAAAGCCTTGTTTTGCCCATAAACAAAGTCTTAATTATTAATTTCTATTATCAACTTCTAATACTTTACAAGTAAACTCTTTAATTTGCCTAGTTAATGATGCGGAAACTGCAGTTTAGTTAGTAATTCTATGTTAGGCATCCTATCAATTTGTGTTTTTCCCATTCAAACTATGACTGGGCTAACCAGTTTTGACCCAGCCTTGGTGCTGCCCATTTCTTGGGCTCGTTTGCGCAAATCTCAGACGACTCTTTAAAGTGGTCTGACTGGCTGCAGCAAGACTATCACTTTTTCCCCTCCGCCGGGTTACGGTTGACGGAAGCGATTGCAGAACTCAAGTACGTGTTACAACCTTAACCCCAAAGCCTAGGTTAGGAGAAAAAAAAGTGGATGGGAGGTAAGAAGGGGCTTATGACAAGTCCATTCACTTTGCCAGCGAAATGGGCAACACTTGATATCCCCACTTGAACTCAATTTGTTGTTATAACATTTGCTTGAAAAAGCACAATGAAAATTATGCGATACCATTGGTAATGCAATACTTTCTATTTCAATGTTATGGTTACATCAACTCAACAGTAGACCAATTGCATTTGCAATTGCAACATCTTTCACTTTTTGGACCACTATAAAAGACGGCAAACAATTGTAAGCCACTTGCATTGCTTAACTGAACTTTACAGCGCTTGGAGCTATATCATAAATAAAATGTGGTTACTTGTAAGTCCTTTGGAATCTATCTAGAAAAGTGAATCTTTGATTTAAGTACTCTCGCATAGCTGTTCATATGTGGTCTGTCCCTGAGTTACGCATCGGATCACTCGGGAGAGGGACAATACGGAGGAAGTGGCGGTGCAGAAGGATATCATCAGCAGCATCATGAAACTCCCACCACATACTCGGAGATATCAAAACACGTACCAGTCCATATCATAGAGAAGGTACCACTGCCCATACCACATCCGGTAGCTGTTCAGGTATAAGCAAACCAACTTTAAAGCTTTCGGTGAATTAATGGTCTAACCTACTGTAAAGGTACCAAACGTTATCAAGCTACAAATTCCGGAACCTTATGCGGTTCATGTGCCCGTTCAGCAGGAAATTCAAGTTCCCATCTATAAAATAGTTCCCGAAATAACGGAACGTAAAATACCCTACACTGTGGAGAAGCCATATCCTGTGGAAATTGAGAAGCCGTATCCAGTCGAAGTGATTAAACACATTAAAATACCTGTGCCAAAACCATATCCTGTGCCCTTTACCATTTATAAGCATGTCCTACATAAACAGAACGGCTGGTAAGCCTTTTTTCTGGTTAAGTAAGTTAAACTTCAGCAAGTATTAAAATCGTTGTGTTAAAGCAAAATCAAGTGTGTTTATTGAGGCCCTATCAGGACAATATAATATAAGAAACTTTAATTGCTAAAGACTCAAATATTTTGACAGATCTGTGACGCATGTTAAATGTTTTTCTAAATTTGGATACCTCTCGATCTCTGTAAGATCCAAATGCGGAAGTGAATTATCGGGGATCGAGTACACTCTGTAGTCAATTTTCTTAAATAATTAACATAATTTATGACTATTATTTATTAAAAATTTGTATACCCTTGCAGAACGTATATTGTTTTTGTCACGATGCTTGTAACGCATTAAAGAAGGCGTGGCCGGCTCCACAAAATATATATATTCTTGATCAGCCGACCGATCATTGACAGCCGAGTCGACATAGCCATGTCCGTCTGTTTCTTTTTGGTACACATTTTTTCTGCAGGCAGTTCATATGCCAAAATCGGCCAGTTCGGATCACTATATCATATATCTGCCATAGGAACAATCGGTTGGAAAAAAAATTTTTTGAGCAATCTAAACCAAATTTTACTCAATACGCTTTTAGTACGAAATCCCATGTGCAAACCAAATTTCATTCTGATCGGACCACTATATCATATAGCTGCCATAGGAGCAATAGGCTCGAAATGCTTAGTACTAGTTCTGTTTTATGTCTTTTGAGTCGCCAAATTGCATCCTAATAGGACTACTATATCATATGGCTGCCTTTGGAACAATCGGCTGGAAATACTTGGTGAGAAAAACGTTATGCTTATTGCGTAAAAAACAAAACGCAACAAAATTTACGCAATAAGCATAAAGTATCTACGGATCATTCTGATCAGACAACTATGTCATATAAGTGCTTTAGGAACAATCGGCTTTAATCGCCTTTTTCTCTCTATAGAGCGTTGTTAACCAAATTTGCAATCATTCTACGAATGGTAACCGAATTTCATCCAGTTTGAATTTCTATATCATATAGAATAAAATCGGTTAGAATTACTTATTTTGTAAAACTGTCGTATTTTTTCTAAGTAATCACAAACAAATTTTGAAGATAAAAGTATGACCCCGTGTACTGTTAATTCATACAGGGTTCTGCAAGGGTATCCAATCTTTGGCGTGCCAAAGATAACATTTCTTTCCTTTTTATACCCTCTGAGGGGTATACTGGGTTTGTCAGAAGTATGTAACAGGCAGAAGGAAGCGTGGTAGACCCCATAAAGTACATATATTCATGATCAGCATCAACAGCCGAGTCGACATAGCCATGTCCGTCTGTCCGTCTCTCCGTATGAACAAACAGATCTCAGATATGGTAAGAGCTACTAGTTCAAAGTTGATCAGTATCGACCACATATTTAGTCAGTCAATACAAATTTGTTTCCTTTTTTTGATGCCACGCCCCATTCGCCCACAATAAGCGAAAAACCAGACATACCTCGGAAAAATATATGTTTTTGGCAAATATCTCAGTTAATATAATACCTAGGGAATCCAAATTTTTCATGCAGGTTAGTAGATGCAATATAAAGATAATGGCATCCAAGTTTTTTGGATGCCACGCCTCCTTCGCCCACCAAAAGCACAATATCTTTGTAACTTTACATGCCGCTGGCTTATTTCTTAACATATAGCTTTGTAACTTAGCATATACTTGCAGACAAATAATATCAAACGATTGTGAAAATTTCATCAAAATCGGACTATAATTATGAAAATTTCTCATACAACGTAAAATTTTAACGCATCAGCAGTGCACTGCTTTTGTTCACGCTGCAGTGTTTACAAGCAGTGCACTGCTTGCGTGTTTAAAACTTACTCAGTGCACTGCTTGTAAGCAATCCGAACTAAACTCATATAAATGGAAATAAAACTCAGAGGGTATTAGGCGGTTGGGATTCTTGACTGAATTTCTTACTTGTTTTTTTTTAAATATTAATCATATTACAATTTCACTTACTGGCAATATGAGAACCATCGATGCCATACAGATTAAAGGCTGTTCGGTATATTACACAGTCTTAAACATCTTTGGTTTAGTTTATTTTTTGCCGTTGGATGTTTCAAACAGTCCACCTTTGAAATGTGGGTTTAATAGAGATCCTGAAAGCTTTTACAGGTATGAGCAATGAGGTAAGTAAAATTACAAATGTGTTGGAGATAGATATCGTTATCAGATATTGGGTTATGCAGAAAAATTTACGATCAGCCATCTAACTTCGCTGAGATTTTGTAGACGGAATATTTGCTTTGGTAATAATGGTTTTCTAAAAATTTATCGAAAAATATGCAAAGATTTTTAATTAAGTTTAGTTACTAAAACTTTAGTAAACGTGTTTTAGAAAAAAATTTGCAAGACTAATATCCGCAAAAATAATTTTAATGGTGATAACCATCGAATTTTATCCAGCTTTGGATTTAAACCTCAACTGCCAAGCAAGCTGTTTGGAGAAGTACATGAGTCAACGAACTGCGGACGCAAAGGATTGGTAATCGAGTCCAACTAGTCAACATTTACATTTTTACTCGCAATTCATAAATTTCGAGCGGATTTACTGTTGGTATTCTTTGGTGACCTATTTTCTATAATCGAAATCTGATTCAAGGAAATGTTTGTCTTGTTATATGTTTATCATACAAAAAAAACCCCATACATCTTTTTTATACCCTCTGAGGGGTATATTGGGTTTGTGAAAAGTATATAACAGGCAGAAGGAGGAGTGGCAGACTCCATAAAGAATATATGTAAGGTGGCAGCCCTAAACAGCATTATACCATCCCTGGTATAGAAGATAGAGGAGAGAGAACACAGAGGAAGAAGCAGAGTCGCCGTTGAAACACAGTCGCAAGAATTCGTTGTAAAGTTGATATAATAGTAGAAAACGTTGTGAACCTTTTGTTTTGTTTATCACCATGCAAATTACTTTAATAATAAACACTTAAAAAATCAAAGAAAATTAAAACCAAATAAGAACAGTTATTCATTGAAAGTCGAGCGTGTCAAGTTTTTTTTACTTTTTAGGTTACACATTCTGACGAAATTCAATGATCGCTTGCAAACTCCCGCTGCTACGAAAAATTTTTAGGTTGTCGCTAAGAATCTGCGCGTTGATTTGTGTATACATAAGTACACAAAAAGAAGGATGCCGAAAACAAAGCGTACATCAGCAAAGAAAACAAGGAAGAAAGTGTCAGTCGGGCATACCGACCGTGTAATACCCTCTAAGCTTCGTTTCCAATTATAAGTATGAGTTCATTTTGGACTGCTTACAAGCAGTGCAGTGAGTAAGTTTTAAATACACAAGCACTGCTTGTGCACTGCTTGTAAACACTGCAGCGTAAACGAAAGCGTTAAGAAATAAATTAGCCAGCCGCTTGCAAAGTTACAAAGAAATTGTGCTTTTGGTGGGCGAAGGAGGCGTGGCATCCAAAAAATTTTGATGGCATTGTCTTTATATTGCATCTACTAACCTGCATGAAAAATTTGGATTCCCTAGGTATTATATTAACTGAGATATTTGCCAAAAACATGTATTTTTTCCGAGGTATGTCTGATTTTTCGCTTATTGCGGGCGAATGGGGCGTGGCATCAAAAAAAGGAAACAAACTTGTATTGACTGACTAAATATGTGATCGATACTGACCAACTTTGAACTTATAGCTCTTACCATCTCTGAGATCCTTTCGTTTATACGGACAAACAGACAGACGGACATGGCTATATCGACTCGGCTTGTGATACTGATCAAAAATATATATACTTTATGGGGTCTGTCACACCTCCTTCTGCCAGTTACATACTTCTGACAAACCCAATATACCCCTCAGAGGGTATAAAAATAGAAAAACGATTAAAGCGACAACGAATACGAAATGTCTGAGGAACTGATTGGAATGACTGTGGCTGCCACAGATTTGACCAGCCAAATGCAGCAAATGATGCAGTTGTTGACTCTGAAAATGGAAGTTGACGATCGCAGAGAAAGCCAAGTTAAAATATCAGCTGACAATTTTGAAAAGATTCTGAATGACTTTGATGGGAACTCTATTTCCGTAAAAAAAATGGTTTGAAATTTTTGAGCTAAACGCTGATGCCTATAAGACGTCTGTATGTACAGACAAGAGGCAGTGGAGTTGACAGTCTGTTCTTGGAATCTGAGTGCGTTGCCAACTATGATGAACTGAAAGTTAAATTAATAAACGAATTTGATTGCAAGTTAAATAGCGCTGATAATCATCAGAAATTTCGAGAACGAAAGATGTTAAAAACAGAAGCATCCCATGAGTACATGCTAAACATGAAGAAATTGGCCAGTGTCGGAAAAGTCGAAGAAGCTGCGGTATTGCGTTACATTGCAAATTAAAAATGAGTTTAATGTTGCTATGTATCGTTGTTACTCGTACCAGGCGCTAAAAGAAGAATATGAAATTTACGAATTGGTACAGGACCTACTAAAAAGGACAAAGGCGGAGTGTAGCAAGAGCAGCCGCATGCAATCGACAAAAAGAAAGAATTCTGCTACAATTGCGGTTCATCCGTACACAAAAGGAGGGCATGCACAGTGGATACGAAGTGTATCAATTGCAACGAAAGGGGACACATTTCGCGAGACTGCCCTAAAAAAGTTGAAAATGTGCGAATGCTATTGGACAGTAGCCGAGTAAAAACAATCGGCATCAATGGAATCAAAGTAGACTGCCTAATCGATACCGGATCAGACGTGACCATTGTGAATGAGGACGTATTAAAAAAACTGAATAATGTAGAAGTCTTGAGCAGTCATTCGCTTCTATGAGGTCTTGGGAGAAAAATACGAAGCCAGTCGCATACTTTATTGCAGGTGGCAAAGTTGATGAGTTATGCACTGAGCATAAACTTTTGGTTGTTCCCAACTGTAAAATCGACTGTGAAGCACTGCTGGGTCATGACTTTATGAAGAAATTAAAGTTTTTGGCTGATTCTAAAGGATATTCTTTTATAAGCCTGGAGCAGCAGGACAAGTCTACAGATGACAGCGGTATGGTGTCTCGTAATGTAACCGAAGCTCAAAATTCTTTTTCTGCACCACCCGAATACCAAGCCAGAATTGAAAAGCTGATCGAAACTAGCTACTATTCGCCAGTAAACACCGAAAGTGCCCGATACAGCTGAAGATTACACCGGATGGGATTATGAAATCATTCTGTCAATCTCCAAGTCGACTATCAGCCGAGGAAGCAGAGGCAGTAAAAAAGCAAATTGACCAATGGCTGGATCAGAGTATTGTTCGAAAGTCGTCTTCGCATTAAGCCAGTAGAATCGTTGTGAAAGCTGCTAAATTCTTCACAATCATGGACTTGAAAACCATATTTTTCAACTCCTTATTAACAATGATATAACAGCTGTAAAAAGAAAAAAGGAAGTTCTGATGACAGCAAATCTATTCGATCTGAAAATGAAGTGGAAGAAGTGTAGCTTTTTGCAACAACGTATAAGTTTTTTAGGACATCTCATAAAAAAACGGAAAAATTTGTCCTGGAGTGGAGAAGAGTTCAGCAGTCAGCCGTTTTGCTACACCATTTACATGCCATTGAGAAGGCTATGTACCACCACTAACCATACAATACATAGATGGTCCAAATCGAGTATTTTTTGATTGCACATTTTTCAAGACTCATAACTCCCAGTCAGCCGAGAGCAGAACCCAAGCGTTTCAATTCGCCACAAAAGCGAAAATACAACAGCGAAAGCCAGACAATTTTGTCACACATCAGTCTGTTTTACACAGTCAAACGATAAGCACCATCTGTTTCGCTTGTGCTCTCGTTCTGTTTGCATGTATGGGTGCTAATATGTGTATGCACTCGCATCATAGTGTGTGTGTTGAGAATTTAGTTTTCAAGGCCACACGTCGATGCTAGCACAATTCAATTTTTCAGTTTTTAGCAAATCAGAGACAAAGAATAGGGACATGAACAGCAAATGAGTATATATGTTCCTAACTAGAAGTCGCGAAGATAGGTTTCGCCGTGGTCGAGCTGGTAGAGTCGCCGCTCGGTGTGCAGGAGGTTGCAGGTTCGCATCCCAGTGCGTTCGCTACAATAAATTCCATTTTTAAATTCCCAACGACATTTATTAATAATTAGAATAACAAAATTCAATTATTTTTATTCTATCTTTACAAAAAAAAGAGATCAAAACAATAATTTTTTTTATTACTCGAAATTGGAAATTTAAAAACTAGGAACAATGGTTAACTCGAGACTGGGACTTGAACCCCCGATCTCATGCATAGCTAGCAGCAACTCTACCAGTACGGCCACCGCCATGTTTGCTGGCCCGCCGTCTAATAACGATCACATACACTCATTAGCTGTTCATGTCCCTATTCTTTGTCTCTGAATTGCTAAAAACTGAAAAATTGAATTGTGCTAGCATCGACGTGTGGCCTTGAAAACTAAATTCTCAACACACACACTATGATGCGAGTGCATACACATATTAGCACCCATACATGCAAACAGAACGAGAGCACAAGCGAAACAGATGGTGCTTATCGTTTGACTGTGTAAAACAGACTGATGTGTGACAAAATTGTCTGGCTTTCGCTGTTGTATTTTCGCTTTTGAGGCGAATTGAAACGCTTGGGTTCTGCTCTCGGCTGACTGGGAGTTATGAGTCTTGAAAAATGTGCAATCAAAAAATACTCGATTTGGACCATCTATGTATTGTATGGTTAGTGGTACCACTTTACACTTTGCATATCGATTACTTAGGCTCGATGAATTCAACAGCTAAGCAATACCAAGACGGTCAAAACAAGAAATTCTTTAGAATTTAACCAGCTGGAACTAGAGGTTAAAGATTATCGATAGGACTATCGTGTCGACCTGTCATCGATGGTTCTGACTTGCGAATAGTGTTCAATAATGAAATTATAAATTTAAAAACAAGTAAGGAAGATTACAGTCGAGCTTGCCCGACTGTAGAAGACCCGGAGCCAGTATTTTAAAAATAATACTTTGATTAAAAGAAAATTTAACTGAGCCAGTATCCAGATAATATTTTCTTGATTAAAAGAAAAAATAATTGAAGATACATGAGTGAATAAATTTTAATACAACTCTACATCGTATCTATTGCATTTAGCTCAAAACATTGATTTAAAAATAAAATATGGACAGTAATACTGTTTTCTCCTGTGGGCGGAAGGGCGTGGCATTTGAAAAAGTGATTTTTTTTTCAAAAAAGTCAGGAATTAAACAAAAAAGTAAATTTTCTTTAGTTGAGAAAAAGTTTCCGCTACCGAGGATCGAACCCCAGATCCCCTGCTCTTCGCAGGCGAGCAGTCTACTCCCTACGCCACCACACTCTTTTGGGAGTGGAGGCTTATATACATAGTTAAGTAGAATTCAAAATAAATCATCGTCAAATGATTTTCTTTGGAATTTTGCCCAAACAATTTATTTGCCGAAGAAGATGCACTTAACTAATATTAACTAAACTTAACTGAACTGTTTTTGATTATTTTTCGACTGATTTGTGTTTTTAAGCAAATTCTTTTTGAAATAAATAATTGGTCTACAAAATGTTAACTATACAGCTTTTAGATTGTATTTTGTGGGCAAAGGGGGCGTAGTATCCAAATTTTTTTAAGCGGAATATGTTTATATGGTATCCAATATCATGCATTCCAATTTTGGGCTTTCTAGCATTCATATTAAAAAAGTCAAAAATCGATACAGTCCCACTGTTTCTCTAATTGTGGGCAAAGAGGCGTGGTATCCAAATTTGAAAATAAACTTAATCTGCGTAACAGAGCTACGAAGCTTCTGCAAAAATAATGGAATCTCTAGCTATTATACTTGCTGAGAAACAGGCGTTCATACAGATGGACAGACGGACAGACAGACAACTTTTCGCACAAAACCATTAGTCCCTTAATCCGCGTTACTCATTTGTGGCATGTCTTAACTTATGCACCAAAATATATTTATTTTTTTTAATTATTTGTTATATTTTGTCGACCACATTGATCTGCCGGACTTGGAATAGTCATAAATCGTTGTTTTTACGCTCCACAAATTAATGAAAATAAAAATTTAAAATAAAATTTAATTTACGGGAAATGCGCGGTATTTCGAAAAAGTGGTAGAACAAACGTTTCTCAGTTTTTAAAGCTAAACACATTCTACAAAGTTTTTAAGCTATATATTCAGTCCGGGTCGCAAACAAACAAACGCGATTTTCGTCTGGTTTTAAAAATGGCGTTGTAAACCTAAAATTCCAAAAATCCGATCTAGACAAATGAGGTATTATTCGACGCGTATATATAAGCTCTAACTAACTGCAAACAAAGAATTGAATTTTTTGCCCCTACCAAACGAAATTCAAATTTCAATTAATCGAAAACTGTTTAACTGATTTTAAATCTGGGTAAACAAATCAGATTCTATTCAAAATACCTCTTAATATTTCCCGCAAGCTATGGTGTTATTAATTTTATTTTATCTTTTGCACTCTACCAAATTTCCTTTTAACTTATTTCCGTACTAAAATATTCTATTACAATTCTCCAAATATTTCGTTTTTCGTTAAAACTACATTTTAGTCAATGCACAAACCTACAGCTAAATTGGTGAAAACTCGACGAAAAAGCTCGACGATAAGCTCTTAAACTTAAAGAGAGGGGAATGAAAGTGTCTGATTAAAGCTTTAAACGCACATTGTAAATGCGAGTAACACCGCAAGGCTGTGGCAAGTAGCGATATAGCAAGGTGCGTACAATCTCACTCACCCACAACACACATGTACAGTGTAGACAAGCAATGTGCTGCGTTAGCAAGTTCGTTAAACTTTGTTAAATCCTGGCAATTTGACTGTTCGTCTGACGGCCTGACCGTCTTCCCTTTCTTTCCCATGGTTATAGCTATGTTTTCCTTAAACCGATGACGTGCTTGAAATGTGCGCATACTCAACCGAGACCCCTGTCCTCCCTTTCATGTCTTGTTCTGTGCAGCAATGTTAAATATCCCTTATGTCCTTGATGATGGCTGAAAATCGTTTATCGTCTTCAGCTTCAGCAAATGCGCGAACTTTTTCTACGTCGGAAAAATGACAGTTAAACGAGACGTTGATTTTCCTGCATGCATTGCCTTCTTGAAGGGACATTCAATGTTCACTTCAATCTAAACGCCACTCAATCAATAAAACATTCTGTCAGTTGTCTATGCGCTTGGCAATTTCACCTATTTTAGTTCGAAATTTTGTATAATTGAATTATTGATTAAACCAAATCTATAAATTTCAGTTAGAATTAGCATATTTGTATATATACGCACATTTTTGTACTCTCTAAGGGGTGTGTGAAAAGTATGTAACAGACAGATGGAGAAGTGGAAGACCCCTTAAAGTGTACATATTATTTATATATATGTTTTTGGCGAATAGGACAAAACAAATCAAATGATCCTGAAAATCGCATCAAGATCGGGTTACAATCAAGAAAGTAATCGTTCATCCACAGACGTACATTTTAAATAGAGGCGCAGCCATGTGAATCATGATGCATATTATATTTTAAAATTATATATCTTGCGTTTTCAGTGATTTTTAGTTCACATTTATTTAAAATTGCATTATGTATCTAAATGTTGCCTTCTGACTCGGAGACGTACACATATGCAGATTTAACAAACGATTTTGTTGTTATCTGTACCTTGTACAAAACCCCAAACCTTTTGTTAAGGCTTATTAAATTCAATTCAATTCGCTGGGTATATTCTGCATGATTTTGTAAACCCACAGTCAATGAGCTTATGTCTCAACATCAAGTCTGGCAAACAACTTTACGATTCTAAGCTCATGGGAGTCATGAAAATAATGTGTAAAAAGGAAAAAAATGTGCAACAGCAAAACGATATGAAATGCGAAATTTATTTGACAGAACAAGTTTTTACTGTGTACATAATTCGAGGAATTAATTGAAGTTAATTGATTTTTGCGCCAGAAGCAGATGCACGTGCCGCACACCATGAAAATGGATGTGTGCGGAGGAAGTTTTCGAGCAGGAAACTGCCAGTCTGATAGAAAGACAGATAAATAGATAAAAACGGCAACAGAAACGGAAGCTTCTTGCCAGTCAAATAGTCAAACATATTGAGAACAAGAAAGTCAGACAGACGACAGAACACAATTGTGTTGAGTGTTGAGCTGTAATGAAATATATTTCCTTTCTATACCCATATGTGTGTGCATGTGTCAAATTTCTGGCAGGTAGATACTGGTTATTCTGTATCTGTTTTTATACCCTCTGAGGGGTATATTGGGTTTGTGAAGTATATATATTCTTGATCAGCATCAACAGCCGAGTCGATATAGCCATGTCCGTCTGTCTGTCTGTCTGTCTGTCCGTATGAACGAAAGGATCTCAGAGATGATAAGAGCTACAAGTTCAAACTTGCTCAGTATCGACCACATATTTAGTCAGTCAATACAAGTTTGTTTCCTTTTTTTGATACCACGCCCCATTCGCCCACAATAAGCGAAAAGCCAGACATACCTCGAAAAAAATACAGGTTTTTTGCGAATATATCGGTAACTATGGCACCTAGGGACACCAATTTTGGCATGCAGGTTGCTGGATGCGATATAAAGACAATGCCATCAAAATGTTTTGGATGCCATGCCCCCTTCGCCCAAATAAAGTACAACTTCATTGAAAATTTACATGCTTGCGGATCACGTATTTCTTAACGTATAGGTTTGTAACTTAGCGTATACTTGGAGACAAATAATATCAAACGATTGTGAAAATTTCATCAAAATCGGACTATAATTAAAAAAGTTTGTCATACAACGTAAATCGATACTTTCAAGCAAGGCATAGCGAATTGCATTGCACTGTGTGAGCGAGATAGACATACAAATATGTGTGCATGTTAAGTTCTTGCTGCAACTACTCCAGTTTGAACTCATATAATTGGAAACGAAGCTCATAGGGTATTACACGGTCGGCATGCCCGACTGACATTTTCTTTCTTGTTCTGTCTGTCTGTGTCCTCTGCCATACTTTAAATAATATCAAACGATTCTGAATTTTTATCAAATCGGACTATAATCAAGAAAGCTAACATACATTGAAGCTATGTGATAAACAAAACATTGCGCGAGCGAGTGAGACACACAAATATGTGTGCATGTTAAGTTCATGCAGCAGTGCTGCTGTCTAACCGGCAGCGAAAACGAGAAACATGGTGCGAGCGAGACAGACATACAAATATGTCTGCATGATAAGTTCTTGCAGTACCTACTCCAAATTGAGCTCATATAATTGGAAACGTAGCTCAGAGGGTATTACACGGTCGGCATGTCCGATTGAAACTTTCATTCTTGTTTTTTTTTTTACTTTGATGAACTTCCTTAAACGAGATGACACAAGACGAACGCTGCTAGTGTTGCTGACGTTGATAATGGCATTGATAAAAATAGCAGCATACAGTGTGTGGTAAAAGTATGCTGCTGCCCTCAAACCAGTTGTGATTTTAGCATCGCTTTATATTATTAACGCTAAATTAATTAATTGCCCAATGAGTTGAGCGTATTAATTATTATATACCGCTTTCCCTGGAAAGTTTCGTTCCACAGTATTTTTTCCATGTTATTTATTTTTTAATATATATTTTTAAACATATCGAAGCGACAAGTTGTCACACAAAGACACTTTACTGAACCCCCAATAGCCCCATCCCTCCGCTTTTCCAAGTAAACTCACAGATACTCATTCGTCTAGATTTGAGATACAGTTCGTACGCGGACTACCTAATGAACTGTAAAGTGGTGTGAATGCAAAGAGTCCTTTGATGGGCAACCAATGCCTCTCCATTCTCTTGTTCCTTTCTCTCCTTTTCTACGTTCTTCTGAAATACTTTGCTCACAGAATTTGAAATTATTGATTGTTTTTGCCTTCGAGTGGATACAATTCCATTTAAATGTGCTTTATTTGACGTTCTCAAATTTCACAATCCAAAATGCAAAACCTTTCTATAATCTACTTGTAATTACACAATCGGCTTTTATCTACAGTTTCAGATTAGATTAAATATGTAATTTAGACAACTGACTTTATTTTTAAACTACGGCGTTCCAAGTATTAGTTGTATATTGGTTCTGTCAGAGACGGTTTGTGTGTAACAGGCAGAAGCAGGCGTGGCAGACACCATAAAGTATATATATTCTTCATCAGTGACAGCAGCCGAGTCGATATAGCCATGTCCGTCTGCCCGTCCGTCTGTTCAAAAACCTAGATCTCGGAGACTATAACAGCTACTGCCATTAAGCTTGCTATGTATGTACATCCGTCGATGCTGCTAGCAGTACAAGTTTATTCTGGATTTTTGCCACGCCCCCCACTGCCCCCGCAAATCGTGAAAAACAATTTCACACTTCCTATAACTTGAAAAGTATTCAAGATATCTAAACGAAATTTACATAGTATGTGCGTGGTCCCACTTAATGTATCCTAACCGACTTTGGTTCGGATCGGACAACTATATAGCGGTCATATAATAAAAGTTTAATAACATGTTTTTGAATTAATACATTGTTGTTTTTTAAGATATTGCAATAAAACTCACACAGTACGTGTAAGGTAGCAACGTACATATACTGACCGATTTTGATTGGAATCGGATGACTATATCATATAATTTTTATATGATCAAAATTGCGAAACTCACTAAATCTGCCTCTTTTTTTTGTTCTTTTTGTTTTCTATGATAACTAAACCAAACTTACAGAGTATGTTTATGAGGGCATTATCTATACACTGACATTGGTTCGGACCGGACAACTTAATCACATACCTTCCATATAAGTAATCTGACAAACATCAGAGCCAAAACATGTCTTTAGTATGAGAAACTTGTTTGTCTGTTGAGGTATCCAAATCAAACTAACACAGTAGGTGCAAAATATTTTTTATAAATTTTCAATAGTGTCTGGTGGCGCAAGGCCGGCCCAGGATTCAATCCTGGTGTAGCAAACCTTGTTTAAATTTATAAACACAAATTTATATTTTTTACATCTCAATTTGAAAGAATTTATATTATTAAATTGCTTTAAAATCAGATAATTGACTTTCTTAAATGTGTTTTAATAATTACTCCATTTTATTAATTAAATTATAAACATTTAAGCTTGGGGCCACGTAAACTATTTTATATATTCTTCTAGGAATAATACAATTGCATTTAATTTTTTTATTTGCCAATTTTTGCCATATTTCTTTAAATAACCCTGATCAGGTAAAATGTTGGTATGAAACTGGCAAAAAAGTCGGCTCGGTTGTGTTCCCTTGTGGCCATAAACATAAACTATAAATAGCCACGATGTTGGTGCTTCAAACACAGCAAGGAACATCATAAAAATGTGCAAAACAAAAATATAAATCAATGCGGTGGCACAAAAGGCAGCTGGGCAACTAACCTAATCCCAAGAAGCAAGTGCCAGGACAAAACACAAGAATGTAGAAGAGCAAGACTAACAACAATAATACCTAATGACAAATCCCCCAGCGACACTCAACAGGCCAGAGCAGGATATAAGAGAGGAGGGTTGTGACGGGGAAGATGCCAAAGTGGTAGGCCATTAAAGTCATAAAAGTCGCGTGGACTAAATTAGAAAGATTTTCTTTCTTTTTTCTTTGGGTTTTTTAACTGGACTTCCGAACAAGAAGCTCCAGTCGAAGCTGCTGCTTTTACTTGATGTACATAATTTTAAATGACTTTCAGGAGACGACCTTACACGAAACGAGATTCGAGTGTATACACAGCAGGCAACTGCGAAACTCAGTGTAACAGATAAGATTAGATGTTAAAGCCCAGTGACAACAGGCGGCATTCGTCAAGATGGCGCTTCCTCCACACACTTCCTTCTTATTGAGTGTGAGTGTGCGCGCTTGTGTATACCGAAAACGAGTCAAGGTTAAGACACAAACATTGCTTTGCAGTCTCCGAAAGCGCCCAGAGCTTCACTCAATTCGACTTGGAAAGAAGTCAAACGCCAAACGCCATACACAGAAAAGATAAAAATTTTTGGACATGGCGCGTGGCATGGCAAACAGCTGGCTGCCTCGTAATCATTACGAAAGTCTTAATAATAACAACAACAGCACCAACAACAGTAACTACAACAACAAAAAAGGTGCAGCCACAGAGCAAAATTTAATTCACAGCTCCTGAGCCACTTGGATAAACAGAATATATGTACATGCGTCTCCGCCCAAAAGCCCATTTCCCATTTCGCACTTTATTATTGGCACATCGTTGGAAAAGTTGGACAGTATTTATTGAAATTATGCCAAGCGAAAACAACAATAGCAAAGCGCAGCATTTATGCTGCCCCAAGAAATAGGCAATGATTTTTTTAATGCGATTCGAAATTGTTTTCCTTCTGTATAATTATTATTATAATTTATACATCATAAACTGAAATGTCCAACAGAAAAGATAATAAAGCCGTTGGATAAAATATAAGAATCAGTGGGTTCTATACGCAGATTAATATGTCTTAATAGATATATTTCTTTAAAAGAGGTCTGCTGGTTTGGCTGAGTTTTCGTATAAGTTAGGCAAGAGTACTTTAAAATTCGAAATAAAAGATTTGGTACAAAAAAAAAGCATAACTCGTAACAACTTAAGATTGTGAATTTAAAAGAATGAAAATATTCCTTGCTTAATTGTAAAACTGCTTGGACATAATACTCCTAACCATGAATTGTACGGTTAGTGGTAATACAGTGCTGTCTGGGTATAGTGACCTCCCTATATAGTGAACACCCCTTAATAGTACAACTTAAATTACTGTGTTTATTAAAAATGTGGTTAATGCATTTTTGAATTAAAATATAGCGCTGTTTAAACAAATAAAATGAGTTTTTGAGCAAACAAATTTGTGGCTTGATAAAGTGCCCAACTTCGATTAAGACAACAGGCCGTGCAAAAATTAGTTTAGTGTTTAATTATATACACTGCTCGTCAATAGGTTAGACGCACTCGTGCTTGCATTCAAACTTGAATTATAACTTTTTATTTTGAAAGAATTAAAAAAAAGTTGATAACTGATACCATTTCATCAAAATCGGTCTATAATTAAAAAAGTTTGTCATACAACGAAAATCGTTACTTTGAAGCAAGGCATAGCCACGTGCATTGCACTGATCTGTGCACACAAGCAACGAAAACGAAAACTGTGTGAGCGAGATAGACATACAAATATGTGTGCATGTTAAGTTCATGCAGCAGCTACTCCAATTTGAACTCATATAATTGAAAACGAAGCTCACAGGGTATTACACGGTCAGCATTTTCTTTCTTGTCTTTATATTGCATCTAGCAGCCTGCATGCTGAAATTGGTGGCCCTAGATGTTATAGTTACTGAGATATACGAAAAAAAAAAAATGTATTATTTTTCGAGGTATGCCTGGTTTTTCGAATATTGTGGGCGAATAGGGCGTGGCATCGAAAAAAAATGATTCTTGTATTGACTGACTAAATATAAAGTTATATGGATTTTTCGTATATGGTGATACTATTTTGAATATATTGAAAAAGAACTAATATTTGTTTCAACGAAATTTTCGCGTATTGAGTGAATTTGGTTTAGATTGCTAACAAAATTTTTTTTTCGACCGTTGGTTTCTATGGCAGCTATATGATATACTGATCTGATTTACGCAGAATACGCATGCGTATCAAATTTCATTAAGATTTAAAACTGATGGACTAGTTCGAAACATAGAAACAGATAGGCAGAGGATATATGAAAATGATCAAGAATATATACACTTGCACTACAAACTTCGTGACAAAAACCACATGTCCTCTGCAAGAATATAAAAAACTCTTACTGACTAAATATGGGAACCATATTAGCTTAATTGGTGGTTGCAGCTCTTATCATCTCTAAAGACTGTTTGTTTATACGGACAGATAGAGAGATGAACAGGGGTGGAGACAGTCGTACACTGTTAAACGACTCTGCCTGTGATTTGTTCAGCAATATACATTTCATTACTAGATATGCCCCTTCAATGCCTAACAAATTATAAAGATTATAGTTTTATTCATTTCTTATTTTATCAGCTCTATCTATATAAAGTTCATAAAAAATGACTAAACTTTGTTTCCGCTCAGTCTGCTAAAAAAGTACAAAAACTTAGTTCCGTATATTTTCGAATAGATTCTGTTAGAGTATCTAAAAAGGATTCTAAAAGGCTGAGCACAAGCAAAAATCTGGCGCCACATTGATGTTGTCTGTTGTCAAATATATTTTTACTTTCATTTCCATTTCTGAATCTATTTCTACTTCTCATTCTCTGTTGTTACACTTTCTGTTATTGTCGTTTGTCTCTGCATTTCGTGCATGAATAGAAATAACACAAAAGCGTGATATTTAAGTAAAAGCGCATAAATCAAATTTATACGTACGCACTTGAATGTATATATATATATGTATGAACATATATGTTTGATTCTATAGGTGTGGCTCCTATAAGTGCGTCAGTATATACTTAATATCTTTTGGTTTGGAATACTACGTGTTTGCCATATTTAAATATGTTGTTAAATGAAGGGCACATAAGACCTTCATATCCCATTTCAACCGCATAAAGGACCTCGAATATGAAGTGCTGTATTATCATTTGTGTATTTGCATGTAATATATGTATGTACCTCTATATATTGCGGTGGTTGTGAGTGTGGCAAATTAGATGTGCGTGTTTTTGTTGCAATGGTATTAAAACGTAACCTTGAAAATGCCAGACACTTTTTCGTATCTTTGTTTATCCTGGGCAAGATAAGTGTGATCCATAATAACACACACTTGCACTTAAATATATAAATATATAGCTGCTATAGGTATAAATGAGTATGGTTTTTTTTTCGGTTTAAAACTTTTCCCTAGCAAATACTTACAAAACGTATTGTTCTTAAGCTATTTTCTGAGAGAGCTTTAAATTTACTTTAATAGTTCTAGCTTGTTTCTAATGATATTATTTAAAATTATTACATTGTGTCTAAAAAATAAATACAGACTACAAAGTTAAATACTTGAATCATTTTTACGTTCTTGTATTCTTCACCAATATTAGTGCTTATTAAAATAATTTTAAAGTTAAAACAGTTGCAGAATTTGTGGCTACATAAAGAACTTTCTAGAAAAGTGGAAAACACAAAAAAAAACTAATCATATAAAATGACTGCCGAATTCGTTGGCTTTCTAAAACTTACCATCATATTGACATTATGTTCTTAGCCCTTGATGAAAAAATATAAATATAATACACTGTTCTTTGTGCCTCTGAGTGTTGTCGTCTTTTCTTCTTTGGACCTCCGTCAGTGCGTAAGTAATCAATGCTCATGCCCCTATAAATGGGGCGGAGGCAACGAAGCAGCAAAAATATATCACAGCAAAAGAATTTTGGCTCTTTAAAATGTTCTCGACTGTCTGTTTTAGTGTCCTTCAGCCAGTTTGTGCAGAAGAAGAAAGAAGAACTCCAATGTCGCCGCCTGTGAGTCAGTGATGCGTTTCAACTATCAGCGATGACTGAAAATCGCTGATGCAAGGAGAACGAAAAAGTCACTGAGTAAGAAATATGTACGGCATGTATTTAAGTGCTACAATTTTTGTGAGAGATTCAGCTGCAGTCGCAGCTGCCAAAAGGTTGTGTTCGTGACCTTTGCCAGAGTCGCATTTCGTAGTTGTCGCCGCGTTTTGTGCTTGGCGTTTCATTGCCTTGCTGTTGATTTGGCAGCTCTCACACAACCAAATACACCCACTCGCACATACACATCATACACGAGCATGTGCACACTCGCCTTCTTGTTACAACCTCATTTTA
This sequence comes from Drosophila tripunctata, assembly GCA_035047385.1. Classification (NCBI taxonomy): domain Eukaryota; kingdom Metazoa; phylum Arthropoda; class Insecta; order Diptera; family Drosophilidae; genus Drosophila; species Drosophila tripunctata. Next base: position 357,658 of record JAWNPS010000165.1, read on the forward strand.
GTACGTGCCAGAGCTGAGCCACTTGCTGGCACGCACATTCACATTGTATGTACGATTCTATATACAAATATGTGAACAAATTTATATGTATAAATGCAAGTACATCTACATTTATATATGTTTATGTGCCCATTGAAGTCTCTACTGGTACAACTGCCATTGCCAGCACCATAAATTGCAAGTTGCGTATCCGCAATGTCGCCACGCGCTTAGAAGTATGCTAGGGTTTTTCTTTTAAGTTTTTCATTTCTGCTCTTAGTCGCAACAAACTGCTATTTAAAGTAACAAAATCTATGTCTTAAATAAGGGCAAGGTACGTTTAATACCCAAACAGATCACAGATCACAAGAGTACTTGCATTTTATCTATAGCAATAAAGTTTTAATTTAATCAATTTTTATTAAATTTTATCGAAATTCAAAACTCATCTATAAATAAATGCCAAGGGTAATTTTAAATCCCTTTAAATGGATTGTTTAAGTACATACATACATTTGCCAAACATACTACCTGTGACATGCAACTTAATAATTTACAAATACGAGAATATTTTTGGCCTTTACTCCCATGGCTTAATTTAAATGGAATTTGCCTTATACATAAAAGCTCGATAGCTAGCCTTTGAATTGCCTTTTTGTGTGGTTTAACTAACCTGGTTAACCTTTTCAAACAAGTTTAACATGCATAAATTTTGTACACCACAAAATGTATTTAAAATATCAAAAAATAATTGTCCTTCAGTTTAAGATGCGGAATGAGAGGTAAATCCCCTAAAATATTTAAAAAAATTTGAGAAACCGTTGTTTGCCAAAAGTGTGATAATTCATTTTCATTGGAATTGTTTCTTTGACCTTCTTTGCCAAATTTTGTTTTTGTCTAAATAAATTGCAATTGAATATTTCAATGATTGTAAATCAAGTAAGCTCAGAACCTTTGCTATCCCTTTGTAGTTTTGGTCGACAAATACAAATTCAATAGCCTTGACTTACGATTTTGCAATCGATTTGTGGACTGACTGCTGACACAAGCAAACCGCAAAATTGATTTCCTAATTGATGTTTGCAAATTGTCCTCAGCATTTCAAGTTGCTTGAATACCGGTCACAATTGATGATTGATTCAAGCCGAAAGTGTTTGCTAAATTGATTTTGCATATGAACAATTAAGTTCGAATTGAAGGAGCACATCTTGTTTCTGCTCCTTTTAGCTATCCCTTTAGCCTAGCAACAAAGCCATTGTACTATTTCTGTCACCTCAAACTGTAGGGTTATCGTTGATTACATCATCATCAAAAACAAAAGCATATTTTATATTATATTTTGGGCAATGTTCTGTGTCCTGTGGCTCATTTGTGGTTTTTTCGGATCCATTTTATGGGCTTCACGCGGCAGGATTCTGCATTTGGTAATTGATATTATGCCAAAACGAGCACAGTGGGAGTCTAAACACAGTAGCGGCAACAACATAAAAGAATAAGAAAAAACTTCTCCTCTTCTTCATAACTTGCGGATTTTTGTGGATTATTTTCGTTTTATTTTTATTATCTTTTGACAAACTTTCTTCAGCGACTGTGCAAATGTTAAATAATAATTTTTTATGTGCCTGGGCGCCAACAACAATAAGAAACATCAACAAAAAAAAGGCAAACAGATCTGTCAATAAAAGTAAACCATGAACTCAAACTGTCTCTGACTTCCTCTTTATATGCGTAAAATTGCCTCATCAACTTAAAAGCTTTTATTTAACACATGTGATGAGGTAAGCATCGGTACAAGCTATATGATATTATTGAAAGCGGTATCTGAAAAGTAGAAAAAGCTTCTTTTTTTTAATGTAACCTAATATCCCACTCAACAGAACTATATAACACTACATTGTTATTGATATCGTTACCTATCAGTATCGATATCAATAAGGCGCTCAATTCAAATAAATAATCTTATCTCCGACACGGCCATTCTGATATACTACACGTCCTCGAGTATTCTTTTAATTAGTTCACAAAACTTTGAAATCGTTCCAATTTTATTTACTTATTCCATTTTTTTTCTTTTCTTAATCATAAAAATAGTTCAAAACTTATTAAACTTTAATGTTATGGAATAAATCCACATATTTGAGTTTCAACGACTATTTTCTTCTTTGTAATTGACATTCTCTTGCAGCGTCAATATATTGCGCGTCAGATAATTATTATATATATGTAAGTTCTTATGAAATAACCCGCAACATTGTGAAATACCTTAGCAACATTGTGCTACACAATATGTTCATCTCTTTCCTACACGTGTACATTTAAAGTTTCACATGTATTAAGTTTTAGTTTTTAGATTGACGTCAGATAAAGCAGACGCGCGCTAGGCGGTCTCAATAGACGCTAGAATAATCGAACCAGCTTCTTATATTCCTCATCACTTTAGAAGTCCATTTACGTTTCATATCGTCATTCATTTGGTTTATTATTCCTTCATTATCTTATACAACAACTTCCACAGTTTCCACAGCTTCAGGATCAGGTACTACCGCGCAATTTTCGGCGATCGGGTATCTTAACATCCATACCGTCTCTTTTAACGGCTTCATCTGATGAACTCTCTTCGATCTCGAACTCGCTTGGTACCTGTCCATCCGGCAACCTTCTGAGACTCTCATGTGGATATTTATGCTGTCTCTTGTTCTTAAGATTTTTTAGTAAATATCTATCATTCGCCAAAACCTCTATTATCTGAAATGCACCTCGAAACTTTGGGTCAAGTTTTGTTTGATGACGCTCACTACTGCTTATCATCACAAAATCTCCCAAATTAAATTTTTGTACTTTAGCCTTATTTTTATCAAATCTATCCTTTTCATATTCGCCTGCATGTTTTGTGTTTGCTAACGCTTTTGATCTACTTTCTGCTAGATTGACTGCAGTTTCTGTTTTACAAATCGGAACCAACTCTAATGGTCGCGCAACTTTTCCGATCAATAGTTCTAAAGGCTCGCCGGCTGTGAGCTAATTCTTAAGGGTGCTCATCACCCTTTCAACCTGGCCGTTAGCACGGCTTGCTCCCGTTGCTATTAAATGGAGCTTTATTTTGTGTGATAAACAAAATTCAATAAATCTTAACCTCGTAAAGCTTTTTCCTTGATCGGCCACAACTCGACTAGGCACTCTTAACAGAGAGATTGAAGATTTCAATGCCAAAACACAACTTTCTGCACTCAATGTAAATGTATGATACAAATATACAAATTTAGTAAATGCATCAGTCATTACTATAACATATTCTTTACGATTACTTTTTTCACTAAGTTTACCGCTGATATCTATGTGAAGAGTATGCCATGGTTGCGCTATTTTCGGAATGGAATATTTTTTGATACTCTGCAGGTTATACAGTTTTCAACAAACCTTCAAACATATTTCGCCATGCCCACAAACCAATAGAAATCATACACTTTGTCCAACGTTTTTTCCCAACCCAAATGCATAAGAGATTCATGCACCTGATTAATCACAGATGCAAATTTGAGTGGAAATTAGAGCATGAGAAAATCCGGCAGAAGATTATAGATGTGTTAACTAGTAAGCCTCAATTTCCCATTGAGTTGCATACGGATGCAAGTGCTATGGGATATGGAGCTATTTTATTACATAGAATTGAGGGTAAGCCAAACGTAGTGGAATACAACAGTAAAACCACAAGTTCATGTGAATCTCGATATATTTCTTATGAGTTTGAAACTTTAGCTATGGTTAACGCTGTTAAGCATTTTCGTCACTACTTACATGGTAGAAAGTTCGTAGTTTTCACTGATTGTAATTTTCTAAAATCATCAAGAAATAAAATTGAGCTATTGCCAAGAGTTTATCGATGGTGGACATACCTTCAGTCTATCGAATTTGATATTCATTACCGAGAAGGTTTACGGATGGCTCACGTTGATTTCTTATCTAAAAATCCATTACCTCCTAGAAATTCGAAAGAATTTTTAAACGCATTGAACTTACTGAGATATGAGTAGAGCAAAGTAACGATCAAGATATTTTCTAAGATTACAGAAAATATTTTGCCATTAGAAATATCTAAGACCTATGATTTAAGATCAAGAAAATTGCACTGTATTGTTCAAAGAAATGAAAAGAGTCTATGTTTGCCTGTTGTGCCACGTGGATTCAGATGGTCTGTGATTAATCCGGGGCATGAATCTATTATGCATGGGGTGGGAAAATATAATGGTTTTAATATTTGTGAAAATCCAGGAACAAATTGGCGAAAATATGATGTCAATCCAATGAATTGGCGAAGAGTCGTTTAGAAGGTGGTAGTGTGTTTAAGGATTCAATCTTTCGCGGATTTGGTCGTATCTCGCCAAAACTCCAAAACTATTTGTAACCTTTCAAGAGCTGATTCTTTAGTTGATCCTATGATCATTATGTCATCCATGTAAACTATGACATATGAATATGCTTTAATGCTTTCAAAATTGCTCTCTAAAACACAGATGGCGCATTTTTAAGTCCAAAAGGCATTGACAGAAATTCATATTGCCCATCTGGGGTAACGAATGCCGTATATTCAACGGAGCCTAGATGCATTAGAACCCACTTGCCATGTCTAGATATATAAAGTAGTTAGCGCCTCTAAATCTAGCTATTTGATCAGCAATCAACGGCAACGGAAATTTATCAGAAATCGTATTGGAATTAAGCTCACGATAGTCTACACACAATCTTGCTGATCCATTCTTTTTATACCCTCTGAGGGGTATATTGGGTTTGTTTCTTAACAAGTAACGCAGGACTAGCGAAAGGGGAATTACTAGGTCTAATAACTTTGCTTTTTATTAACTCGCTGACTTTATTTCGAACGACTTTGCTCTCACTAGGACTGAATCGGTAAGGTCTTCTTTGAACCGTTTTTGTTTGGTCCATCAACCTAATCACCATTTGACCTGTGTTGACCCTTTTCAGAGGAGTTTCAGCTGTAAGTTGTAAGTTTTCAATACAGCTTGTAATTCTTCTTTATCCGTGCCATGCAAATCAGTTTCTACTGTATGAAATTATACATTATTAGGTGTAGAGAAAACATTAACAATCTTAGATTTATTTAGTTTCTGAATTTCCTTGGGCCAAGATTTCTCTACCCAAAACAATATCATTGCGCATGCAGTCATCTGGTATCACATGAAATATTACATTTAAACAATATCCATTGATCATTATATTATTTTGAATTTGAAAAGTGCTGCTAACGTTGGCATCCCCAATGACTTTTAAAGAAACTACAATATTGATTATTTTGCCGCTTAGCGTTTTTGCAACACTATCTTTAACCAGCGAACACTCTGCTCCCGAATCAAAAGTGATTGGAGAATTCTCACCTCGTAACTGCATAGTTGTTTTTGGCTCGCCTACCACACACATTTCAGCCCTCTTCTCAATGCGTGGAACAGCTCCTCCAGTTGCCTTTGGATATTGAGTGGCAATGTGCACTTTTTTCTGACAGCGATAACATGTTATGTTGTCCCTTGCATATGAAAAACTTCCTCGACGATCTTGGCTCTGAGTGCTTTGCTTTTGAACTCCACATTCGGCCATTTTGTGTCCCATCTTGCCACACTTATGGCATTTTATGTGAGTCGTCTTTGTTCTTCACTCCCAATTCCTCATTTCCAAAATCCACGGCTACTGCAATTTGCTCTTGATCCAAGTTTTCCATTTGGTGAGAAGCGACGTAATCAAACGACTTGCATATATTGAAAGACATTCGCCGCTGTTGGGTCGGCCGGCATCTCTGTGTTTTCAAAACGTTGTTAAAATAATCGCTTAAAGTCAAGCTCCACTATAACATGCGTGTGATAACCACTGTGCAGCAGTTCTTCAATGGTAGCACACCATTGCATAGCATCGGTACCTGGCAAGTCGACGTTGAACTTCGGCAATACTACGTATTCGGCACTGCTAAGTTACGGCTCTTTTACCAACGCTTGCAATGTTTTTGGCAGCTCCATAAAATTTGTGTGTTGCTGATCCTCTAAGAGTAGTTGACGCGAATTGGATCCCACTCCTGATGTCGGTGACTGATTATTCAAATTGTTTTCTTCCATTTTTATTATTTTAAGTTTGTTTAATGCACCGAGTCTCTTCCACCGTGGTCATCAGCCAGTCACCTCCCAAAACGAATAATGACGTTCCGCCATTTTTTACACTGATCTGGCAACCCGGTCAGAGCCACGCTCGATTTTAGTGTGACCTTATATCCTACTCAACAGAACTATATAACACTACATTGTTATTGATATCGCTAACTATCAGTATCGATATGAATAAGGCGCTCAATTCAAATAAATAATTTCATCTCCGACATATATATAAAAATATTTTAATTGTAATTTTATTGGCTTTTGCTTTTACTTTGACTTCTAATAACACAGACTAACAGATTAATCTGATTTACACATGGGTCCCCTCGGTTGACTGTGTATTAGCCTCTGACTTTTATTTTCAATTAAGTGAGCCTAAATATGCAGCTCTAACTATCTTCGAGATAAATTGTTCATACGAACAGATGTCATGGCTATATCTGATAGGCTGTTGATGCGAATCAAGAATATATGTACTGTATGTGTGTACTGTATGGGTCTGCCACGTCTTCTTATGCCTGTTTCATACTTTTCACAAGCTCATTGTGGGATATCCACAGAGATTATAAGGTTCGTCAAATAAAATATATTAAATGCCATACCAATCCTGGATTATGAATCTCAATCTCTATTTCAATTTTACTTTTCACCATTGCTAACAAGGTGCCTTTACGTGCCTTTTATTTTGTGTAGCGTAACAACGATGCATTTGTCTTTCGATTTGTTTTTCAATCAAAAACAGCAACAATAGAGAATGCAGCAACAATGCAAAATCCATTGAAAAAGTGCAATGTCGACTGGTGTTGACTACAATTGACAGGAACAGAGAGTGGGTCACCGAATGGAACATTCACTAGGTGAATGTATGTTAGCTGCAATTTAGGGGTGGCGAAAGGGAAGCGGTGAAAGTATGGCAAACGCATGTCCTTGATACGCTCCAATGGCTTCTCTTGACTCTGGCAACTGGCTCGCTGCGTTAAGCCTCAAAAGCATTTTGCAACGCGTTGATGTTGATCCAAACCCAAACGTGTCCCAACCTTTTGGTCACCTGACGTTGATGTTTGTTGACGTTGCTCGCTCAAAGCCACTACAAAAAGGGCTATAAAAACAACTTTTTAACCCCTGCCTTGCATACCCCTTCCTTTACTTTTAATCTATGCCATGTCGTTCTTAATTCCAGCCTTTGTTTTAAAACGTTGCAATTTTATAAAACACCATATTTCTACTAGTCAACTTTAAATATGTTATTTCAGACGAGACATATTCATTAAAATACTTTCAACCAAATTTTTAGCATTGACTCAGTTGATGCTAAGTTTTGCTTGGGGTACTCATTTATTTTAAGTCTTATTAAATTACTCAATTAAATTATTTACGTTTTAATTTGTATTACATCCTAAATGAAACGAATACGCTGTGTAGTGTGCTGATCTGCCTTCTACCAACTTACTGTATACACACATAGAAATTAAAGTCAGTTTTATTTCTGGATTTAAAGATTTTAAATCGGTCAAATTTTTGTTCTAGTGGAAATCAAATTTTTATTGTTTTCTTGCTTGTATGTAAGATGACTTTTGTAGGAAAACAATTTACGCGCTCTGGCTTAGTACATAAAAATGCTATGTCATTTGTCTCTTTGCAAAAAACTAAATAAAGTGCTGTTAATTATGACTCTTAAGTGCATTAAAACTTTTATGTACTGCATATTACATTATTAATATAGTAAAATATTTCGTCACAAAATACATATCAAAGATAATCGACATTGAGTTTGCTTAATCGTCTCTAAATCGATAACTCCATTAAGAGGTTATGTAATCAGTTCTGCTCCTATAATTTAAATTTATGACCTGTATATTATCTGGGCGAAGGGGGCGTGGCAATTGAAAAAAATTGATAGCATTGTCATTATGTTTCAACTAGCAGCCTGCTTGCCAAAATTGGTGTCCCTCGGTGTTATCGTAACTGAGATATTCGCCAAAAGCATGTATATTTTCTGAAATATGTGTGGTTTTTTCTGAAATATGTGTGGTTTTTTGCTTATTGTAGGCGAATGGGGCGTGGCATCAAAAAAAAGAAAACAAGCTTGTATTGACCGACTAAATATGTTGTCGACCAAATTTTAACTTGTAGCTCTTATCATCAGTGAATTCTGTTTGTCTATACGGACAGACAGACGGACATGCCTATATCGACTTGGCTTGTGATGCTGATCAAGAATATGTATACTTTATGGGGCCTGCTACGCCTCCTTCTGCCTGGTACAGAATTTTGACAAACCCAATATACCCCTCAGAGAGTACAAAAATATGGTAAAAAGCGTTTGCTTAACATTTATGAACAGTTAAATTATATTAACAAATTTCGCATGATAATTGTTCAAAATTAAAAGCTTTAACTAATTTTAATGTTTTTCACCAATTTGATATCACTATGCTATCTCAACAGATTCATATAACTTTTGATGTGGTTTCTAAAACCGGCGCACTAAAAACCGAACGTCAAAAGGTGATGAAGCCTTTGTTTCGATGGTCAAAACTGAGCTGGGAAATAAAGGAAAATAGGATATGATCGGGTGTTTCTCTTTGTTGAAATCCCATTATTTTGGGAGTACCTCGTCCATGGTCCTACTCAGTCACTTTGGGGCTTCCAATTAAGTGCGCAATTAAACGAGCATTTGCGCAGCAGATTTCATATTTTTGTTTTTTTTAACCAAGCTGCATTTCCGCAGCAAACGAGTTAGCTTGTTTACCCCACTTAAGCCAAAAGTGAGTTGAAACAAATCCTCCCTCCTCTTCGCTTTCAGCTCCCTTTTAGTTCGCATTCATGCTTTGCGTCATCTAAAAATTCTCATGCATCAATTTCAGGCTCATCATCATCAGCAACGTCTGTTTGTAAAGTCTTTCATAAAAATTTTGCGTCGTTCATTTTAAAATTGTTATTTTTAGGCTGTGACGCATCTCGTTCACAATAATAAGTAAATGTTACATTTGTTGTACCTACTTTTAGGCTGCAACGCATAAAAAAGGTACCATCAAAAAAAATAAAAATTCAGCGCGCATGCCGACCGTGTTATACCCTCTGAGCTTCGTTACCAATTAATTGAGCTCAAATTGGAGTAACTTATGCAAGAACTTAACAGAACACGTATTTAAATGTCTGTCTCGATCGCACAATGTTTTTCGTTTTTTCGTTTTCGCTGCTTGTGTGTCGCTTGCGCTGTAGCCTGAAAGTAACGATTTTCGTTGTTTGACCAACTTTTTTAAATATTATATTATTTGTTTCCAAGTATACGATAAGTTACAAAACTATATGTTAAGAAATAAGTTAGTTGGAGGCATCCGAGGTTTCAACGCAATTGTGCTTCATCTAGGCTAAAGGGGCGTGGCATCCAAAAACAAGAAAGAAAATGTCAGTCGGGCATGCCGACCGTGTAATACCCTCTGAGCTTCTTTTCCAATTATATGAGTTCAAATCGGAGTTGCTGTTCCAATAACTTAACATGCACACATATTTGTATGTCTGTCTCGCTCGCACGTTATTCGTTTTCGTTGCTTGTGTGCACAGCTCAGTGCAATGCACGTGGCTATGCCTTGATTGAAAGTATCGATTTTCGTTGTAGGAAAAACTTTTTTATTTATGGTCCGATTTTGATGAAATTTCACAATCGTTTGACATTCTTTATCTGCTGGTATATTCTAAGTTACAAAACTATAAGATAAGAAATAAGTGAATCGCAGGCATGCAAAGTTACAAAGAAGTTGTGCTTTTTGTGGGCGAAGGAGGCGTGGCATCCAAAAAATTTTGATGGCATTGTCTTTATATTACAAAGGGCAACCTGCGTCACCAAAATTGGTGACCCTAGGTGTTATAGTTACCGAGATATTCGCCAAAAACATGTATTTTTTACGAGGCATGTCTGGTTTTTCGCTAATTGTGGGCGAATGGGGCGTGGCATCAAAAAAAGAAAACAAACTTGTATTGACTGACTAAATATGTGATCGATACTGACCAAGTTTGAACTTGTAGCTCTTACCATCTCTGAGATCTGTTTGTTCATACGGACAGACGCACAGACGCACAGACAGACAGACGGACAGACGGTCATGGCTATATCGACTCGGCTGTTGATGCTGATCAAGAATATATATACCTTATGGGGTCTGCCACGCCTCCTTCTGCCTGTTACATACTTCTGACAAACCCAATATACCCCTCAGAGGGTATAAAAATAAAAATTCTTGCATTGCCTGACTGAATCCCAATATACCCCTTAGAGGGAATAAAAAGGAAAATAAAAGGTAATAAAATGAAAGCTCTTCTTTCATTAGCACATCTAATTGTCGTTAAACTTTGCAGACAAAAGAAATGGCAATATGAGAAGATGCTTAACCTGCAAATATCATACACTAAACAATCTTATAAAACTTACAGAGTATACAAAATGTGAATTTTGAAACCACCACATTTAAATTTAGATCAACGGGTTAACCCAGGTGTCATCGCGGGGTCTAAGCTCTGGTTAGTGTTAACCTTTTGTTATTTGGTCATTACGAGTGTTTAGTTAGATGCTGAAACATGGTTGCCCTCAGATGGTATATAGAACAAGGGCTTTGCAACTGCACAGTAGATGTTCAAGGCTATCAATGAACCTTAATTCAATGCACTTACTGCAACCGATGTCAAGCCACCTAGTTATGATCCGGTGTGGCTGATTGTGCAGCTTCCAGGCAGTAGTCAATGCGTATTCCTACCATCAATTTGCAGTCCTTTTGAGCGAGATGCAGAAGGAATTGGATGGCTTTAATATTGTGTCCATTTTGATATGATTATAAGGTTTTACATGAGGTTTGCCTTCCCCACATCCGTTTGTTCGTTACACTTGCAATCTGCTTAAGGTCGCTTATTAGCAATAGTCAAACGCTCAGGTCTGTTATTTGGTAGTTCAACGCTTGTTTTAGCAGGATTGTCTACCCTTTTAGCGATTGAAAGCGCTAACATGATCGTATTGAGATTTGCGGAAATACCGTATAAAAAATTTTAATTTTCAATGAATTGCAGGTTTGGTTCGTACTAATATATTGAAAGCTAATGCAAAGTTTGAACATATAATAATAAAAACGAACTTGTACAGCATGCGAATGAATGCATCCTACGTGGTTCTAACATCTAAGAGATCCTTTTGTACATTCGGACAAACAGACGGACATCGGACCGATATTAATGATATCGAAAATGCTTACTGATGCCTGTAAGACATTTTTAACAATTTTATAATACCTCGACGGGGTATATAAAAGTCATAATTTTAAATAAATATCAAATGAAAATCGAAATGCTTTTGTATTTGTATTGAAAATTTGTGATATTATGATATTTTTGTTTGAACTAAATTCCTGAAACCTAACCCATGTATTCGTATTTATAATTTTTAGACCCTGAGCTATTTGAAAAAGAGCAAAAGGGACTAATAAATTTGTGCGAAAAGTTGTCTGTCTGTCCGTCTGTATGAACGCCTGTTTCTCAGAAAGTATGATAGCTATTAATTTCATTCTTTTTGCAGAAGCTTCGTAGCTCTGTTACTCAGATCAAGTTTATTTTCAAATTTGAATGACACGCCCCCTTTGCCCACAATAAGAGAAACAGTGGGACTATCGATTTTTGACTTTCTTAATATGAATACTAGAAAGACCAAAATTGGTATGAGAATACTGGATACCATATAAGCACATTCCGCTTTAAAAATTTTGTCGCGCAAGCTCGACTGTAATCTTCCTTAATTGTTTATACTACATCGTACGGATTACAAAGTTGTCTATTGGGTTTGTGAGAGGCGGTATGTGTCTGTCTGTGGGTCTGTATGAAAACCTACATTTTGGAGACTATAAGAGCTACAGTCACCAAACTTGGTATGTATATACGTCTATGCTGCAAGCAGAACAAGTTTATTTTGGATTTTTGCCACGCTCACCACCGCCCCGAAAATTATAAAAAACGAAAACGCAATTTCTATAACTCGAAATGTATTGAAGATATCTGAACGAAATTTTCACAGTATGTGCATAGAACCACTTAATGTATCTTGACCGACTTTGGTGCGGATCTGACAACTATATAGCCGCCATATCATAAAAGTTTGAAAACGTATTTTTGCCCTAAATAATTGTTGTTTCTTAAGATATTGCAATGTAACTCACACAGTACGTTTAGGGTAGTAATATACATATACTGACCGACTTTGGTTGATTTTGCTCTAGAATACACAGTCGGCTCGCTCGACTGTAGCCGTTCCTACAAGTTTGTTTTAGCTTCAGTGCTGAAGATATTCAAACTTGGGCGTTTGTTGAACACAATTGCTATTTATTTATTTTATTCACAAATAATACATAATATAATACACAAATAATAATAGTATACAAGCGTCAACATAAATTAAATGCCTTTTATTTTTGATTCAAAATTCCTATAGCTTGAAATGTTTAAGCATCGGTGCCATCTTGTTTCTTTGTTTACTGGTTTGATTTCTAACTCTGACTTAAATTTTAACTCTTCTTCCTCAAAGACTGTTTAGAGATAAATATAGGCATATGGCTAATAAGATAAAGTTTCTTATAGATGTTATTTCTGTTCATTATTAAAATCTGGACACATCCACAACAATGATATCATTTCAGGTTTTTTCCCGCCAGATCTGGCTGTTTTGAAAATGCGATTGCGTGAAAAAATTAAAAACAGCGGTCAGCGGGAATTCTAGCTCTTTTAGAAAATTAAACAAAAAATTGTTTACATTATTTTTCGTAATACTGTACGTTGTTTCTTTCGTGTTTGACGATTAAAAATATATTTCTATTGGTAAAGTATCGATATTTACTATTATTGAATAATTGTGCGAGCACTCGGTGCTTCAGCTGTTTTTCCCGAGGATTCAGCGGTTTAAAGCCGTTTTTTTCGTCAAACTTGTTGTTTTGTTTTGCTTTAACCAGAATATAAAGCATTAAGGTTGCAGATACAGAAAATAATACTTTCGGCCACAAGAGCATATGGAGACATAGTTACTAACAACTCTAATCTGCTTACCAGTCCGATTGTAGCTTTCCAAACAGATTTTGAACAGAACTATTCTCTTTCCCATGTTGTCCTTGCATTGTGTATTTGCCAGCATCCGCATTTCATGGCAAGTCAGCTGGCTATAGCCACTTTCCTTATTTGACTTACCTTGGCCCCGTGCCAAGTCCTGGGTGCAGTTTGCCAGTATTTTCTTTACCATTGCCAATGCCACAATCCATTTCCATGGTCTGTTACTCATATCCCTCCGTTGATTGGCTGTGCGTAGTCCATTATTTTCCCGTTAAAATTTCCTTTCACATTTTGTAATTTGCTGTTCTAGTTGTTTTCTACTCTCCCCTACAACTTATTTTTCCCCTTTTTTTGGGCTTGCAAATTGATTTCGGTAAATTATGACGGTCAATTTTCGTTTTAACTGAAAACCTTTCTAAGAAATAAAACTGGACAAAATCTATGAGGGTAAAATGTGGATTTCAAAGTCTCAGTTTGCCTCTAACAACATTATTCTACTAATATGATTGCAAATAAAACCAATTTTATGCCATAAATTGTTAAATTTAACTGGTTTTGTATAATATTGTTATTTTGTGAGATTGATTTCTTTGTACAAAATATAAGTTTTTTATACCCTCTGAGGGGTATATTGGGCTTGTCAGAAGTATTTATCAGGCAGAAGGAGGCGTGGCAGACCCCATAAAGTATATATATTCTTGATCAGCGTCAACAGCTGAGTCTGTCCGTCTGTCTCAGAGATGATATAAACTACAAGTTCAAAGTTGATCAGTATCGACCACATATTTAGTCAGTCAATACAAGTTTGTTTCCTTTGTTTAATGCCACGCCCCATTCGCCCACAATAAACGAAAAACCAGACATACCTCGTAAAAAATACATGTTTTTGGCGAATATCTCGGAAACTATAACACATAGGGACACCAAGCACGCAGGTTGCTAGATACAATACAAGGACAATGCCATCAAAATTTTTTGGATGCCACGCCTCCTTCGCCCACCAAAAGCACAATTTCGTTGTAACTTTGCATGCCGCTGACTCACTTATTTCTTAACGTATAGTTTTGTAACTTAGCGTATACTTGGATTTAAATAATATCAAACGATCCTGAAAATCACATCAAAATCGGACTATAATTTTGAAAATTTATCATACAACGTAAAATTTTAACGCATCAGCAGTGCACAGCTTGTGTGTTTAAAACTTACTCAGTGCACTGCTTGTGTGTTTAAAATTTTCGCAGTGCACTGCTTGTAAGCAGTTTGAAATGAACTCATATAAATGGAAGTAAAACTCAGAGGGTAATACGCGGTCGGAAACTCGAATGAATTTCTTCCTTGTTTTGTATTAAAAACTACTCTTTACTGATTTATTTCGGTCAGCTTAGATTCAGAAAACTTATTTGACATTTCATCTCAAGATCAATCATGTGAAAAGTAAGGAGCTATCGCGACTGTAAAAGATCCTGGGCCAGTATTCAGAAAATAATTAAAAGAAAAGCATATCCAAACCCCTTAACGGTGTATCAATCTAGAGACGAAAGCGTATTTCAACTCACAAAATCGATGATATCAAGCTTGCGACAAAAAATAATTAAAGAACTTAACATACACATGTGTATGGAAGTGTCTTTAAATAATCGCAAATAAAATTCAGAGGGTCTTACACAGTCGGGCGTGTTCGACTGAACTCTTCTTATTATTTAAACAGATTCACAAGGTTAGTTAAGAGTTTCTACCAAGAAAGGCGCTGGCCTTTTTATAGGGTTATAACTTTCCAATAAAGTGAGTAAGCTAGTAACCAGCTTCTGAACTCACACCACTAGGTATGTGGCATTATACTTAGTATATGTTCGTCCATTGCAATGCATTACTTGAAATGCAGTCCACAGCGAGATAGGCCTTTGACTGTTGAAGTACACTTTACAAACTATTATGGGAAATATATAAGGATAGCTATAATTATAGAATAAATTGTCTGCAATTAAAGTGAGCTTTTCTTAATTCAACTATATCTAGTTGTAAAGTTTACCCATAGGAGAACTAAATTACATCCATATGGATATTTAATTAAATATAAGTAATTGACTTTGTTCCACCTGTTTGAAGGTACGTAGAGACTTTTTATATGACATTTTGCATTAAGCTCTGCCCGAGCATATGTTTACCTTGTTCAACATCTTTCCCTCTCTATCGCTGTGTCTGTCTATCTCCGTCTCACCCTTTCTTTCATATTCTCTCTTAGTTATATATGTGTGCCCGTTGAACTTGCTGCATGGTAAATGTCCTTGACGTGTAATTACTATCGATTTCTGGCAATGACTTGGCACAATTACCAATACTTAGATACCTACTTAAACATATTATGTATATATGTATGTACATATATATTTTACGGTTATAGTGCGTAATTGCAGAGAGAAATTGCATTCAGTTATGTCATTGGCAACAGATGCAATTGCCATACACACTGGCACACTCTGTCTGAGATTCAGATACACCAGCTTGAAGATACAAATTGTGTTGGTTTTGTCGTATCTTTTGGTTGCAATTTATCGCCTAATAGGAAAATTAGTCGCTGTCGAGTGAAATTTTCTGGCGAAAGGGAAACCGAGGCCGAGGCCTAGGCCACATCACGTCATCGGAAAACGTTTTGCATCAGGGCCAACTTGCACTTAGTATGGCCCAAAACGACGTACGCCACCACAAAAATTAATTTGACCAAAGAGACTGAGACACAGTCGGACAGATGAACAGCATAGTCATTTGCGTCAGCCATCCATCCTGGCAGCTGACAGAAAATTCAATTTGTACATTTCTGCTGTTGCTATTGTTGTGTGTTCTCAGAGTTTTGATGGTAAGGGGTATGAAAGTGGGGCGAATGAAGAGGGGATAGCAACCAAAAATGATTGCAGCTGTTGGCAACATAAGCGAAGAAACCACGATGCGAGCAACAACTAAATTAAGAAATAGTCAACCAAGAGTTCCGCTGTACGTGAAATTCTTTTTCAATTTTAGAATAAAATATTGTGTTATTAAATTTAGTAAAAAAGAACTTTGCTAGAGAGTAATACATTGGTATTTGTCTAATGGGTAAAAAAATAATTAAATTTTACTTTAATGAAAGTAACACATTGTTAAATACTGCAAGCTAAAGATATACTGTATGTTACCCGTTGAAGAACCCAAATTGTCGGGATGTATATTAAATCTTATGATTTAGTTTCCACATTTCAATAGTGTTAATTTTAAAATTAAAACTCAAATTACTGCAGACGGCTGTCAACGCTAATGACAAAAGCAATCCCAATATATCTCAAATCTCTCCTATGTCAAAATACAAAATTAAACTAAACTATTTAATCTACCTTTCGGATGAGAGATCAGCCATTGCAAGCAGACGAGCTCATCTTCGTGTTGTTTCCTTTCTGTATAAATAGAATTTAGTTTCTAATAGACCAACACACTACAGGCTGACCGGCCAATATATGTTATTGCAGATGTTAATAAAATGTAATTAAATATAAATATAAATATAATAATGATGACTGTAAGTCTAATTTGTTAAATTCTTTTCTCCCAGATTGTAAACTTGATTCAGCAGATATATATCTATCTATATATATATCACATATGATCCCAAATATAAGCCGTATATTTAATATTAGTAAATAGTATTTTTACGCTTTTGCAATCAGACTAATTGACCTTGTAACAAATATGCACAAATTTCAAACGCCGCCAACAACAATAACAACATCAACAACCACAGAGTCGACAACAACTAGAATCTCTGTACGACAACATTGTGTATCTATATCTGTCTCTAAAGCTGTATCTACTAGCGTTGCTTTTGTGTGAGGCGCTAGTTTTAATGCTTACATAAAGTAGCGTGTCGAAAAGTTGAACAGAACAAAAAATATAAATCACAAAAGCGAAGCGAATACCTGAATCACCGAAAATGTAATACCCTTTCAAAAAAATGCACACAACGAATAAGCTAAAGCCTACTATAATTTTAAGTCCTTTGTGGGTTTTAAAAGAAAAAATCACAGAGGGTATAATAATGCAACGTTTTTTTAGTTCATTTAAGAAATATATTTTTTTAAGTCTTTCTTATCAATATATAAGATGAAGTATTTAGCACGTTCTTTCTATGAATACTTCAAGCTTAAGTAGTACATAATTATAGTATATAATTTAAATATCGTTAGAATTATTGTACTCCCCTAGTACAT
The DNA here is from genome assembly GCA_035047385.1 of Drosophila tripunctata. Lineage (NCBI taxonomy): Eukaryota > Metazoa > Arthropoda > Insecta > Diptera > Drosophilidae > Drosophila > Drosophila tripunctata. Next base: position 375,104 of record JAWNPS010000165.1, read on the forward strand.
ATGTATTTGTAAAAAAAAATTCCCTACTCAGTCATATGCCAAGTCAGCTTTTATTGCTTCTCCACGAGTATATATTTATCTATTTTTGCATGTCAGAATGGCATGAGTTGAGTTTGATTGAAATCTATGACAGTTTTAGAACTGACTTTGCTTTCTTTTCATTTGACTAGCGTGGAAAATTTGCCAGTAATATGGTTCAAGGTGCCTCCGATTGACAGAGACGCCCAGTTAGTGTGGCTTGATGGATTGGGTAAGGGTAACAATTGGGCATAAAAATATTATAGCTAAATTTGTGTTTGTATTGAGAAGTCATAAAATCTATTTCAAGTGACTACTTAAGCTAGTGAAAACGATTTTTCAGAATGGAGAGTAGAATGCTTGAACGATTTATGTAAGAATCTTTTTAGCTTGAACTGCATTATCATCAAAGTTCATGGATTAAAACCAGATTTAAAACAAAACATAGTAAAACGGAATATATGGTTTAAAGCTTGATATGACATAATCCTAAAGAAACTGCAATCAAGTCAAATGTCAATTGCCAGACATCTGATGATCGCTCAATCCGTGTATGACTAATCAAACCTAACTAATTACGTATACGCAACAGTATGCACGGACTATTATACAAAGCACTCACTTTACTCTAAACTGGCATACAAAGAATGTTAAATTACATTTGACAAATAAAATGAAAAGAAAAACAAAAGCAAAAACAATCTAGCAGAGTAACTATAAATATAAAAATCCAAGCCAGGATTATGAATAAAGCACAAGCACAGTGTAGGGGGCTGGTCTCCCAGGTACTAACTATTGTATAGTATGTATATACACGTAGAATCCAACATAGGGATCGGCTGCTCTGATCGAAATGTTGGATATTGCATTTGAAAATTCTATAAATTATACCTTTTAAGTGCAGAGCCACTTGCCATACTATTGTAAATTATTTGTTATCTATTTAACAATAAAATATTTCGTATCAAAATTTATATAAGTAACTTTGGGTGTTGAATTTACGCTTTCTTTCATAAATTGATAACATCCTTAAGGGGTTTTATATACTAACATAACATATAAAAACAAGCAGCAAGTCAAAGCTTTGAAGCACAACAGGACATCACAGTGCGACAAATATATTCTATCAAATAAGTTCCGAGAAATATGTTTAGATAAGTCTTAACGACATTAGCACATTAACATACATATGTAGATATATACATATATTATTTGTTGCGCAATTTGTTATTAAGTACCCTTGCACTTGATGTGAATTAATCGCTTACTGTTTAATTAAAGTTACACTTATGTATATCAAGCGATACGGTTGATAAATTATATTGAAAATATATATATTTAGATTTCTTAATACTCGCTTCGTTTCTATCAACGCCTTATGCTTTATTGCAGTTAATCAATAAGCATTTGATTAGCCTTATCATTGAGTATGGAGATTTAAGCATATGGGTTGAGGTCAACAGCAGTTAGCTTAATGAATTGACTGTATACATAGAACTGAACTGCTTATCTATATATATAAAACTCTTTGTTCCCACTGACTAACTGACTAACTAACTGACTGACTTACTCACTGAAAACCGCCCTGGCCAGCAACAAGAGCTACATGCATGAAATTTGCAACATAGCTCTCATAACTTCACCGATTTTGGATAAAATCTTTTTTTTTGCAGCGATATACATATATAGCTAAAATCAGCTTTTTAATTTGTCCTTATTAATAGAGCAATGACAGCAACAACTCAACAGAGCTGCTAAATAACAAAAAATTATGTTAAGCACATTGAGAAATTAATACATTTGCTAGTTTATTTAAAAATTTATAATTCATACAATATTTATCTATGTATAAACAGTTATGTCAAACAAATATCGTATCATTATTTTTATATCGCATTGAACATAATATCACTACATAATACATAAAAATTTAATATCGATGTGTTGATATAACGATATTTGGTACTTTTTGTTGAAGTAGCTATATGTGTTATCAAAATACCAAGTATCGATACTCGCTTATGTCTTTTCCTTTTTTATACTCTCTGAGGGGTATATTAAGTTTTTGCAAAGTATGTAACAGGCAGAAGGAGGCGTGGCAGACCCCTTAAAGTTATATATTCTTGATCAGCATCAACAGCCGAGTCGATATAGCCATGTCCGTCTGTCCGTCTATACGTCTGTCCGTATGAACAAACAGATCTTAGAGATGGTAAGAGCTACAATATCCGTTTTAGTCAGTATCGACCACATATTTAGTCAATCAATACAAGAATCTTTTTTTTTCGATGCCACGCCCCATTCGCCTACAATAAGCGAAAAACCAGACATGTCTCGGAAAAAAAATTTTTTTTTGGCGAATATCTCAGAAACTATAACACCTAGGGACACCATGGCATGCAGGATGCTTGCTGCAATATAAACATAATGTTATCAACATTTTTTGGATGCCAGGCCTCCTTCGCTGGCTCAGTTATTTCTTAATGTATAGTTTTGTAACTTAGCATATACTTGGAATCAATTAAAATCAAACAATTGTAAAAATATCATCAAAATCAGACCAGAATTAAACAAGAAAGAAAATGTCAGTCGGGCATGCCGACCGTGTAATACCCTCTGAGCTTCGTTTCCAATTATATGAGTTCCAATTGGAGTACCTGCTGCAACATGCACACAAATTTGTATGTCTATCTCGCTCACACGTTATTCGTTTTCGTTGCTTGTGTGCACGTGGCTATGCCTTGCTTGAATGTAACGATTTTCGTAGTTTGAGAAACTTTTTTATTTATAGTCAGATTTTAATGAAATTTTCACAATCGTTTGATATTATTTGTCTGCAAATAAATGCTAAGTTACAAAACTATACGTTAAGAAATAAGTGAGCCCGCCCCTTGCAAAGTTACAACGCAATTTTGCTTGGGGTGGGCGAAGGAGGCGTGGCATCCAAAAAACTTTGATGGCATTGTCTTTATATTGCATCTAGCAACCTGCAAGCCAAAATTGGTGTCCCTAGGTGCCATAGTTACCGAGATATTCGCAAAAAACCTCTATTTTTTCCGAGGTATGTCTGGTTTTACGCTTATTGTGGGCGAATGGGGCGTGGCATCGAAAAAAAAAGATTCTTGTATTGACTGACTAAATATGTAGTCGGTACTGACTAAAACGGATATTGTAGCTCTTACCATCTCTGAGTTCTGTTTGTTCATACGGACAGACAGACGGACAGACGGACGGACAGACGGACATGGCTCAGTCGACTCGGCTTGTGATTGATCAAGAATATATATACTTTATGGGGTCTGCCACGCCTCCTTCTACCTGTTACATACTTCTGACAAACCCAATATACCCCTCAGAGGGTATAAAAAGAAAAGTTTGTCACACAACGAAAATCGTTACTTTTAAGTAAGGCATAGCCACGTGCATTGATGGCTGAGACACTAGAACGAAAACGAAAAACGTGCGAGCGAGACAGACACACAAATATGTATGCATGTTAATTTCTTGCAGCAGCTACTTCAATTTGAGCTCATATAATTGGAAACGAAGCTCAGAGGGTATTACACGGTCCGACTGACATTTTCTTTCTTTCTTGTTTTACGTTACTTTCAATATTGAATATCGTTAAGTGATCGTTTTGCATTTGCATCGATTACCAAGGAGCACGGGTATCCATATGACACTTCATATCATTTCAGTAATGAACTTTAGCAGGTGGCAAACTAATTTTGGTGGGCTGCAGCTTTCTTATTTTACTATGTTGCCTTTGAAACTTTTAAAAGAACTTTAAAGGACATAAAGGACAATAGATCATTAATGATTGGCATTACGCTTTTATTAGCTGGTGAATGAAATAAAAGCGTGCTTAAAATTCTCTTTTTTATTGCCTAATATAAATAAGACTTTTACAAAAAGTGCAAATATTTTGCAAAAACATTGTTAAGCATTTTAATCATTCTAATTTGTTTGGGAATTGTTATAAAAACTTTCGAAGAGCTGTTAATAATTTTACCCTCTGAGGAAAAAACGATTTCAGAGGGTATAGAAATACAGTATATAGAAAAGTTTTTCAGTAGCTGATAATTTTATCCATAATAAATACTACATGTCATTAAAGACTTTAAATATTACACTGTTTTATTTGACAATGATAAATACACATCTGTACATAATTGTTGTATTGATCAGAACTTTATTTGCATTGTCAGTGTGAATATATCAAAAGAAACCACAAAATCAAAAAATTTAAAAAATAGGAAATAGAATTTGCAGTATTGGCTATCCATTAAAAATTTATTTATTTAAAGCATTAATACATTTTTTCAATCATTCTTAATTTTCACAATCACTAGCGCAAACTAAGCTGCGAGTATATTGCTTGTGTATATATATTTAGTAAACCCTGTAAGACTTAACTCAAATGAATTCCACTTATTATATTATTATTTATTTATTAATAATAGGTTCATAGAGAAAAGTCTATTAGCCTTGTAAGATATACAAATGAGAATTTAAGTTAAAGTCTCATGTTCTTTGCACAAAGAAAAGTCATTTATGGAGTTAACAAATCAAAATGTCTATATTGAATTTTTAATAGTTTCATTAAATATTAACAAAGTTGGGTCAAGTTGATGTCATTTAGCTTCAAATCTTTTAGATCAGTAAATTTTATGAAGCACTTAACACCCCCATTGCCAAGTCAAAAATAAATCTATTTCATCACCGTACACCGTATAAAAAAATATACATAAAAGAAATTTGAAAAATAATTTACAGTTGCTTATTGCTCTTTCCAATTTTGTATACTCTATAGAAGCGTATTTGAAGCGCTTTTAGCATTTGTCATATTTTTAGATTTTATGCCTGTTTCGTGACGGGTACACGTGCGCCCATTCATAAAGTATTTAATTTAATAACGACAAGTATTTCTATAACTTTGAGGATTGAGTACACCTAATTCATTTATGCGTAGACATCTACAGAATATTATTTCTATATTTTATTTGTTTTTATCAGTTCATATTGATCTACCTGAATTAAAAGTAATTTATATTCGGTTGCAATATGAGCCATTACTTATAAATAAATTTGAGATACTCTTACAAACAAACTATAATTAAAATGCCCGCGTTTTGCCGCCAAAGTGTTGATATTTAATATTCTAAAAATTACTAAAATTACTTAATTAAATTTAAAAAAAAAGAGTATATTAATGAAATGTGTTCAGCCAAGTTAATAAATGCAAAATGAATTAAAACAAGAAAGAAAAACTTAGTCGAGCATGCCCGACCGTCTAATACCCTCTGCCTCTCATTCGATGTTATCAGATTATATGAAGAGCTACAGTAGAGCTCAGTGTGTTTGCTCTGCTGTAAACTTTTTTAATAATAATGTATTTTTAGTAATCTTATTAAAATTTTTCCAATCAACTTCGCACTTAATAACTTTAAACTTATATATTTTAACAGCTGATTCAGTAAGGCTTGCATGTAAAAAATATTGCTTAATATTTTGAAATAGTTTTGGTTTAAGGCACTATTGAATATGTAAGATGAAACTGAATTTTGCCATATTTTACTGACAATAAAGCACATAAAACGTCATAATATAACAAGGAAGAAAATGCCAGTCGGGCATGTCGACCGTGTAATACCCTCTGAGCTTCGTTTCCAATTATATGAGTTAAAATTGGAGTAGCTGCTACAAGAACTTAACATGCACACATATGTGTGTGTCGATCTCGCGGGGGTGTTTTTTGTTTGTGGGGGGGGGGGGCACAGCTGAGGGCAATGTGGGTGGTGTGTTTGGTGGGAGGGTATTTTTTTTTGTGGTATGTTTTTTTTTTTATTTTTGATTTTTTTTTTTTTTTATTTTTTTATTTGTTTGTTTTTATTTTTTGTAGTTTTTTTATAAAAAAAAAAGAGAGCGGCAAGCAAAGTTACAACGCAATTGTGCTTTTGGTGGGTGAAGGAGGCATGGCATCCATAAAATGTTGATGGCATTATCTTTATATTGCATCAAGCAACATGCATGCCAAAATTGGTGACCCTAGGTGTTATGGTGACCGAGATATTCGCAAAAAACCTTTATTTTTTCCGATGTATGTCTGGCATCGAAAAAAAAAAAGATTCTTGTATTGACTGATCTGTTTGTTCATACGGACAGACGAACATGGCTATATCGACTCGGCTGTTGATGCTGATCAAGAATATATAGACTTTATGGGGTCTGCCACGCCTCCTTCTGCCTGTTACATACTTTTGACAAACCCAATATACCCCTCAAAGGGTATATAAATCCTTTTTAAATGTTAAAATAATCAAAAGCTAATAGAAAAGAATTAAATAACTTAACATTTTATAGTTTAAGTACTTTTAGATTATGGCTTAAACTATGATGCTCTGTATAATTTTTATTTTTAAGAGTTTTACTGTTGCCAATGTACCCATTGTTCGTGCCGAGACTCAACACAAATTTTTGCACGACATTTCGTTTACTATACATGTTCCACAACTAAACGTGAGAGTCATACTATATATGAGAGAAGCCAAAACTCGACTTTTGGGAACAGAGAGCTAATGCCAGCCGTTCAAGCGGCAAGCTCAGCTTTATAATAAATTCATATCTACATTCAATGTTGCTTAGACTGTAAGTCAGTAAAAGTGTGAGTTGAGTTGGTCAACGTTTCTTGCCATTTTTGGCAATTCCAAGATACGCACTCATATTATTGAGTTAACATTTAAAATCGATTGTTTTTTTGCTTGTCGTTTTCATACTCTCTAAGGGGTATATTGGGCTTGTCAAAAGTATGTAACACGCAGAAGGAGGCGTGGCAGACCCCATAAAGTATCTTTATTATTGATCAGCATCACAAGCCGAGTCGATATAGCCATGTCCGTCTGTCCGTATGAACAAACAGATCAGTCAACACAAGAATCTTTTTTTTTCGATGCCACGCCCCATTCACCCAAAATAAGCGAAAAACCTGACATGCCTGGGAAAAAATTCAGGTTTTTTGCGAATATCTCGGTAACTATAATACCTAGGGCCACCAATTTCGGCGTGCAGGATGGTAGATGCAATATAAAGACAATGCCATCAACATTTTTTGGATGCCATGCCTCCTTCGCCCACCAAAACCACTTTTTCCTTGTAACTTTGCTTGCCGCTGGCTCACTTATTTGATAACGTATAGTTTTGTTAATTAGCAAATACTTGGAGACTAATAATATCAAACGATTGTGAAAATATCATTAAAATTGGGTCATAATTAAAAAAGTTTGCCATACAACGAAAATCGTTACCTTCAAGCAAGGCAAACCACGTGCATTGCACTGAGCTGTGCACACAAGCAACGAAAACGAAAAACGTGCGAGCGAGATAGACATACAAATATGTGTGCTTGTTAAGTTCTTGCAGCAGCTACTCCAATTTGAACTCATATAATTGGAAACGAAGCTCAGAGGGTATTACACGGTCGACATGCCCGACTGGCATTTTCTTTCTTGTTTTGTGTGTCACAGCCCACGACAAAGACATTAAATTGAAAATTTTAAAATTTTATAAGTAGTCAGCTACATTTTTGACAGACTTTGGTAGGCGTTTAAATTCGAAATATTTCAGTCGACAAAACAATTGCAAGTTTGACGACTGCAATTTTGAACCACAATTTGTGATAGTCACAAATCAAAAGTTACTGTCACGCCCACATCAACTGAGTTCTCTCTCTATTATATTTTGAACTTCTAGATGATACAATTGAGCACATTAGAAATGGCTCTTTATTTATCTTAATGCAAGCCCTTAAAATAATAGCGATAGTAGCCGATACAGAAACAGTTATATAAGTTGAATCTATCTATGAATCTATATATATTGAAGATTCATTTGCAGCAGTGTTTGAAACAATGGGCGCATTAATAAAATTAGAGCAAATCCTAACATATACAACCATAATAACATAAACACTCTCGACACACCATATAGACTATATATATATAGATTAATATACCTACACACATAAACACACTCTCGCAGAGAACAGGTTAAATGTGCTGAGATATGACTCAAGTCAAATACAAAGTAACAAAATGAATTGAGTGGAAAACTGTGTATCAAATTATTTATACAAAATTTAATGGCTCGAAAAATTGCTATTAGTCAGCAATTTCCAATTGATTGCTGTGTAATTTAAATTTAAGTTTAAAGTTAAAGTTATAGACCAAGCCAGTGTGGTAAAATAAACGATTTGTGAAAATTATATATACCAATCTATGTAGAGTCAATATTTAACGTGATAACTGCATTAAAAAGACAAGTATTGTAGCACATAGTGAATGATGGAGTTACCTAATTATAGCATAGAATTAATTTAGCAGGAAAGAAAGATGTTGGTCGAGAGAAATATTGTATGATGGTCTACTATTAAATTTATCAAAACAATATATTATTTAAAAGTTGTATTTTTTCACCACCCATAAGTGGACTGTGGCATTTGCTTTATTATTCGTTTGTATAAAAAATTATTAAATTACATTTCACAAAACGATAAAATAATGAAATAGAATAAATGGTAACTAATTTCTTTTTGTTTTCTTTTAAGTGCTTTAGTCTTCGTTAGCGGCGTTACACTTAATCTAATCTTGGGCATAAACAAGCTCATATATATTCCAACTTGTTCATACCTACATATGTTATTTTGTTTGTGTGTAGATAGCTTGGCTTAGATATGATTGCTTTTTTGTTGCCATTGTGGGCGCTTAAGTGGCGCCGCGTGTTTTTGTTTATTTTTTTCTGTACTAATAACTTTTTGTTAGCCATGTTTGTATGCGTTGACAGAGTTGAAAGTTTTACAGCCGCGATGAGTGATTGTTTTTTAATTGAACATAATTATGTGAAACAGCACAACTGATAACCAGTTGTCTGCTGAGTTCCTGACCGTTAACATTCGATCCAAATGGTAATCGATATGCAAACTTGCATAAATATTTCATTAAAATGGGTCGACAAGAGCCGAAACCTATTCAGAATATCGTACAGGCTATAAATTCGTGTCAGCTATAGATAGAAATCGACCCTGAGAACTGGTGAGCTGCACCAGCGATAGTTTCAATCAGCGTTTCTCTCTCTCTTCTGTCTCTCTCTCCCTCTCTCCCTTTCTCTTTCTCTATCTATCTCTCTGTCTCATTTTTTCCACTATTGCTTACACATACACATTTAACCACATTTCAATTTCCGTTTTGTTTTACGGCTGAAAGCATCAATTTTCATTTTATTGATTTCGGTTTTTATTGTCAGCAAATGCAAAAGCAACGTTGCCTTCGAATGGAAAACAGCAAACACTGAAATGTAAATGACAGTTAAATTACAGCAATAACAAACCAACAAAGCAGGCAAAGTTCATAGTGTACAGTCCGCACCCACAACAACAACTACAGTACAATACAAATGATTTTCATATGCAGCAAAAATTGTCAAATAAATCCAATGAATGGCCTGCTAGATGCGCCTTTGTGTTCATTTCCCGTTATTACAATGGGAGTTGCAGTGATATGTGCAGCAAAATTTGTTCTTTGGTTCATGGAACAAATATTAAAGAAAAACTCGGGTTCGATTCCTTCCCCAGATGGCAGCCCCTTCTTTAAACTATGGTTATTCCCGATCAACACTAATAGCCAGTCTATATAGCTACAGTGGCTCACAGCTTATTTCGTGCAGAGGCAACGTGAAATTTCAAAGTCCGATATTGGCTGAACTATTAATGGTATCAAATTTATTTAAACGAAGTTCAATTCATCAGTCTTTTTTTGTTTAATTAGTAACTTAAAAATATTTTTTTTTTTAAATAACAAAAAAAAAAAAAAAATATTTTTTTTTTTTTTGTGGGGAATAAAAAAAAGGGGGGAATAAAAATTATTTATTTTTTGTGGTTGTGTTTTTTTTTTTTTGTTGGGGGGTGGGGGGGGTGTTGTTGTTTTGTTTTTTTTGTTTTTTTTTTTTTTGGGGGGGGGGGTGGGTGTGTTTTTTTTGGTGGTGTGGGGGGGGGGGGGGGGGGGGGGGGGGGGGGGGGGGGGGGGGGGGGGGGGGGGGGGGGGGGGGGGGGGGGGGGGGGGGGGGTGGGGGGGGGGGGGGGGGGGGGGGGGGGGGGGTGTGTGTTTTTTGTTGGTGTTTTTTTTGGGGGGGGGGGGGGGGGGGGGTGGTTGGGGGGGGTGGGGGGTTTTGGTTGGTTTTTTTTGGTGTTTTTGGGTTGGGTTTGGGGGTGGGGGGGGTTGGTGTGTGTTGTGTTGTGTTTGTGTTTGTGTATTTTTTGTTTTTTTTTTTTTTTTTTTTTTTTTTTTTTATTTTTTTTTGGGGTTTTTGGTTTTTTTGTGGGTTTTTTTTTTTTTTTGTTTTTTTTTTTGTTAATTAAAATAATTAATTTATAAAAAAAAAAAATAAAAAATAAAAAAAAAAAATATAATAAAATTATATATTATTTTTTTTAGTAATAATTTTTATTAATTTTTTGTTTTTTTTTTATTTTTTTTATTTTTGTTGTTTTTTTTTTTATTTTTTTTTTTATTTTTTTTTAATTATTTTTTTAATATATATTATATATTTAAATTTTTTTTTTTATTTTTTTTTTATATATTTTTTTATTTTTTTTTTTTTTTTTTATTTTTTGATATGTATGTTCGTTCGAGTGTCTGTCTCTCTCAGTCTCTCAGGTTTAAGGCTTACTTGATGAAATATTGTGTTGATGCGAGCCAAGTAGTTCATATGTTAAAATCGACCATTTCGTATCATTACATCATATAGTAACCATAGGAACAATCGGTTACAAAAACTCTTTTTGAGATATCGTAGCAAAATTCACTTAGGATGAATTTAGTAAAAAAAAAATGGAGAAAAAATTTTACAAATATCGGACCACTTTATCATAACATAGCAATGGGAATCATAGATTAGAAATGTACTCTTGATTAGTCCAGAAGATAATTTTTAGTTCTGTTTTCAATCGATTTTAAATTGCAAAAAAAAAATAAATAAAAAGTGGGAACTTCTGTCGAGCGAGCCGAATGTAATATACTACAGCGTATTCTAAAACAAAATCAAGTACTCAATGTGAAATGTCTTATAAACTAATAAGCTTAACATATTAACCACCTTTTTGTGAAAAAGGCACGGTAATTCCAACTTTAAAAATTTTTTAAATACGGTTGCTTATGATGTAGTTGTCCGATCCAAACCAAAGTTGGTCAGTGTATAGATAATATCCCCATACACATACTCTGTGAGTACTTTATCTTTAAAAACAGATTTAGTAAGTTTTTCGGTTTTCATCATATAGAAAATATATAATATAGTCATCCGATTCCAATTAAAATCAGTATAAGATCAGTGTATGTACTGTAATACCTTACACATACTGTGTGAGTTTTATTTTAATATCTTAAAAAACAATAATGTATCAATGCAAAAACATATTCTTAAACTTTTATGATATGGCGGCATATAGTTGTCCGATCCGAACCAACGTCGGTCAAGATACATTAAATAGTATCATGCACATACTGGGTGAATTTCGTTCAGATATCTTCAGTACTCTTCGAGTTATAGGAATTGTAAAATCGCTTTTTACGATTTGCTAGAGCTGTGGGGGCGTGGCAGAATTCGAAATTACCATACCAAATTTGGTGGCTGTAGCTCTTATAATCTCTGAGATCCAGGTGTTCATACAGACGGACGAACAGATGGACAGACAGACGGACGGATGGACATTGCTGTATAGACTCGGCTGTTGATGCTGATCATATATATACTTTATGGGGTCTGCAAAGCCTTCTGCCTGTTACACACAAACCTCTTCGAACATACCTAGTAAACTGCTATGTTAGTATGTACTTCGTACGCCGCAGTATAAAAACCGCAAATATCCCCCAGAAATTTCTTTAGTTATTTGTAACATTCATTTTAGTAAACATAAATAAATATTATAATTATTAACTGTTGAATAAAACCATTCACATATTATGACACATTTCTACTTAAAAATTATATTTTAAAAACATTATATTTTTTGCGTTTTAGATGTATGTTTCAAACATAAAATCATCTCCATAAAAGTAAAAACTTTTAAACAATTATATCACCTGAGCTTTTCGTGATTTGCTATGGAGCTTACGAAACATTTAGCATAACATTCTACTCAGCTCACTTTTCATAGCCTAGTTCAAAGGTCACGTATAATATGTAATAATTTGAACTTCTTTTTGAAAAACGCTTTTTATTCTGGAGGCCTCCTTAATAATCCGAGCCCCCCTGAGAACTTTACAGAAACTTATTGATTTTTATAATTTTAGCAGGGTACCAGAACTTCATATCTTTTCTATTGGGAGTCTGGCCTATGAGCGACAACATTTACATTTTGTTTTCATTTTATTTGAGTTCACTTTTCCTCCATCTGTCAGTGTTCCGCTTTTCCAGCTTCTCGCCCCACTGCCAAACACTCTGTGCAGCTTGATTGCCGCCCTTGGCGATGAGATTGTTAAGCAGATTATCGCAGCTGGAAAAACACCGCAGCAATTTTTTTCTTTTTTGTTGATATGCAGAAATTTCACATTGATAAATCTAGATGTCTACATGTTGTCATTTCTCATATTATTCACAATTATCTAATCATTTATAGATTTTAGAGTTATGAAGAGAATTGCGGAAACTAAAATATTTATATATAATCACTAAGCAAGTTAACTTTATTAATATTATCATACAAGCGGTATTAATTTAAGGATGAATGAGCCGATTCGAAACCCAAAATTTCTAATATAATCTTGTTAAGAAATAAATAGTTTTTTATATAGATTTTTGAGACGTGCCGAATGTAGTTTGATCGATTCTGAGTGTGGAGAACTCTTTTTTGAAATAAGTAACAATTATAAATATTATCGAATTCTTAAATTTGGAACCAGAATATTCTATTGCTGGTGGTTAGACTTATAGTGCTGTATTGCATATACCATGAACCATATTTTATAAAATACTCTCTTTTTAAATTTCTATATTTTTGTTTCATTAAATTATAGCCAGAAACTCCAATAAAAAATTTAGCCCTTTTATTAATCATATAATAAAAATAGCTGTCAAATGCCCAGTTCGGAACATTTATGGGTCATTCTGTGAATTTTAATGGTTAATGGATACTAGCTACTTAGTAAGATTATAATTGTTCGCACATTACTCTTACGCCAAGGCAAACGACAGTAAAATGCAGTAGCAGAAAATAAATATAAACTAGTAGGAACGGCTACAGTCGAGCGAGCCGACTGTAATATACTACAGCGTATTCTGAGCAAAATCAAGTACTCAATGTGAGATGTCTTATAAACTAATTAGCCAAGCATTGTAATAACCTATTTATGAGCAAAGGCACAGTATTCCAACATCTACAATTTTGTAATTACGATTGCCTATAATGTAGTTGATCAATTCCAACCAAAACTGCTCTGAATATTAAAAAAAATATTTTGCAACTATTGTGTAAGTTTGGTTTGGATAACTCAACAGACAAAAAAATTTTTCATACTAAAGACATGTCTTGGCTCTGATTTTTGTCAGATTACTTATATGGGAGGAATGTGATATAGTTGTTCGATCCGAACCAAATTTGGTCAGTGTTTAGATATTACAATACACATACTCTGTGAAATTAGTTCAGTTATCTTGAAAAACAAAAAAGTTGGACAAAAAGATAAATTTAGTACAATTATCAATTTTCATCAGATAGAAAATATATGATATAGTCATCCAATTCCAACCAAAATCTGTCAGTACATGTAAATTACCACCCTACACATACTGTGGGAATTTCATTGCAATTTTTTAAAAAACAACAATTATTTAAACTTTTATGACATGGCGGCTATATAGTTGTCCGATCCGCAACAAAGTCGGTCAGGATACATTAAGTGGTACCATGCACATACTGTGAAAATTTCGTTCAGATATCTTCAATACTTTTTGAGTTAGAGAAATTGCGTTTTCGTTTTTCACGATTTGTAGGGGGCGGTGGGGGGCGTGGCAAAAATCCAAAATAAACTTGTACTGCTTGCAGCATAGACGGATATACATACCAAGTTTGGCGACCGTAGCTCTTATAGTCTCCGAGATCTAGGTTTTCATATAGACTTGGCTGTTGATGCAGATCAAGAATATATATACTTTATGGGGTCTGCCAGACTTCCTTCTGCCTGTTTCACACAAACTGCTTCTGACAAACCCAGAATATTACTTCGTACTCCGTACGCTGTAGTATAAAAAGGATGTAAAGTGTAGCGAATTATGGCTGAAAATATTTGTTTATCAGACATTTGTGCTTGAAAGTTATGATATCGATCGTCCACTTAGAGCTAAAGCTAACGCTAATTTGTTTTCAAGAATAAATAAAAGGATATCAACGACTAAGACGACTAAAAGGGCAAGGGAGTGGCCAAGTCAATTTGGTCAAGGATTTTAAGGTGTGTTCGGTCACAATTGTTGACATTACGCATACGACGCGTGCGACATCGTCGCATATTGATTCGTTGTCGTGTACGACGTTTAACATTTTATAGCGCAACCGCATCAAAATAATTGATTTAATTAAGTATTCAAGCCCTCAATATGTGGGCTAGCTACCAATGGCATCACCACAGCCCTTTCCCACTCCCCTACTAACACACTTTCATTGATTTATTACCAGGCAACACGACTGACTCTGCCAAATGCCATTTTTCATCCTAACGCCAAGCCCGTGCACCTGTGTGTAAATCAAATAAAACTGCTAGCGTGCAAAAGTTTAACTTTCGCTTAATTTGTTAAACGAATCCGTATGCGAATTCACATTCAAGTCCGAATCAAAATAGCGGCCAGAAGCTGTGCAGAAGGTCGAGCTCCAAGGGCACCAATACGTAACTTTGCCTCTCTACGTTATCCTTTTCAGCATCATAGCGCTAATGGCTTTGCCTCCCTCTCCTCCAATGCTTCGCGACTGCTCTTTGGACTAAACTGAGTGCGTCCTTGCTGAATTATTGACTAACAATTCCTTGCCTCTAAAAAGTAAGTCCATTTACCAGTCAGTCAATGCTGTTTGTTGATTTCAAGTATCCCACTGCTTATACATTTCCAAACTGTAATTAGTAAAGTTTTTAATTTTAAGGGTGCAACTTATTGCATTTGTCTAAGCTTCTGCTAAGAACTCTCAAACTTTAATATTGGTACATCGCAATGAATCATAGTTAAAGACACGTTATATATAAATTTTTAATTGAACTGTGGCAACTCCATTTTATTAAAATCTGCACAAGTTGGCAACGCTGCTACTACTGCGGCTAAACCTAAATATATGTACTGCAATGCCTCGCATGTCTAACTCTACACATGATAGTATGTCTTTTCCATGCATGCCAAAATTGGTGTTCCTAGGTGTTATAGTTCTGGATATTCGCCAAATACATGTATTTTTTTTTTCAAGATTCTGACTATGTGGTCTGACTGAAATGGAGGCTGTACCTCTTATCATCTCTACGACAAACAAATAGACGGACAGACGGACATGGCTATATCAAGTCGGCTTGTGATGCTGATCCAGAATATACATACTTTATAGGATCTGCCTCGCCACCTTCGACCAGTTACATGCTTTTCACAAACCCAATATACCCCTCAGAGGATATAAAAATCAATATCAACTTAAGCTACAATATTCTGGACTAAGTGCTTGTAAGAAGCTTTACTGATGCATTCTAGTTAACTTTGTTCATTATTGAACTGCGAAACATATTTTTTCAATTTATACCTAAATTTTAAGAAAAGACAAACTCAAATAATGACCAATAGAAAATACTTCATTCAATTAAAGGAGATGAGCTTTTATAAAATGATTTAAAAAGTTCAATTTTAATGTTTTTCACGTTGTACATTTTTTTCATAACATCGCTTTGAACCTGTTGTTAAATCGCCAGCTTTATAAGAAAGTACACCAATTATAAGTAAATTTAGGAAAACATTTTAAAACTCTTGACTTTGAATAATCTAAAATTACTCGATTTGAGTCATATACTATATTTGAACTTAAATTTCAAATGGAGACTTAGACTGCAGATTATGTAGGCGGTCATAAATTATTTTTAAATATCATCAGTATAAATCAAGTACACGCAATAATCATTTACAACCATTTTCTATATCCAAATGGAAATACTATTGCATATATTATACATCGATGCCACAGAAACATCGGTTAGAAATATGTGGTCAGAGCGTGATCAAAGAGTTTTATAAATATAAAGAAGTATATATGGTTTATGGAGTCCATTTGTCTGTCCATTGTCTGAAATTATTGTCCCAAACTTAATAAACCATTGCACCTTTTATAAAGTGAGCAGTATAACAATAACAATAAAAAGGAATAGCGTATTGTCTAGTTAATGTTATCTTTTAATTTAAGATACTTTAATTAAGATCTAAGATACATTAACTTCAAACGGATTCGGCAGTTTATTCCATATGCTAAGTTAAATATAGTCTTTATATATTTGCACTAACATATGGCTTATCTGTGTGTGTGCGTGTGTGCTATTTAAACAATGTTCATTATTATGATTTCTATTTTTGTTGAGTATTTATAGTCTTTATTTGTTTAGTACGCAGATTTTGATGCTATTGACGCGTGTGGCCATATCATTTTAAATGTTGTAGTTGTTGATGTGTTTTTTAATGTTGTTATTATATTGTTGCTGTTGCTGTTGCTGTTGCTGTTATTGACGTTGTCAGTTTTAGTGGCTTCATGCGGTTCAACGAGTTTTATTCGAGTGACGCGAGCCAAATGCATTGTGAGTTGTGAGTGAGCATGAGAGAACACATTAGTATATATGTACACATAAGTTACACATACCTACTATATGCATATGTATACATTTGTGGCGTATGCGTAATTTATGAGGGAATGTTGTAGCCAATGAATTTTCATGATTAATGCCAGGAAAACTACTCAGAGCAAAAGGCGTTGAAAATAAATGATTTATGTGTGCTAATTTTTTGGAATATTTATACGATCACTTATAGAAATGATTACATATGTAAATTAAATAATTTACAGACATTCTGATTGCAATTAAATCAAACTGATCTTTAAATAACGGTAAGGAATTTTGTTGAAAAGAATTAATTGTCTAGACATTCTAACCCTTGTTAAACTTAAACAATCAGTGTGTTAAATATTGTGGCACGCTTCTGAAACCGCAATCAACAACATAATCTGAAGAGGGATAATTAACGTGCACATTTTCAAATAAATAAATACATTTGAAACAATTTAACAATGAGCTCATCCACAGTTGACAGCTCTCAATTCAAAACTAAAAACTGAAAACAAAAACAAAATCCACGCCCCAATTAAGACACCAAATCAAATTAGGGGCAAAACACGTTTACCGTTTTAAGCATTCGTTTGAGTGCGAGAAATCTACTCAAAGGCAATTACGGCGACATCGTTGACTCTCTTAGCTTCTCTACAGTGTGCAAACAGTGTGGGGAAATACACGGCTTGTACATACATACGTCCATACGTATGTGCATCCATACCTACCTTCATACATGTAGTATATACGTATGTACATATGTACTATACCCTGAGTTTATCTCAATTTGCGAAACATACTAGTTTTATAAGATACAAACATACACTGAGAGAATAATAACTTTCTTACAAAAATATATATTTATTATATATTCGTACTTTATTCAAATAGGAAACATTAAAAAATATGATTAAATTTAAAATAGTTAACAAACACTAAATATAATGAAGTTTAAAAGTGTTGACTTTAGCAATTCCAATCCACAAAAGCTTTCTGGTTTGTAAATTACAAAATTTTTCAATATTTCCCTCTGTGTATATATGTATATGTATATATTATATAAAACATGTGTAGGCACAAAAGATACGGACTAGTTGCTTGTGTAGACAATATCATATCTCAGTAAGTCACGTGTTAACATCATTTCTAATTATGAAAAACAACTGAATGTACTCGCTATATCTCGTTTTTATTTTTTTATTCTTTTTAATTTTTTTTTGTGCTTGATAAACTTTGACCGCGACGTAATACATATAACTAATGAGTTTATTGACCTGTCTATAATACTATAAATGGGTACTTACAAATTATTCCGAATAATTCAGTCAAAAATAAATACTCTGTAAATTAGCGGAAGAAATTCAAAATATCCTAATATCTATAAAAGATTGGTTCAAATATAGGCAAAACAGATTAATAGGTTTCAGAATTCCCTGCGCTCTGATGGTTTACTGTTCAACCAATTACACATCTTATTTATTTAAGCCTACATACCCTTTATCACATACTCAATGGGTATAGGGTGTAATTTAAGTACTTAATACTCAATCTTTTTGAATTTTTCTCTTACGAAAGTCATTAAGTTAATGACTTTGCTCAGTTTGTTCTGAATTTTATTGCATTGCCCCGGGAAGTTTATTTACTAAGAGAATACTGAAAGTATGATTGGAATTACTGGCCACCCACAGTTTAATTTCATAGAATATTCTATTAGACGACTCGTTGACTTTTACTTTGACTCGTACCTAAGTTGCATAATCGGTTTGGGTTTCTATTTGATTTTGCTAAATAATCGCAAATAAAGTGTGTTAAACCTAAACCAAAAGTGTCTCTTTCTTAAACTTTTGGCATTTTATTTCAAAGTGTATTTAATTAAATTTTTATTTGGCATTGGTATTACATTCATATGCTTTCTTTTTATCATGCTTGGCATTTTATATCTTGTACCAGGGGTAACAGCCAGAAGCAGCTTTTTTGCCCAGGGTATATTTCTTGCGGATAAAATTTCATTGTTGTATATTCTTTTTTCCACGTGCCTTAATTAGTTGCCTACCTGACTTTTTCCTATCCAAAGCGGACTTTTACTATTCTCTGTCAATTTCTATTTTAAGCAACGAAGCATTAACTTTTCGATGATTCAGCGCTTTTCCTTTTTCGTCTGACAAAACAATTTATGCTGATGCCTTAATGTCCTAAAATTATACTAAAGTAATAACTACAATGTCGCTGTTATAGAAACATGATTGCAGTTTTTACATTTTATCGAGATGAAAAAATGTATTAATAAAAATTAATTAATTGTTATACTTAAATAAAAACAAAGGGCACACATTGTGTATTGTTTTTGAAAATTTTAACATATCCCAATTTTTATGTAAACAAGCATAATGAATATAAAGAATTTACAGTCGGGAATTTATTACATGTTTATTTATGGAATCACAAAATTTGATACGTAAAAAAAAAATATTTTTTAATTTTGTAAATGTTAAAATTTATTTCAAAATCTTTGTTGATCAAAATACTTTATTAACATTAGCGAACATTGCTATAACTAAAAAATTTTAATACTGTTATAGAATCTACACATATTCGTATTAAATATAGTATAATTCTGGTTCAATTAAAAAAACTTTGTTTGATATTTATATAAAATTGTAATTAAGCAATTTGCAATCAAAAAGGATGTTAAATGCAAATTATAATTATTTACATTTTCAACGTATTTTAATTTTAATAACAACATGTTGATTTAAGTATTCTTGACTTGAAAATACACTTTCAGCGTATTTTGGTATAAACAGGCCAACGGTGTACACACTTTTAATTAGCTAAAAAACCAAATTCGCAAACAGAAAAAAACATTCATTTTAATTCGCATAAAATGTGGGCATCATGCGGCTACCGCAAAATGAATTGTATAATAATTTAATGACACTCAATAAAATTGAAAAAATGCGCGAATGCGTAAGTGTGTGTTTGTATGCGTGTATCTATGTGTGTGCCATCTAAAATTTAAACAAACCAATGCCACAAATGCCATAACACTTTATATCACTTGATATAGAGTATATGTATATATCTAGATATATACAAACATATGTGTGTGTATAAGCTACTATATCATAGACGCCTCCACAACGAACTCCCGCAAAATAAACACACGTGTAAACATGAATTGAATCGCTGACCAAAAGATGCGCTGCAGATACAATCTCACGTATACAAAGATGTCGATACACATAGATACACAAATGTGTAATTGTATATAAATACCATACATATCTATGAATGTATATATATATATATGTATATAGGGAGTAAAGAAAATCAGCGTCAAATTGACGTAATTGTCACAATTTTTGTCGCCGACACCATGTCAATTTGTGTGTGCCTATATATGTATATACATATATATATATGTCTATATATACACCCATATATATATATATATAAATAACTGTGTGGTTTTCTTTGTACGTATATATATATTTGGGACCTATAACAACAAACTAAATAATCCACATACATATAGCACAAACACAGGTATAGTTAAACACTATTTTAGCGAACTGTCAAAGCAGCATGGAATTGTCATTAATCAATAAGCGACAATTGGTAATCTTAGCATTATTCGACAATGACATTAGTTTAAAATGAAATGTATTCTTGGTACTTACTATTTAAAATCAAAATTAAAAACTCTAAAAGCTTTTGCTTTTAATCATCTTAAAATCTGTTTTGCCGCAGCTTAAAAGCTGTTAGATAAACAAAGAAAGAAAACAAAATTAACTGAATTTAATCAGTTGGAACGTTTAGCAGTTTAAAAGCTGTTCAGGAAAGAAACCAAAATTTGTATATGTTGAGATTGAAAATAATTTATTTAATTTACCTAATGTATTTTTTTCTGATGTGTTACATTTTATCTGGAATTTTCTAAATAATCAAGGCTAATCAAAATCGAAAAATGATTCGTATTATACCAAACAAAACTGATTTTGTGTGTCTGTTTTACTTTTATATAACATAAAGAGTATATTTTTATCAATTAAGTTCGCGTTAGGCATGTATTACTGCATGACAAAATCTGTATGGCTTTGGATACAGCGCAGGCGCATTGGCAAACACTTTGAGACGTCTTGTATTGCCTGACTGACAAACTGATTGACTGAGTAACTGGCTGACGTCTGGCAACAAGTTATTGTTGTTGTAGACAAGCTGCGACTTGTGTCAGTTTTGTCCTCCCCATCAATTATCACCACTTTGCCGCACACACACCCAACACGCACATGTGGCACAAGCATACAAATAAATTAAACAAATAGAGAAATACAAGTGGACAGGCCAGACAACAAGTCAGATTTTATATATACACTAATCAAGTAACCCAACCAAGAACTGCACACAAATACATATCAGCAACACCCACCACTTTGAGCAACAATAATTATAAACAAATTAGCAGCTTGCCAATAATAATTTACAATTTACATACAAACATTTTATTACGATTGCAAATCGTCTGTTAAATTTTTATCAATTATAAAATGGTATATAATATTTTTGAATTTATATGTGTTTCTATGAATATCGGCTTGCTGCGTGCGCCAAATCAAAGGCAAACTCTGTTTACTTATTTGAAATTAATCATAATTTAATTTACTTTAATTATTATTTAGACAAACAAAAACGATTGGTTTAAAAAATTAAATAAAATTTAGCTAGCTAAACCAAAAAAAAATGCAATTCAAAATCAACAAAAAAAAAGATTCTTGTGTTGACTGACTAAATATGTGGTCGATACAGAACAAAACGGAGATAGTAGCTCTTAGCATCTCTGAGATCTGCTTGTTCATACGGAGAGACGGACAGACGGACATGGCTATATCGACTCGGCTGTTGATGCTAATCAACAATATATATACTTTATAAGGTCTGCCATGTCCCTCTGCCTGTTACATACTTTCACGAACCCAATATACCCCTCAGAGGGTATAAAAATATTATATACACCTAATAATATTCCACATCCGCAATGTGGACAAAAACAAATTATTATTTTAAACAACTTAAGCATAATTGTTGGTTTCAGCAAAATTTTTCACTTAAATTAATTAATTAAATAAAAGTTTTGGGTAGCTCAAAGCACTTTAACAAAACATTGTGGAAGGATTGCTTTATTGCTATCCAAATTTATACAGCATTATTGTAGTAAATTTTCACTCAGTTTATATTTTATTTGTTTATATTTTTATAGCAACAGTCAACAGTCTCTGTTTGTTTAGCAATTCACTTGGGTCAATAAAATTTCTTTTTATTGCACTGACTGGATACTATGCCTTTTGCTTTTGGATGAATGCATTATAATAATATATACATTTTCAAATACGGATAGCACGGAGAGTGTGTACAATTTTCAAATCACATCATCAATTTCGTTCTATATATATTTTTAGCAATTTTACTGTTTGTTTTCTATTAATTTATTTATTTGTCCTCTACTGAGAATATTTTTATATACATCGTTTATGCAAAATAAAAACAAACATGCATAAATATAAATCCAAACGCTATTTTCAGCTCATTTTCTGAACATTATAGAGAAACTTTATTAGTTGTCGAACAAATTTAGTATTTAAAACATGCATTTTATATCTATTAATAAATACTTTAGTTGTCATTTTATTATTACCAAACCTTTTAACTATTATAGTTTCTCTAATTATAAGGTGACGCCAGAGCAGCAAATTTAAAATACCAATGGGATGTATCATTAATTCAATCTTCTTTAAACATTATTTAATCTGACTAAAACATTACTCAAATGCGTTTCAACATCGATTTTGCAATGACACATTATACAGTATACAATATAAGGTATAGTAGTATTGAACATAATGACAGGTTTTGTTATAAATATGGAACGAAAAAAAACTATTAAAACCCTATAATATTTACACAATTACATTGCAATGTATATAAAGATTACTATGTCCATGATATGGATTTTTTCTGTTTTTGAATTTTAATATACCCACAAAAGACTTACGTACTACCAGCAATGTATTGTATGGTTAGTGCTACCAATATTTCCCACATGAGTGCCAAGTTTGACAAAGATATTTAAATGACTAACAGAGAGAGAACTTTAATTACTTTTCGATGATGTATCACCCTTTTCCAGCTCCAAGTCAGCTCACAATACTACATGTGTGTTTCGTCCCTAATGCGAACTTCAGTTTGTAATGGGTAACTCTGAATCGTTCACAGATATTTTGGGTATACTCTAATTAATTTTTTCAGTCATTTAACGCCAGATACTCACACGATATCCATTAACGACTCTGAACTTTCTTTTGTTTTTATTCTTTTATTCCCATCAGATTATAGGACATACGTGCCTTCATTTCGTCTCTGATCAGTCTAATTAACGATCAGGCTACCTCATATTATATTTCCACTTCCCAAAAGTTGAACTCATTTAAATAAATTGCACAAATTAAAATTCAAAATGAACAACTGAAGTAAACACAAGTCATAAAAACATCGTTACCTATACATTTTTATTTTTCGCGACAGAACTTTAGATGCAGTGCGGGCAAGAACAGTTGCACTGCCACGCCTCTTACAAAGGCGGTGCCAACATTTTGTATGTGCAGCCAAATGGAAAATTAAATCACAAATCACTTTAACAATCAGTCAAGCGACCAAACTGCCAACCAACCAGCCAACCAAACAGTCTCAGTACTAGTCTGGCTGACTCAGCTGAACAGATCAAAACAGAAGGTGGCTCAATTTGGTTTGGACCATGCACGCTTTTTGGCCCGCACTCTGGGCAGCTGTTGTCGCTGCATCACGCAAAATACAAATGAGCAATAGCTGCTTTTCGCGGCACATGAACTGAAAACAATATTAAACGCACACAGAATGAACAACAACAACAACGAAAATATTAATAAATAAAACACGTAAACTCAATCAGAACCAAGTGTAAAGAGCAATCTATACTGGTTTTCAATTTCAATGTTAACAATAGCATGTTAATAATTAAGTTAAATTAAACTGGCTGCTTCTGAAATATTTGTTGATACCATGTAATAGCATATGTTTGAGAAACTCATAATTAATAATTTTAAATTAAGAAAAAACTCTAGAATTTAGAGTAATATTACCATAGCTTTAGTCTAAATATAAGCTTTTACACTTTTGCAGCTGATTTGAATGCCGCAATTAGACCAACTGTCGGTTATTATACCCTCTGAGGGGTATACTGGGTTTGTGGAAATATGTAACAGGCAGAAGGAACCTAGAGAGGTTAAGTCAGACAGTAAGGCAATACAAGAATCTCTTTTTTTTTCGATGCCACGCCCCATTTGCCCACAATAAGTGAAAAGCCATATACCACATACCTCGGAAAATACATGCTTTTGTCGAATATCTTAGTAACTACGGCACCAATTTTGGCATCAGGTTGTTAGACACAATATAAAGACAATGCCATCAAATTGGATGCCCCGCCCCCTTCGCCCATATGAAGCACAATTGCGTTGAAAATTCGCATGCCTCCGGCTCACTTATTTCTTAACGTATAGTTTTGTAACTCAGTGTATACTTGGAGAAAAATAATATCAATCGATCCTTAATCCGAAAGCTAACATACAAAGAAGCTGGGCGATGTACAGACACATGGTCACCTTTCCACGCTATATTATACATATATCCAACAGTCCACATTTAAATAGCAAATTTGATGACAATCTATTTTTCAATTTATATAGAAATGTTCACAGACCGCATTCACAGATTTAATATGTAATCTTAAATATTTTTTTTACACTGTTGTCTACAGTCTACAAAAATAGACACAAATTTGAATTGAAATTCTCAAATAATTCAAGCAAAATTGTTTGACAATTTTATTTTTGTTTCGCTGCAATTGAAATGAGTTTGAAATGCAGCATATAAATTTTCAAGATGATTTTTCTACATAGAAATATTTAAAATACATCATGCGACAAATAATAGTTTTGGCTATTTATGCAAATAATTAAATCTGCAGATGTTTTAAATTTAGCTGCAAGAACACTTAAAAAAATAAAAATAGTTGAAAATTGTCAAATATTGTATGTTTTATGTTTACTCAGTAACTTTTCAGAGCAGTTCAGCTATTAGTTATTTACGTTTTCGTAATACATTCTACATAATTCTTATGGTCTCCCATGGATTAGTTATATGTTTCTGGTTGCTATTTCAAACTGGCCGCTCGAACATCTGCTGTGAAATTTCATAATAATTTATTTGTCTGATTGTTGCCTGTTTAATATGACTAATAAATAAAGTTTATGTTTTTATGTGCTGTCTATGCTAATAATAGACAATAAACATTTAAAATTATTCAACAAAGCTGGTGGCAAAGAAGACTTTTGTCATTTAACAACAAAAAAATGTTAGTAGAAAATATTGAAATTCTTTCTACGTTCTGGGACTCGATTGTTTTAGCCTTAATCATTTGGTTTCAAATCCATTACTCCTTGCTGCCCTGGTAACAATTTCGCACAGCTATAAATTTTCCATAACAATACAAGGATTTTGGGTCTGCAAAACTAATTGGCGATGGATAACGATACATACAACGAGTTTGTTTTTTGTTTTTGGTTGCGGCATTTCACAAACCAAGTTGTAAATAACTGCAAAAAACAAAGACAACTTCTGAGGGGTATTCTTCCGACTTTAAGCCAAGCAAAATACCGGCCGCAAGTCAGGGACTTTGCTCAGTATATACTCATATTGTAAAGAAAACTGAGGCTACATTTGCCAATTTTCAAAGCAGTCCAGAGTTCTTTTGTATGGTGTCCAATAGGCACATGCCTCAAGTGCTGCCTAAGGTATGCGATGGGGAAGGTAAATCATAAAGCCGCTTAGCTGTTGTCCAGTCCAGTCCTGTCCTCTCTTGTTCTGTTCTGTCGTGCATGTCCTAGCCATATTGGCAGCAAAAATGGCAGCCAAACAAACGAGAAGGCTAAGCAACATTAATACATACATACGTATATACATACATGGCCGAAAAAACAAAGTGTGTTGCTATAAATAACCTTACGACATGCTCTCAGTACTTGGAAAACAACCCACAGGCCTCGCCCTAACCTAACATGCCATCAAAATATGTATGCAAATATATATGTACATAAGCATACACATACAAATGTATATATATACTATAAGTATGGGTGTGTGTGTGTTTGGGCCAAGTTTGTGCATGTGTCGTGAATACACGACAACTTTTGTAACTTTTTAGTCTGCAACTAAAATCAAGGAGGCAAAGTAAAAACCGCTTTTGGCTTTTTTCTCTTCTTTTTATTTTTCCTTCTTATTTCTTCCGACGTTGAAAGTAAAACAAACCCAAACACAAGTGTGTCAAAGATACACATATTCATGCTTATATATATGTATGTGTGTGAATGTGTAAGTACATGTGGAAAAGTCACAAAAAATTATGCAAAAGTTTGGCAGACCCTGTACATGTGTGTAGGGAGAATGATTGTGTGAATTCAGTCCATCGGTTGCGGGTGTCCGGTTCCGTAAGTTTTGTTAGTTTCATGGATAAGATAGCTTCAGAGCATCAATTGTCGCTTCTAGACTTAAAGTATTTATATCGATTTTTTTATTGAATTTTAATTTTACTCCAGAACACATTATTATTATCAACGAAAGTTAATAGGGCTTTAGGTTTCAATGTCCAGTAAGATTCCTATTTCTAAAGAAGGTTATATTAAAGTTGTATTATCATTGTAAAAAATATTTTTAATGTAATTCTATATACAAATAGGATAGAAAGGTTATCTCTTGTATGCCAAAGAAGCCCTTGTAAAGTTCATAAAATTTGTTTTGGGCTGATCGTTTAGTTAAATGTGTAATTAAATAATAAATTTAATTTAACAATAAAAGGGGAATTTTGTCTCATGTTCAAAGGACTTGTCAGAGGAGTATTCGTATTCAGCATCAGCAGCCCAATCATTTACATAAATCGAAGCACTACTTTATATTTGTAAGCGTTTACGATATCTCTTGGCGAAAACACTTCCACTAAAATGCATAGTTACATAAAAAAATGTATCTGTTTCAGCAAAGTATTACAAACTTTTCCCACAATGATATCTTAATGCATCTATTATTAATTGTAAAAACAAAAACCTAACAGCAAACCATTAAATATAGATATAGATATTAAATAAAGTTCCAACTATCTTACAGAATACATAAAATAATTTCGCATTATGAAATAATTGACCCATGTGGAGACTGTAGTATTTATAACACAAACGTCTGCGATTGATATGCAAAAAAAGTGAGGTTTTCAATAAGAATAATCTTACATATATGTATAACAAATGATGCGGCAACCTAGTACACCCTTTTGTACATTATTACGTCCGTATGTTTTGAACGTACAATATATAACAATATATTAGGTTGGGGAAAAAGTAATGCATTATTTATATATTATTTTCAAAATTCATTTATTACGGTTTGGACAGTCCGATTTAATTCAAATATGTGCCGTTTTGTTCACTGATTTGTTGCTATTTTGAGAACAACTTTAAAATTCCCCGATCAAAAAAGTTCTGGTCCTTGCTGTTAAAAAACTCGACCAACCTAGTTTCGCAGTCCTCTTTTGAATTAATTTTTTTACCTTCAAGAAAATTTTGTAAGGACAAAAAAAGGTCACTTGGTGCTAGATCCGGACTATACGGTGGATGCATTAAAACTTCCCATCCGAGCTCCCTAAGTTTGTTTCGCGTCATTATTGATGTGTGTGGTCTAGCCTTGTCCTGGTGAAAGACAATTCCTTTTCTATTGGCCAATTCTGGTCGCTTTTTGTCAATTGCTTTCTTCAAAAGGTCTAATTGTTGACAATAGAGGTCTGAGTTAAGGGTTTGTACATATGGCAGCAGCTCATGGTAGATGATTCCCTTCCAATCCCACCAAACGCACAGCAAAGTCTTCCTGGCAGTTAGTCCTGGTTTGGATACCGTTTGAGCTGATTCACCGCGTCTTGACCAGGATCGTTTTCTAACAACATTGTCGTAAGTGACCCACTTTTCATCACCAATCACCATCCGCTTAAGAAATGGGTCGATTTCATTACATTTCGACCAAGATTCGCAGATGGAAATTCGGTCCAGTATGTTTTTGTTTGATAACTCGTGAGGCACCCATATGTCTAGCTTTTTACTGAATCCAGCTTTTTGTAAATGCCTTAAAACTGTTTTGTGGTCAATGTTAAGCTCTTGGGTGATGCTGCGGCTGCTGACATGCCGGTCTGCTTCAGTTAGCTCCACGATCTTATCAGAATTTTCGACGAAGGGTCTACCAACTCTTGGTGCATCTTTAACATCGATATTTCCGGAACGTAATTTTCGAAACCAAAATTGTGCATTACTAGTCGATACAGTATCGGGGCCATAAACGTCGCTCACAATTTCGGTCGCCTTACTTGCATTTTCGAATTTATAAAAAAAAAAAGCAAAATATAGCGAATTTTTTCTTTGTTGATCTCCTTGCTTAACAAAATTTCTCTCACAATAGAATCGATCCAGAAAAAAATTTACTACACTGCGTTTTAAAGAGGAAGCCCACTTTTCTAAAAAGCCCAAGTTTAAGTCAGTGAGACTAATAGTTTAGAAATTAGAGCATACCAAAGCTGACAGACAAAAAAATAACCCATAACTTTTTCCCCAACCTAATATAATACATATGTACGTACATTGTATAGTATAGTTGGCAGGTGTTTTTAGTTGTCACTTTTGGCACAACACATTTCTGTACGAGTAAGTCTATAGCATTTACAAAAATATACACTGAGAGGAAAAAATGTGTATTTTGTTCTGTAATTCGCTTTTTCAAAACCATTGTCTCAATAATTTTAAAATTACTCAACTTAAGGTTATTCTCAGTTATAATTATTTAATTGTTAAAAATTATGTTATGACACTGTTTTCTCTCTGTGCATATTTGTCCCTTTGCATGTACTTTGCACCTGTGTGTATTAACCTTTATTGTTATGCCAGTTGTGCAAACGCGTGTGTGCCTGTGATTGTGTGTTGAATATATATTATATATAAAATATACTTACTGCCTTGACAACACCTTGGAGTCGCTACAACGCCTGAAATGAAGTTTTACGCCTTCTGCAGAAACTAAGTGATTAAATTATGCTGGTTGGTATAGAATGCTTCGGGAATACTGTGTGCTTTCGGAAAACCTTCAGCAAGCATGTGTGTACATATGTATGTAGGTATATAATATTCACTAAAAGAAAATATAAGTTTTCCCATCGGGGACAAGTTGTTAGCACGCCACAACAGTTGCTAAATTAGCATATGCTCAGATTTACCAAGAAAGTTTTTGCCAAAAGTGTTAAAGTTTTTAATGAATTGAAGAAGAAACTATGGAAATGGAAAAGCAATTTTCTCCACTATGCTCCACTTCCCCTAGCCCAATTAACAACACATATATAATTTTCATATATATTTTTTAAGGATTTCAAATTCTTTTTATTGGATTTTTTTGTTTGTTTGTTTTTGTTTTGTTTTATTTTTGTTTTTTTGCTTATCTTTTCCTTTGTGTTTTGTTTCATCCTCAAATTATTTTCCATCATTTCTTATAATTGGTTTACTTGCTCGCAAATTTTGTTTTACTGTTTGTTTGTTGTTATTATTGTATGCATGGATTTTGTTTTTTAAGACATTTCATTTTGCTTCGTGTTGGTTTCATTTTTTTAGTTTTTTGTTGGTTTTTGAAATATATTTATATATACGCACTTGCTATATAAACTTAAATGTATAAACTAAATTAAATAATTTGAATTTAGTTTTCTCTTGTGTCGATTTATTCTCTTTCTTTCATATTTAATATATATATATATGTATATATATGTGTATATATGTATATATTTATAAATATATGTACCTCAAATTTAACGCACGCACACACATGAAACAACAACAAAAGGTTATTTGACAAAAAATGATTTTTGCTTCAGCCGAAATTACAAACTATAAGAATTATATAGATTTGCAATTCGCAGCTTAAATTATTAGCTTAAAACAACTCTCTCTCTTGGAAGTTATACAAAATGAAATACATATGTGTTTATATATATATCAATAATATTATAGTGTATATGCTTCTCCTTTATACATACATATATACGTAAAGCAAGTATTAAAGCTCAATTATATGATTTGTAGAGCATTGCTAAATAAATTACATTTAAATATAACTAATAAGAAAGAAAAATACAAAAAATTGCACATAAACTTTACAAGAATCGAAAGAAGGGTATTCAAGTTCGTTTTTCATATATGTATACTATAAGTGTAGGGTACATTTTATTAATAATATTTTGTTGTTGTTGTTGTTGTTGTTGTTGTTATTGTTGTTTATCAAATTGTTTGCTCAGACTACCATAGACAATGTATTTATATGTATGCATGTATGTACTTTTGTCGATTTCTCTCAATTATTTATTAATGCGCCTATTTTGTTTGTCGCTGGTTGTGTGTGATTGTGTGTGTAATATTAAATTTTAAAATAAAATGTAATTTAAACAAACTTTCTTTAAACATGTAGAAACAGTGTGATGTATGCTTCCATTTATTAATTATTTATTTATTTGTTAATTAATTGTTTTTATACTTATGACTTTTTGACGCAACTAGTAGAAAAAGAAATGAAAAGAGTTCATCATTTAGTTTAAAACATACGTTGTACATTTTTCTTTTTATAAATAATTTGTTTGTTTGTTTTTTAGTATTTTGTTTTTTTTTTTCACAACAGAATTTGAAAGGCTTGGCGTTTAAAAATAAATTAACAAAAAGTACAGCAGTTAAAATAATAATTTAAATGATTGTTTCATTTTTTAAAGCCTATTATTAAAAAAAAAAAACAAAAGCTTCGCTGCTCCACATAGTAAACACTTAAGATCTTTTTTAACTTTTAGGGAAAGTTATTGTTTTTAGAAATGTTAAACCATAAATATATAATGAATCTTTACTCGAATATATATGTATATAACGATTTTTTGTTTCATCTCTTTTAAATTATTTAACTTAATTGGCGCTTCTCTTGTTATCTCCCCCTCTCTGTCTCGCTTTCCTGTCTCCCTCTTGCACATTTTCTTGGTATCTTCTCTATGCTTTATGTAAGTGATTAATATTAAATATTTTGTTGTTGTTCAATTAATGCTACGATATTACGATTTTTTACACACAAATTTCAGTTGTTTACTTTTTTATTTTGTTTTTTTTTTCAGTTTTTCTTTTTTATGTTTGCGACTTAAATGTAAACATTTAGATTTTTACTTGTTGCTGTGTTTTCTTATTATGTTTATAGAGTTTTTATGTTCTTCATGTTAATATTTATTATTTGTTTTAGAATTTGAGTAGTTTATGTGGTTCTTTCTGGCGCATTTTGGCCCTAGATCCTGCGAGTGATGCATGAATATTTCACGCATGACTTTCTAATATGTATGTTAATATGTGTATGTACGTATGTGTTCGGTGAGTGCGCTTACTTTTAGGTGCCACTGTTGATGAGCGTATGTGTGTGTTTTTGTGTGTTTCCACTTCATGCTGATTAACTTTCGGCTGCTTTTTACGCTTTTGCTCTTCTTCTTGACTTCGCTTTGTGTTTTTTATTCAATATTTGTTGGTGATATATTCAATTTGTTATTGTTTATTGTTGTACGTCGTCGCTTGATTGTACAACATTTATAGTACATATTTATCCGTATGTCTAGAACGCCTAAAACATCGAGAGCTAAACGTAAGCTCGGTAAGTAGCAAGGGGGCGCGGGGACAGGGGTTCAAAGGGCACATAAGAATTTCAGCGTTTTTTGTTTTTTGTTTTATTCTTTTTTTTTTGGTAACGATTTTTTTATGTTTTTGGCGGCTTTTGCAACACTAACATGTAATTTTAAAATTATGCCTGTTATGTGAAAGTTTGCGCGATAACCAGCAATGAAATTGTTTGTTGACCTGATTTACACCATCTTTCATCGATGTGAGAGAACTTTACAGAGAGAGAAATTTTATGTTCTCCTTTTATTTGCATTTATTACATCTTCTTTATTCTCTTTGCATTTCTTTGTATTTTTTCTTTTGTTTTTTTTTTTTTTGTCAAGCGCACTAAGTGCGCCATAATTTTATTTTTATTAAATTTATAAATTAATAAAGCGTTTCATACTTTCACAAATGTTTTTGTTCTTATTCTTCTTGTTGTTTTTGGGAGTGTTGCCTGCTCTTGACTTGGAAATTCTTGAATTCTTTTTTGCGCCCATTTATTCGCCTTTTGCCTTTATTATGTTTTACGTTGTTTACTTTCCGCTCTGTGATTTTGTTTGTTAAACTAATCTATGTACTTTACAACTAAATTATCTGTAGTCTCGTGGTTATACTATACGCTATATGTTATGAATGATAATGTGTATGTGTGTGTGTGTTTTTATGTGTTTACCATAAATTGTTGTTACTTGTAACTTTTCTTGTTATTCTTTTTGTTGTTGTTGTTGTTGGTGTTATAGCAGCTCCTGTTCTCTCTCGTTCCCCGTACGTATTTTAATTTACAATTGTATTGATGCTCAGTTTAAAGCTGCTTCGAAAATACGTTCATCAGTTTTTGACCCATTTGTAGAGCTGCAAAATAGAAATATGTATATAAAAAAAATTAATTAGTTGCCTATGTTCACTTAAAAAAAAACAAGTCTTGTAAAATGCAAATATACTTTATAAATAACAGTTCAAAGTTTTAGATGTTTTTATTTGTGTTTTATATTTTATTTTTTGTGAGGTTGTCGTATAAATATTCACTCACACGACTACCTTGAATGAGTGGCCAAGTTAATGCTCCGGGCACTTCCTATTTAAGTTTTTTGACCTCAGTCTAAGCCATAACTCAAACCAGCTAAACATTTGACCATAAAAACTGCTTAACACAAACAAAATTATCTGTGGCCAACATATTTAATGGTGTCTTTGATGAGCTTTGATTTAGGTTTTGAATAACAAACTATTGCCATCGATTTTCACTCCCCACGAGATGCGAATTACTGAGCTAGGTCAAAGTCAAATGGTTATTCTTAGATTTTTTAATTTAAATTATTTCAATTCATTGTTTGCTTAAAATAAATACCCTTATACCCTTACACTTCTACACATTTGCAACGATTCTAATATAGTTGCTTACTCATAACGCAACTATTTAAAGAGTTTATCCGAACCACAGCTTAATAAACCAAACATTATGAATACCATGTTTTTAAATATATATAAAATTACTGAGCATATGCATACATAAATATAAAAATAAACGTAAAAAACTTTTTTAGATATTGCATCTTATCAGTACTCCGCACACATAAACATAAACACACCAAACAGTCTGCCGCTGTTAGCGTTACCGTCGCTGTCGCTGTCGACGTCAATGTCGCTGCTGGCAGCGCAGCCGGTGGGCGCCTATGACGTAAGCAACGTCAAAAGCAGCAGCATGTTAGCAGTAGTGTTATATTCAATCTCTTTTTGCTCACAAAATCATATAACAATAATAAGGAGAGCGAAAGCAAACAAAAATGGGAAGATAACCTGCTACACTGACGGAAAAAGTTGTGTGCAAAGCCAGTAACAGGCAAAATAGGGCGTGAAAGACATTTTAAAGCATTATACACCTATATGTATATTCTTAATTAACAACAACAACCGAGTAAATATACCAATGATCTCTGAAAAGGCAAGAGCCAGTAGTAAGCTTCTTAATTGTACAGGCATATCAAAAATTATTCAGATTTTCAATGTCACAGTCCTTTCGTAGGTAGATCGAAACTAGGATTGTTCTATAAAAATTTGTAGATCCTGAGATTTCAAAAATTACATTGCATTGATCACGAATGAAAAATAAACTTAATGAAAAAGAGTACATGTAATTCGCAGGGTATTTTCCGACTGGAAAGAAAATTGCACCCACGTAACAACACATAAAATGAAACTGAGATAAATGTATAATATCATATACATACAGTATACATTTACATATAAGTAAATTTTTGATTCATGTGCAGCTGAGAGAACTTATAAATCTACTTCAGATTAAACTGCTTAAACTTAACTTAAGTCATTGTAGCAATTGAAAAATTCAGAAACAACACTTTCACTTGCCAAATTGTCTTAACTGACCTTGAAAAGTCGTTTAGTTTATTGCAACAAAAAAAAAAACATAACTAACAACTTTGGAATGCGCAACAAATGAAAGGTAATTTTGGATAGCTTAAAATAAACGAAAACAAGGAAATGGTAATGAGACACAAGGCATTACTCAGCTGTCGGCTATAGAAAGTTTAGATGATGAAATAAATATGTACAAGTCTGTCACAATACAGTTTTAAACGCTACTGACCTAACTTAACCCCAGTCCACACAAAATTAAGCTAACCTTATCTGAACCTAAAGACTTTAAAGTTCGCTTATCAAATTTGACAGATTTTGAAGTATCTCAACTCAATTAACATTATTATAACTAAAATGATATAAAACAAAAATAAAACAAAAAAATACTTTTCCATTTTTTGAAATTTTTTTTAAACTTGCTAGTTTTTTCCCTTTTTTTGTAGCTTAATTTTTTTGTTTTTTATTTTTAGGTAAGAATGACGTTTAAAAACATATATATGGTATAGCGGTCCGATCTTAAATAGGTTTGTCGACATGTATCTATATTAAACACATAATCGGTAAGTGTGGTGGAGATAAGTCCCAAAAAAATAAAAACTTTCATACTAAAGTCATTCAACCTATGACCACGATATTGTTGAGATCTATGTGAGCACAGTGAGCACAAAGGGTATTTAATATATATATTATATTAATAGATTAATAATAAATATTTGTTTGAGCCACTATATAGCACTTTGCTTTCTGTGTAGTCGAGGCATTTTTATATAAGTCTATATATGATCCCTTCCTCCCGTCTTCGGCTTGAATTTGTTTTTATATCATAATCGAAAGATATAACTGGTACTTTACAACCCGAAAGTGATATCTTTAACATTGGATGATTGCAAGCACTGAAATAAATATGAGTTCGACATGAAAGTTGATCCCTCAGTGTGTACTTTCCACAATGCTGAATAGTTTACTCTGTTTTAACACAGTCCTATCACATTTGGATTTACGTTAGTAAATATGGTATCGTAAATTCCCATATCTAATAACTAAATTACAAAGCTCAACTAACCTTATAGCTTAAATAACTTAAGTTGTTACCTATCTAAAGAGGTCCAAAATGCTATTTACCAAAGTTTATATTCTCTTTACTTAGTTCGTGTTTCATGTGTTCCATTTTAGTTGGCTTTTGTGCATTTCCAAGTATCCCCACTCTTTATGAGCTACAACCACTCTTTCATAACGCCCCTGTTGTGCTTTCAGTCTTTGCATATTTCATGAAGCTCACAATGAGATAGAGATAGAGACAGGGTCACAGAGAAAGAGGAAAACTGCATTCGAAAAATGCGTAATTACCACCTGGGGAACATTAACAAGCTGGACTAACTTAACAACACAGCTGGAGACTTTACCTTCTACATATGTACATACATCTATATAAATACATACTTATGTGCACAGAAAGATAACCTGAAATTTGAATAAAATTTCTGTGGAATTTTCGGGACTTAGTTTACAGTTCAGACAGACTTTGTTATATAAACTTTGTGCGCTCCTTTAAAAGCTTTTATGGAATTGTCAAGTAGTGGTGTTAAGCCTTTTAGGATACCAAGTGCAATAATCAAAATTATAAATGAGAAAGAATGCAACAACCAAAATAATTTAAAAAAAAAAAAAAAATAGTTATTTCTATCCATCAACGATTTTATTAAAGTATATTTCTGATTATACAGTGCTGAATCAAAAGCCGTATTTAGCTGCCTTATTAAGATCTCTTATAAACCTTATGGAATGCAATTTTGGATGCCCTAAACTTTTTAAACTTTTATCATTTCAAGTCATTTATATTGTTCCAAGTTCAAGTTTTGCAAATATAATTTATCTTATTTACATTATATCAACATTTTATATTAAAGTCTTATTTGTCTGGGGATAGAAATAATTTGGGACAGCTGTAATAAATGTTGTAGGCAAAGCCCTTTAAACTTCATTCGAAAGTGAATCGATACAAGAAACAGTATTACAAAACAAAATCGTAAATGTAAATAGAATGTGAAATGATACTGACAATATTATTTATTTGAAATTGAGATTGCCAAAGAAAAGCACTAAATAGAGCAATGACTTATGATGATTCTGAATCGCTCTGTGAGTCTCTGATTAAAATGATTTTACCCCTCAACTTGTTAGCATAAGAGCACACACTCAACAAATGTTCGCCGTTCTTGGTTATTGTTTATGGGGGTTTCTACTTAAATGTAAATACCAACAGTATGAACAGACGACAGAGGACAGACGAAAACCCTGTGAGAGATATGTCATAGACAGTTAGAGCATGAGATAGAGGAGAACATAGATAAATACTCATACTCATATCGTATCAAAAATAGTTTGCAAATTGCCAACAACAGCAATTCGTTCGTCGACTGGTCGACAACAAATTTGTTCATTTCATTTTCATAATATTTGCGTCTATATCTTGGGTAAATATGTATTTAGAGTGTTTTGGCTTCTATGTAGTTGGAATACACATACTACACATACAATGTATGCATACGGAGCTTGTCCACTCGACCAGTCTCTTGATTTATTAAAATGTTTTTCATTGCGTTTGGCACCGAGGGAAATGAGGGGAAGCATTTTTCTATCTGCTTCTATAAAATTTGTAGTAAACATTTCTGCATATTTCTTCGCTGCTGGCCAAGAGGCATTGCTTATAAAATTTAATTTATATTCGTATGATAGGCGATTATAAATAGGTATATATTCAACTTTATTTTTTAATATTCACATTTAGAGGCGGCAACATATTTGTCATTGTCTGTAGGTCAAATATGTTGCAGAGTGATAGAAAGAGAAACATAGATATAGGGAGCATTTAGATAAGTTCTTTATACACTTAAAGCATAGTGTGCTTTAAAAATTTAAGCTTATCAAGTTTATCAAGTTTTCAAGTTGCCAGATAAAAGATTAATTCGAGGCCTTTAAAATGGGGGTATAATAAAAATGTTTAAGTCACGGGATCACTACCCTACCATAGCACACTTTTTTATTAAGTATCGTTATAAGCTACATGATTATTATCATTCTTCCTCGCTCACTAAAACAAATTCAAATTTATCGCCATAATCAGATACGCTAGCAGAATCCAAATCAGAGTTATCGATCTTGGATCTTGAGTTAAAGTTATTATAAGTTTATGTAAATGTAATCAACCAAAAAATTGGCAAAACGTCCGATAACGATTTTACACACTGTTGAAGAGGAAACCCCAAATATGTTCAATACGTGCATACACAAGTATTTAGAATTCCATTGATAAATGCTGATAAATTACTTGTTCAGACAATGATCTAAAGTAAATAGTATAACAAATTCTTCTTTTATTGATCTTCATTTATTTCAAAATATTTAAAGAGGTATGCGAAAATATCAGAATTGAAAGTTTCTTCACCTACTAATTAATCAGAATTGAAAGTTTCTTCACCTATTAATTGGCAATCATGTAAATTTGCACTCGTCGGAGTGCTGATGAGCGCACTTTTGGCCTTTCCATCCGTTTTGCCTCATTGGAGCTTATTGAGGCCATTCAAGAGTTCAACGTGGTCTCTCGATAAATAAGCATCGCTGTCGGGAGTTTCAAGTTCAACAGACGCCAAAAAATCTGCACAAATTTATTTTTCACATTTTCCTTATTCTTCTTCATCTTCTTTTGTTATTTCAATCCATCTGCCTCTCTGTTTATTCTCACACTTATTGTATTGCTCATCACTTTGAACTCTCAACTTTTTTTAATAAGAGAACAAAAATGTGAAATACAACAATTCACTGGGCGTAGCACCCAGTATACAATATGCTGATGACAATTATCAAAGCATTCAATATCGAACGAACAATTCGCAGAGTGGAAAACTTTTAAAGTGGAAACATTTTTTGGCTGTCGGTGCGGCCTTCGTATCTTATGTCAATAAACTTGTCGGTTTTGAAATCCAAATCAATTTTCGGGGCTAAGCAAAAGCAGATAGCAAAAATCAAGAAACACCAAAAAATAAGGAGAGAGCACAAAATAGAAAGAAACAAAGCAAAAGAATCGATTGTGAATCAATTAAACTGTTTGTGTGAGTGTGAGTGTAAATGATTTTTTACAATTTTCCAAATGTCAAATAAATGTGTGCATAAAATGTCAGCCTGGAAATCGAACAGGAAACGGAAACCGAACAAGGCCTGAAGAGTTGGGATGGACCTGGGACAGAATGGTCCCCAACTAGTAGCGTGAATTAAAAGCAAATTTCAATTTTTGCAATGACATTGAATTTTGTCGTTGTTGTTGTTGTTGCAGTTCTTGTTGTTGTTGCCGCTTTTGTTGTAACAAAATTAACTACGAAAGTAATTAAAGACCAAGGGCAGGTCGGAGCAAGGCAGAACAACTTGAGCCCGCAGGGTCTCTCTTCCCCCATTTCCATCTACTTCTCGCTCTTTCTCTCAATCTCTCTCCCTCTCTGTTGGTCACTATGTAAAATGTAAAGGAAATGTGGCCAGGGAGGTCACAAAACAACTTGCGCGCGCACGGAGGCAATTAACGCTACACGCACAAGCGAGGGTTGATTCTAAATATAAGTAAATTGATGTACTACATTTTATATATAACCTTTTTTTTATTATTATTAAAACTTAACGCTGTTTCAATGGTTTAATGTTCGAAACTCAATCAAAATAAGCTTTGCTTTTGAATTTGTGTCACAAAAATTAAACGTACTCATTTCATCAGATTTGCAGACTAACTTTGATATTAGAAAATAATAATCTAACTTGAACAGTTTAACTTAAAAGCCTAAAAGCTCATATGTATTTTTTAACCTTCCATAAGTTCTGAGTGCCTAAAACCGAACTGCTTCACAATATAATATCCACTCAGTATATTTCATTTGGTTACGTTTAGTTGAGTAACAATAAAGCAGCCCTCGCTTAGGCTATAGCTGAAGCTTCCACGCAAGAGCACCGTTGGCGCACAATTTCTGTGCTGCAATAAAATAAAATTAAAATTTGAAACAACAGTGAGAGGGCAACAACAACAGCAACTGTCAGGCAAAAGGAAGCTGTTGCTTTCCCCGCATTTTCTCCCCACACACTCACTGAGTGCACTTGTGTGTGTGTGTGGGAAACACAGCTGAGTTCATTCGCAAGCATCGTCATTCATCGTCATCATTTCTGTTTCACACCCCCTTTCATCTCCGCTTTTCTCACCCACTTTTTGTTGTTTTACTTCTCTCTTTTCTCTGCTGCTTTTGTTTTTTTCTCTCATTTTACTGGTAATTATGATAAGACAGTAATTACATTTATCTGTTGCTGGCAGCAAAAAAAAAGCGAGAGAAAAACTCAACAATGCTCAAGAGCGCGTGGGACGCGCATTACGCTGCGTATGCGTAATATGTATTATTATTATTATTATGTATACGCCTCGTGTGCAAGGTAAACTCAGTGAATATTGCTAAAACTAAACTATTGCGCAAATGGCCTTCACTTACACTATTCTGTGTATCATAGTAAAGCTTATCTATGTGCAGCTCTTACACAATTTCAGTCAGTGCGTAGTTTGATATTTATAGCAAAAAGATCGTTTACAACAATCAATCATTTCAATACGTAATACGCAAATGTAATTAAAAAAGGCCAACAAGAACAACAACAGCTACACAAATAGCAGCACACAAAAAGATGCATAGGAAAAATGATGATAACTAATGAGTTACACTGTACAGCACGATAAACAGACATTTTCCTATTCACAACTGTACCAATTGAAATGGATGAGTTTTAAGACAATATCAAATTTACTTAAGTGAGTTTTGCTTAAAGATATCTATAAGTTTCAGACAAATCTGTAATAATTATATTGCAACAAAAATATTTTGATTTCTAGAAATTATTTTTATTTATAAATGCTGCAGTACAATTTTAAATGTTTATTATACCTATCATATATGGTTTTTGATTGTTTGTCTGGCTATAGCTTTAATTGTGATTAGGATAAGAAAACACACTGTTTTAACTATCACTCATACGCTATGGTGTCCCATACTAACTTTATCAAATAAAGTAAAATTACAATATTGAATATGCAGTTCTCTGGGTTGACCAGTGTATTAAATAAACAGCCAACCAGAGAACAACAAATAATTAATCAATAATTACGCTTTGCGTGTATCATTTGACTGAAGGAGATCTGAGAGAAGAGGAAAAGGCAAAGGGAGAGCAATAACAAACAACAAAAACAAAAAGAGAGGGCATGACAAAAAAAAAACAGTTCAATTAATTTACTGGCAAGCACCTGCTTTACCATTTGGTTGCACGCAGACAGACAGACAGACAGACCGCGCCCCCACCTACTGAACTTCCCTTCGTGCCCCACCCCTTCGGGCCACCCATTGACTAATGTGAACGCAACAACAAATTATTATTGATTACATGTCATTTGTATTGAATTGTTGTCATGGTGGGGAAGAGGGGAATTTACAGAAGCAGAGAGCAAAGCTTCTAACAAATTCAATTAGGCAGACGACTCACTGCGAACTACAGCTAAAATATAACTGTAACTGAGTGCTATAGCCATTACAAATACTAGAATCAGAAAGAGAGAAAAAGAAAAAGAAGCAAACATCAATAAAAACTTGTACATGGCTCGCTCATTCTCTCTTTCTTTTTCTCTTGTCTGACGTGTTTGTTAACAGGCCAAAAACTGAATGCATTATGTAATGCCTAGAAAAGAAACACGAATAATAATAAACAAAAAAAAAAGCACTAAAATGTTGTTTGCAGGGGTGCATAATCTTAACCCATTTCACAGACAAAACAACATTAAAAACAAAACACAAAAGCAGCAACTAAAATCCAGAGAGTCCAGTAAATGACGATGTCGACCTGCATTATTTTCTATACTGCATAATTGAATGCCATAAATGTCTTTGTTTGTTGCTAGTTCTTATCAAGAATCGCAAAGTTCGTGTTGCTGTTCTTGTTTTTTGTTTTGATAGTTTCATGATTTTGTTGATAAGACTCAATTAGAAGGAGATGGAGTAAACACTTGCTTGCTATTTGTCAATTACTTTAATTCTGAGAATTTGCCATTTGTTATCAATCATTTTTGCGTCACAACGTTTCCAAGACTTAAAATAGAGAGTGCGAAAAGGAGGAGGAGGGGAACTTGTTCGCACTGCTTTCTGCTTTCAAAGTGGCAACTGCTTACAATTGAGTTACGAAGCAAGCAACTTAAGATACATATATGATTTACATATGGATACTCCCACCTACCCTGTAAACAAAAGACGCACACGTAACATGCAAAAAATAAAATGAAGCTAAAGCAAATTTTCAATTTTCAATTTTCATTGTATGCGCCTTTTTCATGTTCAATTCTATTTCATTTGCTCATAAATTCTGAATGAAAATTGCATGGCACTGAAAAATGTATAAGCCGAAGCGACAGAGACTGAGACAGAGGCAGAGGCAGAGGCAGAGAGGCAGAAACAGAAACAGCGAACGACGCTGCCGGGCAGAGGTTGGATAAGGTGTGCGCACGATAAAACGAGATAGAGACAAAGTGAAAGAGAGAAAGAGAGGGCGAGTGAGTGAGTGGGAGAGGTGTAAAGCGAACGGACAGAAGGCAATGCAAAAC
This sequence comes from Drosophila tripunctata, assembly GCA_035047385.1. Lineage (NCBI taxonomy): Eukaryota > Metazoa > Arthropoda > Insecta > Diptera > Drosophilidae > Drosophila > Drosophila tripunctata. Next base: position 416,881 of record JAWNPS010000165.1, read on the forward strand.
GAGCAAAAAGTACGCGTTTTATCTCTCGGATACACACAGACACACACACACATACACCAGCAAAACAAATAGCGGCTACAATTTGAAAGCAAAAACGACAAAAGCAAACAAAAAAGAAAAAACAATATACCAACAACAAAAATAATTGCAAAAACGAACACAAAAAAAAAAATTAAAACGGGCGCAACATGGCGACGACGACGTGTGCGTTATTTAAATGATGATTTTGTTGCTGCCTCTTGTTGTTTTTATTTTTTTTATTTTTATTTTTGTTGCTGCTGCTGCTGTCTCAATTTAAATGTATTTTGTTTGGCCTGCATTCGCACAGAGAGAGAGAGAGAGACAGAGAGAGACTCAAAATTAAACTCGTTTTCATACTCAAAAGCACAGAGATATTTTGCAAAAAATAAGAAGCAACAAATAACAAAATAAAGATACACACATGTATACAAAAAAAAAAGAAATAATTTATTCTTGTTGCGTATGAACACGAAACGATACGATACGAAGCGATATGAAACGAAAATAAACGCAAGTAACTAAATAACATTTGTTCAGCTTTTCATGCAGTGTGCATTGCTCATACGTCACATTGACACAGCGCGTTAAGAATTAATTATGAATGCGAATACCCTTGACAGCAAACAACAGCAACAACAACAACAGCAACAACACAAACAAGAGAATCGCACAGAAAAGAAGACTTTAAAAGAGAGTCAGCAAATAATACGTGTAACTGTGTCATCTATGAATCTTCAGTAAAGTTGGAAAATTACCGTTGGAAAAGTACTATAAACATTAAATTAAACTTATCATTATTGTACTAACAAATTCCACAAATATTATATTTTGATTATTATAAATAACGCAAAATGTGACTCTCGTTAACATAATTCGATTACTGTTAACACAACAGACTAAGAGACGTTTAAAATGTTAAGAGTTTAGAGTTTTAGATTAAAAGATTAGCATTTGCAATATTTTTGCATTATGTATTATGAAAGTTAATTAAAATTAATTACTAAACACAGAATGTTAAGCGCTTTACAGCAAAAACTTTTAATACAAATTATTTATAATACACACATTATATACATTATACAAATGTACATTAAAGATGAAGAACTATCGCGACTCTATCGATAGAAGTTTCTTACGTTGAAAATTTTTACTAACTTATCTAAGCTATTTTTCGCTATCGTAGATTATCGATGGCTTGAAATACACTACCATCCAATATTTATCTCCACCTCTTATCTAACATAAGCATAATAATGAGAAAGATATTCTAAAAGTTTAATAGCAACTTTTACAGAATGATATGAGAGTAACTTTTTAATTGATTTTTATTAGAGTATAACATTGTCGTCGTTTTGTCTCATCTTGTTGTTAATTAATTATAATGCACGCTACTGTACCCCTGTATATGTTGCTTATAATTGTGCCTATTATTTTTGCAGTTACTGTCATTATTTTAGCTGTTTTTCTGTTGTTAATCTTGTTATTGTGGTTGTTAGCTGCATGTATATAGTAGTTGCTAGTATGTAGTTGTATGTTGTTGTTTTTGTTGTTGTTGTTGTTGCTGTGGTTGTTGTTGTTATTATTGCAGCGAGTGCGTGTTTGCAAGTTGATTTGAGGGCACTGTTACAAGGCTGCCCGGCCAACTCGGTCTCAGTCAGTCTGTCTGTCTGTCTGTCTGTCTGTCTGTCTTTATGTCGGATTACCCCCCAGTTGGCCAGACAGCAGCAGTGTCTCGAAGCGTTGGCAGTTGCATTTCTGCTTTAGATTTATGTGGCGCGATTATTTCGCTGGTTGCATCTAAACTTGGTCGAGCTGTTTATTGGAGCGACACAAATGTGCGCAAACGAATTTCGTTCAAGTTCTAAACAAGTTTTTGATCACTATTATTGTTTGCTTGTTTGTATTGAGAGAGGCATCCAACAGCGATTTGAACTTTAGGCAATCGCTCAACCAAGAACTATGTGCATGCCCAGTTACCACCCCACTAACTAATTTGATAGTTCCGCACACTTTAGCAAAATGTCAAGAAGCATAACAGAAATTGCATAAATTATAGAGCAATTTGTTTAAATTATAACAAAGATAGTTCAATGTAAAGTTAAAAAATCGTCAAATAGATAAATTACTTGTTAACTCTCTATTCATAAATAGTATTAATAAAATATTTAAAAGAAATATATACGAATTATCGCAATCTAAGATGTAATCTAAGAATAGGTGAATAGTACTAGTTAATCTTTGTTAAACTCGTTCTATTATAAAAAATTAAATTTTTACAAATAAAACAACATTACACTTAATGTGCCGCTTTAAAAGTTATTGGGTGAATGCCTAAAGAAAATCCCATTTGAGAACACCCTTTTTTGTATAAAGAAATTGCAAAATTCATAATACTTTCCACTGTCATTGTATTGATTCAAAAGAACTTCAGACATACATACATATATATATATTGAAAGCCCTAAAGCCACTTCTTAGTCAAAACTATGCCAACTGCACCGACAAGCGATGGAATATTCATTGAGCACTCTTTGGGCTGTGTAAATAGTTATAGACAATGCTTATGTGCTAGTACCCAGGACTATCGTTAATAATTGCCCCAGTCTTAAAAAAATGATTGATGGCTTCTTTCTGTTGACTTTGTCCATTCTTTTTGGTTTCTTTTGCTATTTTTTTTGGCGAGTCAAATTGAAGACAAACATTAATTAGTGCCAATAAAAACTGAGCAAGAAAAGTGTCGCAAGACAATTTGACAGAAACATCATAAAAATGCTTGAGCCCAAAGGTCAGGCAAGGTCATGGTCACAGATTACGGAATGCAGCAAATTTCTGAATATATTTCTCTGTACCACGCATACATACATACATATATTTCCACACAGATTTTTCTCTATGGTGAGAAGGTCAGCAAAAAAAACTCGTCTGTTTAGTTTTTTTGTGTAGCATTCTAATGACTACCCACGCTTCACCGTGTACATTTTTTATGTAATTATAAATTTTTTCATATTTTGTTTGGGCTTTATGCGCCCGTTACACGCAGCGAACGCCTTTAATTTATTATAATATTAATAATAGCGTCTTGGCTTTGATATAATTAAAACTATATAGGAAAAAAGAATAATATATTTGCTAATGTCCTAAGAACACGCAAAGGAGACTGAAACAAAACACAATGCAATTGTTCAGCGTACTTAACTAGCAGATACCCTGTAAATAAATGCTACACAAGAGCTAACAGTACAATTTTTAGATTTCGAAACCTAACTATGATAAACATTTGGTATAACAAATGTACATTATGCTTTGTTTTTACATAATACAGGGTATAACAATTTGTAACTGCACAGCAAAAGCATAAAATTACTTATATAATATATTAATTTATTTGTTCTTGTTTGTATTTTTTATTTAGTTTCTAGGGCTTGACATTATTTATGCTTGGAAGAGCTTCAAACACACAGAAAAACCTACTTCCAAGGTAACCAAATGGGTCAAGTGTGTGTATATACATACATATATATTCTATATATCTATCTATTGGAATTAATTCGCCACTGAGTTGACTTGGCTAAACATAAAGTTCAATGCGAAGCGTGGGTGTACCTCTATGTTTTTTATGGCTGGTCTAGATTTGGAATGAAGTGGGTGGACATTTCAACCTGCAAGAGGAATTCCGAGCACGCAATACTCCAAACTTTTAATAAAGTTAAAGAAACAAAATAAGGTGAAAAGCGCAAAAAAAATTGTATAAATAGAAAAATATTTTAGAAAAATTCCACTGGCCGATGACAAGATGATAAAATTAAACGAAGAAATTACTTAAAATGTTGCCATAAAGAAAGGTTTGCAAAAGTCACATTAAGTGTTTGAATTTTAGATTTGAGATGGAAAATTAAAACCTTAACTACATTTTTTTAGTCAACTAAAGAAATTTTTGTTATTTTCTTATTCCCAAGGTTTCTGTCTGACTCCTAACGTGAATTTGTACTGACTGGCATTTTATCTGTAATCATTGTACACCAAATTATTATCAGCAAACGTGTTGATTTAGACCATAGTACAATGGGTCTGACAATTTGCAGCAAAAACAAGTTTGGTATTGTTTTTATTTGGCCGTGAAAAAGTGGTTAGGCTTTTTAAAGGACTAAACGGAATACTTAATTTTCAATCCAAGTTGGTCTTTTTTGGGAAATAATCCAAAAAAATATAGAAATTTATTTTGATACTTAAAAATTTATCCTTAATAAGTTGTACCTAAAAATGGTAGAAGATACATTGAGAATTTCAGGGCTAATCTAAAAACAAGAAAGAAATTGTCAGTCGGGCATGCCGACCGTGTAATACCCTCTGAGCTTCGTTTCTAATTATATGAGTTTAAATTGGAGTAGCTGCTGCAAGAACTTAACATGCACACATTATTGTGTGTCTGTCTCGCTCGCACGTTTTTCGTTTTCGTTGCTTATGTGCACAGCGCAGTGCAATGCATGTGGCTATGCCTTGCTTGAAACGAACGATTTTCGTTGTATGAAAAACTTTTTTATTTATAGTCCGATTTTGATGAAATTTTCACAATCGTTTGATATTATTTGTCTTCAAATATATTCTAAGTTACAAAACGTTATGTTAAGAAATAAGTGTCATGTCACGGCATGCAAAGTTACAACGCAATTGTGCTTTTGGTGGGCGAAGGGGGCGTGGCATCCAAAAAATGTTGATGGCATTGTCTTTATATTGCATCTAGCAACCTGCATGCCAAAACTGGTGACCCTAGGTGTTATAGTTACCGAGATATTCGCCAAAAACATGTATTTTTTCCGAGGTAGGTCTAGTTTTTCGCTTATTGTGGGCGAACGGGGCGTGGCATCGAAAAAAAAAAAAGATTCTTGTATTGACTGACTAAATATGTGGTCGATACTGACCAAAACGGATATTGTAGCTCTTACCATCTCTGAGATCTGTTTGTTCATACGGACAGACGGACAGACGCACAGACGGACAGACGGCCATGGCTATATCGACTCGGCTTGTGATGCTGATCAAGAATATATATACTTTATGGGGTCTGCCACGCCTCCTTCTGCCTGTTACATACTTCTGACAAACCCAATATACCCCTCAGAGGGTATAATAAATATGTCTATTTCGCTAATCATTACTTTTATATATTTTGTATATCAAAGTCTATGTAATTTTTCCCATAGTGCTCAGTAAAATATTGTTTCTGTTTCTGCTGGATGACTGGAATATAAGCTAAGTTCCTTATTCTGACAGTTACGAGTATTATCTCGAACGGAGTTCCCCAGCAACTGTAAATGATTCAGTTAAGTCCATTGAATTTTAAATTGGACTTGAGTAAAAGCACGTACTAGGAATTATTTCAATAGAAAATTAGAAAAAAACATGTGCTCCACATGTGGGGCCAACACATTCAGGTTGCCAAAGTTTTCAGGCACTTCATCCACATACCAGAAGGCCTTACCGAATACCAAGAAATTCAAGTCATTCACTGACAGCTGCAACGAGTCAAACTAATTAAAAGAATGACCGACACGCGTAGAAAGAGAGTGCTATAATAAAAGACAGAGAGGGGTATAAAGACGGGAAGATGAATCTGTCTAAAGCAGAAACAGAACTGTTAGTCTTGATGAACTGTCTTGTGAATGGGGGGATGCTTTGTTTAATCAACTCCAAGCCGTTGGCCAAACAAACAACAATCAATCTTCACACCCTATGGAATAGTACGCTGATCAAGCAAATTGCATACAAAGCAAAAAAATATATAGTATATTGTATTGTTTTTGGCATTTTTTGGACAATAATCGAAAATTATTATCAAAAGAAAGAGCAGAGAGAATAGTAATGCGATGAACCAGAAAACAGAGTTTAGAAATAATTTTAGAAATTATGTTTACTTTCAACAAAATATTTATAATAATATATATGTATATGTGTAGATATACATATATATACCAGCCGTGTAAAGTGTCCATTTTTAATCTTATCAACTAAAGTTACTTTGAGTTACATTGTGACTGATTGTATATCGGCGTTAACGTATATATTTCAATTGGCCGTAATACAAAAATCGATATTTTTACTATCGACACACATATATAATTATCAAAGCTTTTCAGTAATCATTTATAATTGGTGCTTCATCTTATCAATTCTTTCAGTACATTTTTATTAATCTCCATTGATCACAATTCAATCCAATTAAATATTTTACTATCAACGCGAACTGAGGTAAATTGATATACAAATAAAAAAAAAAAAGAAACCGTAATATACCCTGTAATTTTTCATATGGGTAGTTTAATTTAGTTTTTTAATAATCTGCCATTTAAATTGAAAAACTCTTTGAACGATTTTAATGTACCCTGGAAACAAAATGGTTACAGTGAGAACTGAGCCATGATTATTTAGAGTATAGAGCTTGTACTGACAGCAGACTGACTAATACTAACTAACTACAGTGCTGTCTGAGTACAGTGAACTAATTTTTGCACGGCCTGTTCTCAGTATCAAGTTTGTGCACTTAACCAAGACTTAAATTGGTTAAGCAGCAAAAAGCTTTATTTTTTGAGTAAATCATTAACAAAATTTTTGCTTGTAATGGAAGGGTCACTATACCCAGACAGCACTGTATTTAGAAAAAATGTATTTAATCTTGCAACCCTGCAGCTCCTACGCTTTTGTTTTCTGCTTTTTCATTTTAATGGTGAACCGAAATGAAATTTACAGGTAAGTCTCAGATATACATATGTATGTATATTCTCTAGAGTCTAGACCCTCTATCAATTTGAACAACGTAGCTTATTACATGCTAAATGCTTAACTCATTTATGCAAAAAGGTTTTTTTTGCTGATTGTGGGCGATGTGGACATGGTATCAAAAACAAGAAAGAAACTGTCAGTCGGGCATGCCGACCGTGTAATACCCTCTGAGCTTCGTTTCCAATTATATGAGTTCATTTTGCACTGCTTACAAGCAGTGCACTGCGTAAATTTTATACACACAAGCAGTGCACTGAGTAAGTTTTAAATACACGAGCACTGCTTGTAAACACTGCAACGTAAACGAAAGCATAGTTACCCAGATATTCGCCAAAAACATGTATTTTTTACTAGGTATGTCTGGTTTTTCGCTTATTGTGGGCCAATGGGGCGTGGCATCAAAGAAAGGAAACAAACTTGTATTGACTGACTAAATATGTGGTCGATACTGACCAAGTTTGAACTTGTAGCTCTTACCATCTCTGAGATCCTTTCGTTCATACGGACGGACAGACGGACAGAGGGACAGACGGACATGGCTATATCGACTCGGCTGTTGATGCTGATCAAGAATATATATACTTTATGGGGTCTGCCACGCCTCCTTCTGTCTGTTACATACAAATCGCCCTCTGACAAACCCAATATACCCCTCAGAGGGTATAAAAATAAAACAATAGTGCCATTCCTGCAGAATTATAGGGACTACATGCGATAGAATTTTGATTCAATCTCTTACCATCCTGAGATGGTTTCGTTTACTCGGACTGACGGCCCAAAAAGTTGACACTATATATGGATATAAAATACATATATCAAAAACTTTCAAGAGTATGAACAAATAAGAAGTTTTAAATGTCAAATTTAAGCAAAACTTTGAATTCTTACTGCAAAATCCTATTGAATCAAAATCCTACATTGACAAGCTGTCCGCTTTTCGATTTTGGAATTCCAAAAGTTTAATAAGTTTTATTTTAAATGCACTTCAAATTGTAATCCAAGGTGCTTTACGATATATGATTTTGGTAAAGAAAAATGAGAATCCACCCCACAATGCAGCATTCGATGGTTAATGGTGTTTATATACTATCGATATACAAACTATTGAATAAGTATACTTACAATTGTGTTATTTGTTGTTTTGGGGTATAAGAAATCCAATTTGGTATCTAGATGATGGTGTGTTTATATGGTAAGTATATGCCCAGCTAGACGCAAGTAGATGTAATAGTTTCAGTTGTATTTTTAGTTGTAGTTGTAGTTGTAGTTGTAGTACTAGTAGTAAGTAGTAGACATATAGACGAGACGACAACAACGACGATGATGGTAACGAAGGTGACGAGAATGCGACAGACTTGTGCATCTTCTAGAATTCAGCAAACTCCTTGGCGCACTTTTCGGTACTAGAAATTCGCAGAGCCTCCTCCTCGTAATCATCGAAATTACTTGTATCGCCGGGACCTTTACACCGCGGTATGAACGGCGCTTCGATTTTCTTTTGGAAGATCGCAATCCAGTCCGTGGAGGCGAACCATTTCTGATTCTTAATATCATTAACGCCCGCTTTCAGATTGCCATAGCGCTTGGTCAGATCCACTTGCAAAAGGTTGCGCAACAGATCCTTTAGATCAGAGCCAAAATGCGAGGGGAACCGCACTTTGCCCGACACAATCTTCTCATAGATCTGTATGGGTTGATCGGCAAAGAATGGCGGATAACCGGCAGCCATTTCATAGACCAAAACGCCCAACGCCCACCAATCGACGGCCTTGTTGTAGCCCTTGGACAAGATGATTTCCGGTGCCAAATATTCGGGTGTGCCGCATAGCGTCCAGGTGCGACCCTTGACACGTTTGGCAAAACCAAAATCGGTTACCTTCAAATAGCCCTGCGAGTCAATCAACAGATTCTCTGGCTTCAGATCACGATAGATTAGATCCAGATAATGCAGATACTCAAAGGCGAGCACAATCTGTGCCGCATAGAACCGCGAATGCGGCTCCGAGAAGCGTCCGACTTTGCGAAGATGCGAGAACATCTCACCGCCTGGCACATACTCAAGAACCATATAGAGATTGGAGTTGTCCTTGAAGTGATATCGAAGCGACACAAGAAATGGAAACTGTATGGCCTGCAGGATTCGTTTCTCATTGAGCGTATGCTCCACCTGCTTCAGCTTGACCACCTTCTGCTTATCCAATATCTTCATGGCATAATAGTCTTTTGTTGGCTTATGCTGTACGATCATCACACGGCCAAATGAACCCGTGCCCAGCGTTTTAATGCGCTCGAAATCGTCAAGGGCAGCGGTATTGGTTGGATTGCGACGCCACTTGTCCTCAAACTCCTCTTTGGCCTGCTCCAAGAACTCCTTAACCGTTTCGGCGGCATCCACCTTTTTATTGGATGTGGTTGCGTTATTTCCCATTTTCGAAATCGTTCCCGTCAACGAAGACAAACGAAATGTGGCGCTGGCTGAGACTTGAGCTTGCGATGAGTTGCTGTTACTGTTACTGTTGCTGTTAATGTTACTGTTACTGTTAGCGTTAGCGTTGTTTCCTGCCTCCACAGGCTCGGTTTTTGTTGTTGCCGCTTCTGTTGTTGTTGCTGTTGCTGTTGCTGTTGCTGCACCAACAGATGCTGCTGCTGCTGATGTTGTTGTTGTGGTCGGCGGTGTTATTCTGTGGCTAGCGGCGGCTGCTTCCTGCTGTCCTCCCCCTGCACCACCGCCTTCCTCCTCGTTGCTGTGCTGCTGCTGTAACTTGCCCTCTGATCCACTGCCGCTGCCGCTTGCCGTCCCTGAACTATGATGGGATTTTTTCTTTTTTAGAAATTGTAAAATGGATTTAGCTATTTTGCCGAGTTTATCAACAACGGTGTAAAGGAAATTTTAGCAGCTTTTTGCTTTTGCAGCAAAGCGCAACTTTTTTTCCACTGCTTCTTGTTGGGTGTTTTGTTGTTGCTATTGCTATTGCTTTTGTTGTTGTTGTTTTTAGCTAGCTTTTTTTAGCTTTTTGTTTGCTTTTGCTTTTTATGTATTTTATTTTTGGGATTAGTGGAAGCTGTGGCTGCTGCTGCTGCTGGCTGTTGGCTGCTCTTGTTGTTGTTGTTGCAGTTTTATGTTTTTTTAAACTTTTTTCTTGTATTTAACACTAGTTTTACACTTTAAACTTAAACTAACATTTGGTTTTAACACTTGCAAATATATGTATATATATATATTTTTCTTCTTTCTTCTTTTTTTTTTGTTGTTGTTGTTTTGTTTTGTTATTCTTTCCGCTTTTTTTTTTTTGTTATAATTTGTAAATTACTTTTATTTTTGCTGCAAAGACAAAATTGAAAAGAAACGAAAAAATATCGAAAAATTAGCAAAGAATTTGTGACATATTTCTATGTTAAAAAAATGTTAGCACAAAGTTTCAATATTTCGCACAACGTTGCCATACTGTTTATTTTTTGGCTATATGTTTATATATTTACATATTTATTTTGCTTTTCTTCTATTCAGTGTCTTTGCGATGTGTTGGAAATTTTGTATTATTGCTTTTGCTTTTTGCTTTGCTTTTGTGAGTTTGAGTTCGATAAATCAAGCAATTTGCATTAATAAACACGATGGAAAAAATCAAAGCACAATTCGTTAAAAGAAAAAGAACTAAAAACAAAAGCAAAAAAAGAATAAAAAAAACTGGCGATGATCGTGTCAAGTGTCGAAACAGCTGATCATTATCGTGTGTATAGTGCGTGCTCACTCGCACTCACATCGAAGTGTAGTTGGCATCTCAGCTACCAACAATTTGAGATAAAGCATTCTAAATTAGTTATTAAATGTTTGCCTGTCTGTTAGCTTTGCGTTTTGCTTTTGCGTTTTGCGTTTTGCTTTTGCGTTTTGCTTTTGCACTTGTTTTATTTTCGCAGTTGCTTTTGCTTTTGCTTTTACTTTATGTACACGCGTATGTATGTACATATGTTTGTATGTATGTATGGGGCTCTCTGCATCTGTATGTGTGTGTGTGTGTGTGTGTGTGTATATGCTTGTGTGTATCTGTCGATGTGTGCGTTTCTGGTTGAACTTTTTTACACTCTGCTTCTTCTCTACACTTTGCTTTGTCGTTTGTGTTGTTGTTGTTGTTGTTTTTATTTAAATTTAAATTAGAAAAATTAGAATTTTTTCATTACATTTTTATGCCTCGTATTTTTATGCATAAAAAATGTTAAAACAAACACACATACACATACACATGCACACGCATACGCATACGCATACATACACACACAAACACAGATTGAATAATCGATTTTACTACACACACACTCTCAAAAGGGCTTTTAATTTCGAGGTAATATACCTTTTTTTTCGACTAATTCTATGTTTCTAGTAATTGTAAACACATCTAGAAATTTTTTCAATTTTTTGCATGAATTATTTTTTGGATTTTGCACTTTATATTTTTGTTGCTTAGATTTAAAATACCCGCATTAACCGCCGAAAAACCCGACCACACGCGTCAACAGCAAGATATACAATAACAGTTTTGCCTAACAGCTGTTAACGTAGCTGAACGATGTTAACAAGTGCTGTTGTCAACAGTTGTATGGGTAACATGTGAAAATACGAAACAAAGAGAGTGCATAAGAGCGAGAGCACAGTATAGTAGGGTCAAAATACCACAATAACTATCGATACACTCGTAATTTATTCGTTTTCCACATTAACGGACTTATCGAATATTGAAGCAAATAAAAATAACAATGTGAAGTTTCACTAGAATTTACTTTATTTGAAAACAAATTTAAAAAATGTAATGTCAAGTTCTATATGACTAGATAAATACGCAATCGCAGTGAACATTAAAGTATTTTTTGGTATTTTTTTTTATCGATTTGACTTTGGTATTTAATCGCAAGCAGCATCAGGCACAGCGATCTGCTGGCAGTCAGTCTAATCGAAATCGTAAATAAAACAAACTAAATACATATACATATTTATTAATAAGCAGTCTAAATATGGAAAACAACTGTAGGGTCTGTGCAAAATCCAACATTAGTCTAATGGACATGTTTTCCAAACTTGATCCGGGCGGACCCAGTCCGGCAGAAATGATAGTCGAATGCATTGATCCCAAATTGCATTTCGATGATCCATTTCCAAATAAAATATGCTTAGTCTGCGTCGTAGTCACCCAAAAAGCATTTAAACTTATCCAGAAATACAAACAGAGCCAACAGTACTTTTCCCAGCTCTTGAACATGGATAAAATCAGTGAGAACGCAATGTGTGAACAAGAGTCGAACAATGAAATCAAAACAGAAGTGAAACTGGAACCAGAGGAGCCGATTGAGGGAGTTGCGACTGAGGAGGAAACAATGGCGGATTTGCAATTTGAAGTGGTGGAATTCAAATTGGAGGAGTCTGTCAGCAATTTGGATAATTCGAATATGGCATACGAGTTCTCAGCAAACCACGCGAAACTTTTACCTAATCGGATAAGTCGATTTATGGAGGGATTGACGCATTTCTGTGACACTTGTGCCCGAGGATTCCCCAACAACAGAAAACTAATCCAGCACTCTCTGGAGCATTTCAACTACGATAAGCATCAGTGTCCATATTGTAATAAAATCTATCAGACCCGCTCCGGACTCCATAACCACGTCGTCGTACACGCGGGAGAGACGCCCCACCAATGTCCCCACTGCCCAGTAGCCTTCGTCCACAAGGAGACACTGCGCAGACATCTTACCGATCATTCGGATGAATACACTTTCTCCTGCTCCAAATGCGATAGAAGATTCGTAAAAGATTCGCAATTAAATTATCACATGCGCAGTCACAGTCGCCAGCATTACCAGTGCGACTTCTGTCCAAAGAAGTTCAGATCGAGGGAGTTGCTAAAAAAGCACATTCGTGTTCACTCCCTCTCGCGCCCGTTCCACTGTCCCCACTGTCCAAATCGTTTCTTTAAGAATTTGCAGCTGCAGAATCACATTGCTATTCATAAGAACGAACGTCGGTTGAAATGCAATGATTGTTCGAGAACATATAACACAATTAGTGAACTAAATCACCATGTACGCTTCAAGTGCGAGGTGCCGAAAAATACCGAGGTGGAAACGGCACATTCGATACAGACTAGACTGAATTCTAGCCGCGCTGATCAGATAGCAGAATCGGAAGAACCCAAGTTCGATTTGGTTTAATTAGGGACAATAATAGCATTGTATACTCTGAAGTATTTTTTAGTAGTAGTAAAAGTTCTTTAATAAACTACCTAAAATTGCAAAAAACTAAAACAACAAATGTTTTATTCTATATTAAAGCCGATATGTATGTATGTGTTCAATTCGTTCATTCAATAAAGCATTTGTTCTTCCATAGTTCACGGCACTGCGCAACCACTGATGTCATTTCAGCTTTTATCCCGCCAGATCTGGCTGTTTTGAAAATGCGATTGCGGGAAAAATTTGAAAACAGCGGGCAGCGGGAATTCTAGCTTTTTTAGAAAATTAAAAAAAAATTGTTTACATTACTTTTTCGTAATATTATGAGTTGTTTCTTTCGTGTTTGACGATCGAAAATATATTTTTATTGGTTAAGTATCGATATTTACTTCTATCGAATAATTTTTAATAATAATTCATACCTTTGTATATTGATGCGTCTTCCATCACCAACACTGTGAAACTTGTTTGACAAATAATTAAAAATTGACGATGGCGAAGGAAGTATAGAAACATAAAGTACAAGATGTGTGGCTGCAAAACAAGTAGTTTAGGTAGTGACTGAGGAAAAATCCCACAGATTTACCTCAGGTGTATATAAATTTTATTTTCGATTTGCGAGCACTCGGCGCTTCAGCTTTTTTTTCAGCTGTTTTTGCCGGGGATTCAGCGGTTTTTAGCCGTTTTTTTCGTCAAACTAGCTGTTTTTGCTAAAAAAAAAAAATGGCATCACTGTGCGCAACTAAACATTTTACATATATGTAAATACGCAATCGCAGTAAACAATAAGGTATTTTTTGTATTTTTTTATCGATTTGAATTTGGTATTTAATCGCAAGCGCTGCGTTCTGCTGACTGGCAGTCTGAAATCGTAATCGTTATCGTGGAGTCGTATTAAAACAAACAAACTAACTATATTTGTTAGTAAGCAGTTTAAATATGGAAAACAACTGTAGGGTCTGTGCAAAATACGACATTAGTCTTAGGGACATGTTCTCCAAACCTGATCTGGCCGGACTCAGTCCGGCAGAAATGCTAATTGAATGCATTGATCCCAAATTGCACCGGGATGATCCATTTCCAAATAAAATATGCGTAGTCTGCGTCGTTGCCACACAAAAAGCATTTGAACTTAATCAGAAATATCAGAAGAGTCAACAGCACTTTACCAAGCTCTTAAACATGGATAAAGACAGTGTGAACTTGCTGTGTGAACAAGAGTCGAACAATGAAATCAGAACAGAAGTGAAACTGGAACCAGAGGAGGCGATTGAGGGAACGGAAATTGAAGGAACTGCTATTGAGATGGAAACAAGGGCAAGTTTGAAATATGAAGAGGAGGATCTCAAATTGGAGGAGCCTGCCAGCAAGTTTGATAATTCGAAAATGGCATACGAGTTCACTGTTAACCACACAAAGTTTACACCCGAGCGGATAAGTAAATTTATGCAGGGATTAACGCATTTCTGTGACACTTGTGACCAAGGATTTCCCAACAACATGAAACTGCTCCAGCACTCTCTACAACATTTCAACTTCGATAAGCATCAGTGTCCATATTGTAATAAAATCTTACAGTCCCGCGTCGGACTCCATAACCACGTCGTCATACACGCGGGAGAGAAGCCCCACAAATGTCCCCACTGCCCAGCAGCCTTCCTCCATAAAACGTCGCTGCGCAGTCATCTTGTCACCCACACGAATGAACATGCGTTCTCCTGTTCCGAATGCGATAAAAGATTCGTATGGCATTCGCAATTAAGGCATCACATGCGCAAACACGCTGGAGAGCGTTACCAGTGCGGCTTCTGTCCAAAGAAGTTCAGGTCGAATGATTTGCTGAAAAGGCACAAACGTATTCATTCCCTCAAGCGCCCATTTGACTGTCCGCACTGTCCAAACCGTTTCTTGACGAAGTTGTCGCAGCACGAACACATTGCTGCGCATAAAAACGAACGTCCGTTCAAATGCAACGATTGTTCGAGTACATATAACTCGTACAATGAGCTGAAACAACATGTACGCTTTAGGTGCGAGGGGCTGAAGAATATCAAGGTGGAAACGACACATTCAATACCAACAAGGCTGAATTCCAGCCGTGGCGATCTGATAACAGATTCGGTAGAATACAAGTCTGATTTAGTTTAATCAGGAATAATGGCATTGTATACAATGAAGTATTATTTCTGTTGTGTTATAGAAATTGTAGTAAAAGTTCGTTAATAAACTATCTAAAGTAGCAAAAAAAAAAATGAAACCAACAAATGTAATTTTATGTCAATGCAATATGTGTATGTTTGATTCGCTCATAAATCAATAATTAGTTTATATCTAAATCACTGAGCTGGGCAACTTTACCAGTTTTGAGCTATATATTGCCCTTATTTTAGCCTAGCTTTTACTTTATGTTATTTTTACACAACTTTTCATTTTGTTTCCGTTCTACTAATAGCGTCCATTTTGGGTTTAAACTTTTTATATTACCGCCAAAACTTTTTATGGAATTACAAATTCAGAATTAAAAACTAAATTAGGAATATAACCAGACAGGCTCTTAAAATTAAAACTTATTAATTTTATAGCTAATCGATAAGTAAAAACGTTAGTTATGCCGGTGTTCACAATCAACAAATATAGTTTGCTTGAGGTAAAACTACTTATTAATATCGTCATGGTTTAGAAAATATTAATTTATAATAATAGTTAGCAGATTGAATAAAATGTATGTACAATGTACATATACTTAAAAAAAAAAACATTTTTAATAAATAGACTTGATTGCTATTAATATTCTTTATTTCTACACTACCCTAGAGGTAAAAGATTCGGCGCATTTTTTATTTGGTGGTATCCCCACTAGGTACATACATATATTCCACAACTGACAATGCAAAGAAAGTCCTGATCAATAAAACTATGTATTATGTGTACTGACGTGTATTTATCATTGCTCAGATAAAGCAATTTAATGATTCGAGCCTTTAGTGATATGTAGTATTTATTCATGTACATATGTATATGTAGATCAAATCATCGGCTAATGTAATACTTCTCTATGTACTACATATCAGAGCTAACTCTTGAGCAAACAACATAAAATTGCCATAAAGGCAAGTCTGTTAAATAGGTTAAATCGTTGGTTTTTAGAGATTAACGGTATTCTTGGAATGAATACAGTTTCTCCTTTAGCACAAAACCAGTAAACACTATTGCTTCAATTCTATACTTATGATCAGCTTTTATATTAGTAATCTAGTTCCTTTGCAAAGTTTGCTGCACAGTTTCTTGGTTAAATTAGTTCGCTCAGATATTTGAAATATCTAGAAATATTTTTGATATGAGCTCTTCGAGAGTTGTTATAACAATTCCCAAACATATTGAATTGATTAAAATGCTTAGCCATGTGTAGGCAAAAATAAAGTTATAAGCCATAAAAAAAAGAGTATTTTAAGCCCGCTTTTATTTATCCGTCTCGAATTCCACGGGCACAACTAAGAGGATTTGACAAAAGTCACCAGCTAATAAAACTGTAATGCCATTCTTTAGTTAACTATTGTCTCTTATGTCCCTTAAAGTTCTATTAAGGCTTTAAAGGCATAGTACATTCAGCGGCTGAATCCATACTAAGGGTGCGATATATCGGTATCATCATATTGATACTCGTGCTTCATGGTATCGCTCATATCGATTCTAATGCGAAACTATTGCTTAAACTATCAATTTATATATTATGTAATGATATTATATTCAAAGTGATATAAAAAAAAATGCATCGATATTCTTCCGATATAAATGTGATACATAGATAAATATTGTATAAAATATATTATTACTATATTATATTTACTTTTTGAATAAAGTAAAGAATGTGTTAATTATTTACTAATTTCTCAATGTGCTTAACAAAATGTTTTTTTTAAACCTTAATGGAATCCCATGTTGTTGTCAAGCAGCGTTGTTGAGTTGTTATTGTTCTGTTATTAAGGGAAAATTAAACTGCTGATTTTATATATCGCTGCAAAAAAAGGGCACAAAAAACAAAACAAACTATTCAAATAGCGCAAGTAAATTCCAAAAACAATACATAATTTGTTAGTTTATATTAAAAAATAACATTTTAAGGTTGATTGTTGTTTTATAACATTTATATCATATGCCAGCTATGTTGGTCAGATCCTAACTAAAATCGGTCATAATCTGAGAGTTTGGTTTTTTACTAAAACATCGTATGACAGGAATATAATGTAGTGGTCCGATCTGAACCAAAATCGGTCAACATATGTACATATCTTTCTGCCAAACACATACGAAGTTAAGAGAGCTACGTTGTGTGCAAACTTCATGCATGTAGCTCTTGTAGTTTGGCCAGGACTGTGATCAATCAGTTAAAACAAAGAGTTTTATATATGTAAATATGTATATAGATAAATCTCGATAAAAATGAATCACAAAAATGAGTAGTCTTCTCGCCGATAGTAACGTATTATTACATTGGGATTTTTATATTAAATATATACATATATATATATATATAAAGTTTGGAGTTATTTAACAATCTTTTTAATATATAAATATGTATCTTAACGAAAAAAACAAATTAAAAATACCTTGTCTGTATTAATTAAATAAATTAAAAGGAATATAATCATCATTATCTTAAACTATTAATTTATCATAATTTTAAGTTCTACACTTAAAAAAAAATACAAAATAACAAATTGCAAGTTCATTTGTTGTCACTGGGAAGTAGTTCAATTGAGCATATTTTGAACTATTCGATTCAAATTCAGTTTTATATTTGTCAATATTATTGCAATGAAACAAAAAAATACAGATTATTTATTAGCACTAGATATTTAAAATGATTTAAATTAAAACATTTTTGATTTAAAATATCTTTGCACAACTTAAAGAATTTGAAACTTTGGTTCGATTGTATTCAGAGAAATTTGCTGCTTATTATCGGTAAGCGATACCATTACACTATCGATACGAGCGATATCAAGAACATGATATCGAAATATAACACACTGAATACCGATACTCAGCACGACTTACATCTCTATATTAAACGTAAACAACAGTAATTATACCGATGCAAAACTATATATTACTAGATATTACCTGAGTTGTGCAGCGTGCAGGTTGTCAGAATACAAACCTAAAAGCTAAAACCTACTTAAATATACATAAGAATATATATAATAAACGATTTTGAAACATGGAAAGGGCTTGTCGCGTCTGTGCATGCACCGAAGCTACATTTATGGACATATTCAGCACATTGGAAAAGGAGAAACTCAGTCTGGCGGAAATGCTCATCGATTGCGTCGACTACAGTCTGCACCAAAAGGATGCATTTCCCAAGGAAATCTGCGTAAAATGCGCAGTTGCCACGAGAAATGTGTTTGAATTCAAACGCAAATATAATGAAAGCCATCAACACTTTTGTCGCCTTTTATATATGTCTACACACCCCGAATGCGATGAGAACACGATCGATGAGATCGATCTAGAAAACAATTTGCAATCCGAAGTATTTGAAATTGCTGAGGAAGTTAACCAATGTGGAGATGCCAAGGAAGGCAATCGATTCGGAGATGCTGAGGGAGACAACGAACATGAAGATGTTGAGGAAGATGCTCAATATGGAGATGCTGAGGAAGACGATCCATATGGGGACGATAAATATGAAGACGATGAGGAAGACGATCAATATGCAGAGGCTGAGGAAGACAACCATGCTGAAGATGCTGAAGAAGAATCAATGCAGAGTTCCAACTTTGAGGAAAAGATTATAAAGGAGGAAACGACATTTACTGAATATAATACCGAAGATATCATCGTTGAAAATAATGTTCAGTCCAAAAATGACGAGTTATATTACTGTGAAACTTGCGGCGAGGGATTTCTTAATAATACAATGAAAATTGTGCACTCGCTAGAACATTTCAACAGTTATATGAACATATGTCCATACTGTCCTACGATGTATAGACGTCCCGCGGGTCTAAAGCACCATGTGGTCAGTCATTCTGGGGAAAAGCCCTTTAAATGTCCTATATGTCAGAAATGCTTCGTCTACAAAAGGACCGCTGAAATGCATTTGAGCAAAGTTCATCCTTCTAATACAAATCTAAAAATCACAAGTCCAGTATACCCCTCAGCGGGTATAATAAAAATAAAATCTGAGAAGGTCTCAGAGCATCCACCTAAGCCTAAGCCTAAGCCTATACTCAAGGCTCGAAAATCTCAAATTAGAGCAAAACCAAAAAAAAAGTGTAGAAAATGTCCCCACTGCTCATTAATATTCTTCAGCTACTATGGGATACGCAAACATATTAACACCCACTCGGATGAATACAAGTTCTCATGTTCCGAATGCAATAAAAGGTTCGTGAATAGTTCGCTGTTAAAAAGTCATATGATCAAACACAATCCGAGGCGTTATCAGTGCGAGATCTGTCCAAGGAAGTTCAAAACGAAGTATTTGCTGAGACAGCACAACAAAGTTCATTCCCCCTCTCGTCCGTTGGGTTGTCCGTACTGTCCAAACCGTTTCGAGACGACTTTTCGTCAGCAGCTTCACATTGAAGTGCATAAGAACGAGCGTCGGTTCAAATGCAACGATTGTCCGCGGGCATTCAACACAATCGGTCGACTGAGATACCATGTACGCCTGATGTGCAAGAAGAACAATGACGAGGTGGATACGACCCGTTCGACACAGACCAGACTGAATTCCGATGAGAATCGGAAGAATACATGTAAGAATTTGTTTACTTAGGAATAATAGCGTTGCTTAATCTCTAAATTATATTTTATATATTGCAGAAATCCACAACTGTCGAGAAACAAAGAGAAATACCTAAGCAAACCTTTATACCCTATGAATTTAAGTACTTTTAATTTAAAATAACTTTAATAAATAGTTCACAAATGTAAATTCCATTTACTCAAAACACATCTAGAAATAATGCAAAAATAATACGTATATGTCTAACAAAATATTTCAACTGAACATTTCAAATATATCTATTTGAGTTTATAAAAAACTACTATAAACTTTAACTTTTCTTTCATATTCTATTGTGTATATGTATGAGTAACTGGACATTAACTAGCTCCTCCCCGGCAGAACTCACATTGTGGACAGAAACGTTTTACACTTCCGTTCTGTCATCGCAGCCTACTATTCTGGTGATAAGTGGCCGATGCATTCCAATCAACAGATCTGAGTACCTCAGCAAGAAGTTATATTTTGCATTGGCTGAAATTGTATTCTGCAGCTTGTTGCATATACATATATGGGTTTTGGAGACGAGTGTACGAGGTGTGTACGGTAATTGAAGCCGTTGGTTTGTCACCATACTGAAGCAAGCTCAGGTTAAGACTATGATTAAGCACTTTAAACTTTGCGAAAAGTTGGTCTTTGATCCCAAGAATTAAACGGAACAGCCGCGCAAATAGACGGAGGAGAAGATGTCCCAGGAGGCTGCTCCCAAAGCGGCTGCTGTCTCAGCCAAGGAGCTCGATGCTGCCGATTAGGAATTGGCACAGCTCAAAGGATCCCTTCGATCCCATGAACAAGGCCATCTTCTACCTCGATGGCTTTGAACGAGGATGAGACCTTACTTCCTTATATTTTTTGAGAAACTATTCAATTTAGTTTGGTGGTTTCAGATACAACAAAGATTTTCATGTTGTGCTATCTCATGACCGGTATTTTTCGTTTCCTCCATCTAGACAAATACGTTAGTTAAAGCATGCAGACTTTAAACTTGTTTTGTTTTTTTAGTTTTTTTATGGGCTAAGGGAGCGTAGCATCCAAAAAATTTTGACGGTATTATCTTTATACTGCATCTTGCAACTTGCATACCAAAATTGGTGTCTCTAGGTGCTATAGTTATTGAGATATTCGCCAAAAGCATTTATTTTCCGAGGTGTGTATGGTATTTATTTATTGTGGGCGAATAGGGCGTGGCATCCAAAATAGAAATATTCTTGTATTGACAGACTAAACATCTGATCGATATTGACCAACTTTGAACTTGTAGCTCGTACCATCTCTGAGATCTTTTCGTCCATACGGACAGACGGACATGACTGTTGATGTCAAGAATATATATACTTTACAGGGTCTGCCACGTCTACTTCTGTCTGTTACAAACAGAGCAGAGCACTAGGCTTTTAATAAGTGTAAATTAAATATCAAAACATGATATTTCGTGATCAACTGAACGTTTTGTTTCCGAATAGGTTCCAATGAACGGGTCAGTGAAATAAACCATTAATAATAGCGAAACAAAAATAGAGGGTTGTATAAATAAAATGCTGGCTGAGAACACATTCCTGGAACTAATTTAGTTATATTCAAAACGAACAGAGCAACTCGACTAGAGGCTGTCTAATCCCAACTTAGAATGTACCTATATCCTTAGGCTTGCTGATGTGTGTAAAAGTAAATAATGTATTGTCATAAAAATAAATGAATTGTTGATTCGACACAATAAACAAGAAAGAAAATGTCAGTCGGGCATGCCGACCGTGTAATACCCTCTGAGCTTCGTTTCCAATTATATGAGTTTAAATTGGAGTAGGTGCTGCAAGCACTGAACATGCAGACATATTTGTATGTCTATCTCGCTCACACGCTTTTCGTTTTTGTTACTTGTGTGCACAGCGCAGTGCAATGCACATGACTATGCCTTACTTAAAAGGAACGATTTTCGTTGTATGAAAAACTTTTTTAATTATAGTCCGATTTTGATGAAATTCACAATCGTTTGATATTATTTGTCAGCAAGTATATGCTAAGTTACAAAACTATACGTTAAGAAATAAGTGAGCCAGCGGCATGCAAAGTTACAACGAAATTAAGCTTTTGGTGGGCGAGGGAGGCGTGGCATCCAAAAAATTTTGATGGCATTGTCTTTTTATTGCAAAAAGCAAGTTGCATGCCAAAATTGGTGTCCCTAGGTTTTATAGTTATCGAGATATTTGCAAAAAACCTATATTTTTTCCGAGGTATGTCTGGTTATACGCTTATTGTGGGCGAATGGGGCGTGGCATCGAAAAAAAAAATATTCTTGTATTGACTGACTAAATATGTGGTCGATACTGACTAAAACGGATATTGTAGCTCTTACCATCTCTGAGATCTGTTTGTTCATACGGACAGACGGACAGGCGGACATGGTTATATCGACTCGGCTGTTGATGCTGATCAAGAATATATATACTTTATGGGGTCTGCCACGCCTCCTTTTGCCTGTTACATACTTTTTACAAACCCAATGTACCTCTCAGAGGAAATAAAAAGCATAAACAAATTTCAATAGTTCATCGAAATCGCAACAGAATAAAAAGACCGACTTGGGTCATATTCAGCAAACTGAACCAAGGATTTCAAATCGAGTTTTGAGTTCACATTCTTCGGTGACACTGCGAGTCAGTGAGAGGCTCGCTTAAGAGTTGCACAGTTTCTGGTATTTTAGTATTAGGTATTTTGAAGTTATGCAGTATTTAATGTGTACCATTTTTGTGTATTTTAACGCAAGCCTCATGCGTTCTTTTAAATCAAGAATACAAACTACAATACAAAACGTAAACAATCGAGTTATTTTTATAAATAACTGTTTACAAATATGGAAAATGTTTGTCGCGTCTGTACAAGCAGCGCCGTTACTTTGGTGGACATATTTGCTCAGCGAGGACAGACGACTGCCAGCGAGGAGGATGGCGAGGGGGATGGGGAACTGTGTCTGGCGGAGATGCTTAATGAATGCGTGAATTGCAGTGTGAGGCCCGATGATTCGTTGCCGCAGCAGATCTGTTTGTCCTGCATCCTTGATGCACAGAACGCTTTTCAATTCAAGCGGAGATGCGAACAGAGTCATCAGCATTTCTGCGAGCTGCTGAGGTTCCACGATAACTGCTGCGAGGAGTGGCAGGACTTTAAGACATCAATGTGTAAGCTGGAAGTGGAGGAGATCGAAGACGTAATGAAGACGGAGGAATATGTTGTGGAAGATAATTATGAGCAGCATCAAGAGGCTGAAAGAGAACTCAGCTCGAGTGTTAGTTTGGAGACAATGGTCCATCGGTGTGATATTTGCGGTGTCGTCTTTCCAAACAAAACAAATCTCATGGTGCATGCACTGATACACACCAATGAGGATCCGGACAAGTGTCCGCACTGCGGCAAGGTCTTCGCCACACGGGGAAGTCTAACCCGACATATTCGCGTACATTCCGGAGAACGTCCTTTCAAGTGCGCCCACTGCTCGAAGAGCTTCACCCAGAGCTGCAATCTGGACAAGCACATTCGCATTCATTCCGGGGATCGACCCTACAAATGCTCCCATTGCCAGAAGGCATTCACCCAAAGTAGTCATCTGGTTAACCATTTGCGTACACATTCCCCCGAACGTTCCTGCCACAAGTGCACCCACTGTCCAAAGAGTTTCTCCGATGAATCTCTGCTACAGAAACATGTGCATGCTCATTTCGGCCATCTGGATTACAAATGTGCCCACTGTGCAAAGCTATTCAGCAGCCAAATGGATCTGGATAGACATAGTAATGTGCATCTCGTTGATCGTAGGTACAAGTGTACCCACTGCCCAAAGTCTTTTCCAAGCAGTCGAGAGCTGGAAAGACACAATCGTGTACATTCCGGAGAACGACCTTTTAAGTGTTCCTGCTGCTCGAGGGGATTCAGCCAGAGCGATAACCTGGAGCGGCACATGCGCGTGCATTCCGGGGAACGTCCCTACAAGTGTCTCTACTGCCAAAAGGCATTCATTCAAAGCAGTCACCTAGTGAATCACCTACGAATTCATTCAGGGGAGCGTCCCTTCAAGTGCATTCACTGCCCGAAGACTTTTACACGTCGTGAATTCCTCAAGAAACACAGTCATTTGGATCATTTGGATACTCCTAGTCCAGTAATATAGAGTCCTAAACAAGTTACACCTTATTTATTAAAATCTCACTATTGTTATTACCTATAAATGCCAAAGAAATATATATTAGATCGATTTTAAAACAATTACATATGGCGCCACAATTTTTGGTACATAAATACATTTGGGTACATAAATTGAAGTCTTGATGAAGTGCACAAGAAAATTTAAATGCAAAATTAAGGCTGCCAACTCTTAGAGCCAGCACCACAAAACAATTGATAAATTATTGGCACAAGGCTAATATGAAAATATTGAAATTATTAAAAGCGAATTTTGTCCATTGGAACGTAGAAGTCAACATAATAAAATAATAATCGGAATCGAAGTTAACAGTTCCATTTGAGTATTAACAGATGCGTTATTCTGTGAAATTTAATATACATACCTTCGTGTAAAAAGTGCAATGTTATGTTTATTGTCTGATTATAACTACGATTATCTATATTTTTTGATGTTATTAGCAAACTAATGAAATTGTATTAAAAAGTATTAAATAATTAACAGAGGAAATGTAGGGCTGACTGTTATTAGCATTACAGTACAATGTTATGTAAATAAGGTTGTGCTTCAGCCCTGGCAATCAGTCCGCTTCGTGAGTCTCCGGAATAAAAACACTAAAAAGTGTCGATATTGCGAAATTGCTATTTCTCATTAACAAAGAGCAAAAAAAATCTATGCGCAAATAATTCGCAAATGTACAATAGTGAATTTAACAGATAGAATAGCTAAATAATATTATACATATATAATACTAAACTGTGACGCTACCAATATTGTACGAATATATATAAATGCGCATGTGTGCGTGTGTTTGTGTGAGTGTGTGGGTGCACTTTGTTTCCTGCTAAAGTAAAATATTCGCGTTGTATTTTTGTTTGTAAAAGATTGCCAGGTGAGTAGAAAGAATATTTCTTTATTTTTTTATCAGCCCAATCAATAGCTTCTCAATCAGTTTTTGGCCTTGTCACACCTATGACTCAAACACTCTCATTACCAGTGAGTAGGGGGGGAGGGGAATTCTACCTGGCGCCAGCAAGCATTATGCATATGTAAACAATTTGTATGTACATACCTTAGTCATGGCTATTGAGGCTGAAGCTAAAGCTAAAGCCTATGGGGCTTAAAAGTGTCTGCAATGCTGTTTTGCACTCAGCTGGCGCGGTACATTTTAGGTGCAGCTGTACTCAAAATGTACCCAGCTTGCTAAATGTACGATACATTTTAACCCCATAGTGCAGTTTGGATAAATGCGTAACGAAATTAGCACAATAATTGTATTATTTATCACTGTTAAGGGCAACTGGAGATAAGTTCAACGCT
This sequence comes from Drosophila tripunctata, assembly GCA_035047385.1. NCBI lineage: Eukaryota > Metazoa > Arthropoda > Insecta > Diptera > Drosophilidae > Drosophila > Drosophila tripunctata. The sequence continues at coordinate 442,188 of JAWNPS010000165.1, forward strand.
TGGCAATGTGAGATAATTAATATTTATTTAATACAAAAGATTTGAAAGTTCATTAAACACTTTTTGAGAAACGGTTCATAGTGGGTTAAACACTTTACTATTGTTGTCTCTCTCTCTCTGCGTTCATTCACTTTCGCAAAGCTTTTATTGTTGTCATTTAGTGGAGGCCTTCCAAATAGTAATTACTGTTCTCTCTCTCTCTCTCTCTTTCTCTCTGTCCCGCCGTGCAACTCTATCATTTTTCCCTTGATTCGTTATTTCTTATTTACTTGCACCAAGAACTGTTTATTTTTAGGTGCGCGTGCACCAAACCAAATGTTTTGCAGCTTATGACAAGCTACGAAAAACAACAATAAAAGCAAAAGCTGTGTATCTTTTTATCTGTTATAGCGTAAATACTTACTGTACAGTACAGAGGTGGAAAACTATCGATAGACAACACCATAGATAGTGGAAGATTGCTTTAATTTTTATTTTAAACAATTCTTATATGATTTCATAACAAGCAATACAGTTTTGTTAAAAAAAATAAACTTAAATTAAAATTTATCCTAAAGGGGATTTTATTGGATCGACTCTTGCTTAACATTTAGGTTTTTTGTTTTTATTTTACTTTCTGCTCCTCGAAAAATTAAAGTTGGTTAAGAAATGAAATTCAAAGCAAATTTATGCAGACAAATAAAAAGCACTTTCTAAACTTAAATATAATTTTCTGTCACGTATATTAGATGCAATTTATTTAGAATTCTCTAGATGAAAGAGAAGGGGGTTTGTCACGTGGGATGCTTGACTGTGGGCTATTTGCTTTTGCTTTGGCAACAGTTCAACATTCATTTTCACTTTCCAATTGCTCATCACACGCAATGATGATCTACAAGCAGCTCTCAGAAGCATTTCATTTTAAAGTAATTGAATCAGTTTAATTGACTATGCACACATTTACAATTACATAAAAGCATTCGTATTAAAATACCCATTTATATGGAGTCTTATGCATTTGTGCATAAGCATCGCTTAAACTTTAAACACACTTAAATTTGCGCAAGTTAATACAGTGGCTCAAAGTTTTTTTGTGCATAAGTTGAACACAATTTTTAAACTAACATATTTATTTGTAGTCTATTTAAAAAAAATAAATAAAATTGTATTTGTATGTACATATCTTCGCTATATATATATATGTATATATGAAATGTTATGAAAACTTTAGCTGTAGGTGCTACAATCTTTTGTCCTAGGTTTATAAAAAGTTTGAACTTAAGCAAAAAATTGGATAACAGTGGAGCCAATTAAGTTTTATGATATAGTTATATTACTTAAAAAACTGCTTTTGGAACTATCACGCAAACGATATAAGTTTTAAATTGTAAATATCCACGGCAATTCAAACTTTGTAGAGTTATGGGAAATAAACAATTTTTATTCCGATAGAGAGTTATTTGAGGCAGTCGATTTTTAGCGCTGCCCTATTACGAAGCTCTGGAAGTTTTTTTTTCTGATTTTAAAGTAATATATACACATATCTGTAGACTGAGTTTAAATATTCCTGAAGTTCAAAGAGGAAAACAACTATGAACATACTTATGTATGCATATATGTTGCATTGTCGTCGATTGTCATAACTGTTAATACATTATTTGTTAATTTGTATGCTATGCGATGGTATTAAATATTGCTAAAAATCAATTTTTGAAATCAAATTTGCGACAATACTTGTTATTGAAACCCATATTTTGATTGTCAACTTAAAGTTAATTGCCAAAGAAATTTTTGTAAAAGTTGCTTATAGTGAATATGCCTCAGGGTATTTTAAAGTCGCGCGGAATTCATTGTAGTTATTTTTACTTTTTTTTTTTTTCATAATTCCGTTGTTTACGCTTATGATTTTATTTGCAACGCTTGCAATTCTCAATTTGAGGGCAGGTCAGTGCATTGGTTTAGTTTTATTGCTTTTCCTTTGCTTTTGCTTCGGTTACAATTTATTTACATTCTTTTTACTTCCCTTTGTTGTCGTTGTGCCACGCGCTTGAAATTTATGCCCAGATTTCTGGTCCCAATGAAATGTAAATGTAATACTCACTTAGCCGCTTCTGTCGTATAAATTTACCGCTCGTGTCTTTGAGGCGCCTCCCATTCTAATGAGGTCGTCTTAGGCCTACGGCAGCTTGTCTCACCTGGGACTTGAGCAAACTATTTTTAGGTACATATGTATTATACATATATATAAATGTAATGACAGAAATAAGGAAATTCCATGGCACATAGAGTTTTATCACAAAATGTGTAGGCCAAATGGAATGTCAGTTAATTTATAACTTTTACAGTTAATGATTTATTGTCTTCACTTTCAAAGTTTTTATTTTTTGAAAGAAGAGTTATTTATTTATTCCTTGGTTAAGCTTTGGGGTTTCTTCAAAATATATACATTGTATTTTTATAAAAGTCTAGCTAATATAATTCTCTTGCAGCTTACGCTTAGATTACTTTGTCGTTAAGAAAATTAGTTGTCCCCCCATCGTATCGTCAACGAGTCTCAACGCTGTCAATAACCCCAAACATGCACCTTGTCTCTGTAATGTGAGTATTTATAATTAAATAATTACAATAACATATCTCGCATGAGACTAAAATAGTGGATATTGTGCTATATTTTTTTCCAAGTTTATTTTTTATTGCATGAGTTGAATTGTTCATTTGCGCTGATTAAACATTTCTCATATCGCACTGCGCAATCAGTAGCTGGTTTGTTATATACTTAGTATCTAAGATTGTATGTATGTGCGCCTTACTTGCGTAATTTACGTTTATTTTCTATTTTTTTATATTTAACCTAGGAAACTGTAAAATGGCATGTTTTTATCCACATACCTATTTTTGTTACATTACATAACTAACATTTTTATGTTATGATTGGTTTATATTAAATAAAATTATGTTATGTTATGGTTAAAATTAAACAGTCGTTTGTTGACCATAAACTATGTTATTCCTACAAAATGTTCTCATAACATTAATTTCTTTTTGAAACACACTTGCAATGGGTAATTTGTTTTTGTCATAAAAGAAATTTTATATACATATGTATATTTTTGATCAGCATCAACAGCCGAGTCTTAATAGCCGATCGTCTGTTTTTATGCAAACTAATCTCTCAATTTCCCATAGGAACAATGGGGTTCTGCAAAGGTATTCAATCTTTGCAACGCAACAGATAACCTGTTTTTTAGTTTGAATTTATTTTTGCATTAGTCATACATGAAATTGTATCTTACGTATAGATTTTAAGTTGTTTTCAATTGGTTACTCATTACATTTGACTTTACAACTAATTTCTGAGTACTTTCATAATGGAGATCAATTCAATTTCTACTACACCGTGACAATTAACAACTAATTGTCTTGTCACCTTATTAAAGACTATGATTAAAGCGAATATGTTTCACTTAATCGCTTTGTAGTATAATCTATTAATTAGGCTTACCTCTATTATTGCTGAGAAAACTTATACAAAACAATTAAATTAGTTTTATTTTGCAAACATTTTTGAATGTGTGATAATAGGATTCATTAACAGCTCGTGAATTTTCACCGGATTGGAGTAGTTCGTTTTTAAAATTTATGTAATTCGTGTGTTGCGAGAAGTAAACACCTTTCAGTTTGCACCTGAGCTATTCTTTTAATGAACGCTAATAGCAACTAAATGCCAATTAATTGACGGCGAGTGTGTATAAATTTAAATGCTATATACATACATACCATATAGTCCACTTATTTTCTTGATCAGAATTTAATAAATTGAGGGTCATGGGATACAATTGAGATACAATAAATAATGAATAGAGGTCAAATCTAATGTTATTATCATTTATTTTAACAGTGTGGCAGTTCTTTATTTTTATTTAACAGATAACTTTGTCACTAATTTGATATTTAAATAAGAAAAAAAAGTGTTACTTAATTATTCTACAATCCACATTTTATTATAATTTTTTACATACGAATTGTACACAGTTTATTAATTCAAATTGAATATAGGTTAAATCAAAACAGGTTATTCGTATATAAATAATTTATTACCAAGTCCAGTTTTGTAGTCCATGTTCTGATACGCCCACATCACAGCCACGCCCATTAAAATGCCAGACGCTGGTCAAACTCATGCGGGCGTTGCTCAGAACGCCTTGTCCACAGTTTATTTAAGCATTTGAACGTGCGTGTGGCTGCCTCAAAGTTTAAAAACAATTAAATATTTATTAATTATTTCTTTGGCTTTATAATCGTGTACTATAATTTTGTAAAGCTGTGTTAATTCAGCGGACACGTATTGCAAAAAGTGCTTGGAAAACAACAGCAAAGACTTAAGATCTTTTGGTATCGTGACCAAATCCATATTTGCTATTTCAATATCAATGTGAAAAACTCACACGATCGTTCATTCAACCATGGACCCTTAATGTCACAGCTTCTCTTCCCCAATCCTCTCTTCTCTTTGCTTTTTTTCTCTCTCATCCTATAGATGAGCTACAATGAGCCACAACATAGTCAAAAAAAAACCAGTCTATTATAACTCAGCTGCGGGCGCTATAAACTCGTTTTCGCTATGGAATCGTTTTTTTTTTCTCTTTTTTTTATTGCTTGACCATCGCTGAAAAACTCACAAACATACTGTTACGGAATATATACATACACGTATGTTTAATCAATAATACATTTATAACATTTGCATTTGCTGAACAAATTTTTATTTACCTACTATTGTTTAATTTTATTCATGTTAACTCTTTTACTCTGTATAGTATTTAAATATAAATGAGTTTTTTGTTCTTATACATAATTTTTTTATTATTATAAAATAAATTAGTTCACATAAAAATTAAAAACTAATAAAATTTAGTAAAATTCCAACTGAATAATGTCATTAATAACTGTTTTAAGACAAAAAATACTTGAAGATCTAATTTTTAAAATATTGATAGTAATATTTTGCAATATAAATAAATAAATACAAATTAAATAATTAATAATAATTGTAATATACAAATTTAAAGTTTTCAAAAAGTTGAGTCATCGATTTAAAATATTTCAGATTTTTGGATTGGCGATTTTTAAAATCCGAATTTATAATCGAAGTTCAGTATATCCTATATCACTAATGAAAACCTTTTTCAAAATTGCATAACTCTAAAATTAGTAAAGATATCTAAAACAAACTCGCACATTACATTTATAGTATAATTTTCAATATTAAGGTGAAAACAATTTTAAAATCGAACAGTCGTGTCATAAAATATATATAAGCTATCCATCGTAGGAAATCAGGGCTTAATATGACACAGTTACTTGTGTTTTTCAATATTTCTTGTATTGCATATTGGTTTTGATCTAGAATAAGTATGTGATCATATACAGTCGGACGCATTCAAATGTAGTTATATTTCTACCCTCGTTTCTTCATACGCGCACGCACGAGTATTATTATTATTATAGTAAGCGAAACGGCTTTTCAAATTGCAAAAGCGAAGCATGATAATATCATGCGATCGTTATAAGCCGCCAAAAAACATAAGTCAAACAATTATTTATATGTATATACATATATATTCCGTTTATATATCGAGTCAGCATTTTGCAGATCTGATGCTAACATTTGTTTCCATTTTCATCAATATTTATTTTTGCGCGTTTGCGCGTAAACCACATTAATTAATTAACCGTTTTTAAACTAGTGTAAATTATGAGTATGCCTTTGTTGCTATTACTCATCTAATATCAACACTTGCACTGCTCGCTTATAGGCCTTTGGTGTGACGTATACGCAGAGTGCTCTCTCGATCGGTCTCTCTGCGGTACACTGCTTGGACAGTTAACAGAGTTAGCGAGTGAAGAGCACACAAAAAGAGAATGTAAAATGGAACTGTTAAATAAGCAACAGTCAGCTACTGTAATAGTGGAGCGTCCTTTTTAGCGATTTAACAGTGGTTATAATTTTAACAGTGTCCCAATGATAAATGTTAGTTGCAGTCGCTCAAAGCTCAACAGCCGCTGTATAGTTAACAGAGCTTCTGCATGCGATACGCACAGTGAGCGTTAACTGTCTGGATCGCAAAACGTCGCTCTTTTAGTTTTAGTTTAAGCAGAGTCGGCGTCGCGTTACGATCGCACGGCACGCGTCATAAAGAAACTAGTGTAACTCACTGTGTATAGTGTGCATGTGTGCGTGTGAGCAAACAAACAGCTCATAAATACCCCATAGCGAGTATCTATAGATACTCGTATATAGATACGAAATACATATACAGAAAAATAAAGCACACACTCGTGGTGTTCCTTTGTGTTTGTGTGTGCTATTTATGTTTGTATCTGCCTTTGTGTTTCATTATTTTTTTTTTTGTGTTTTTTGGTTCTTGTAATTTGACAAACATTGCTCTATAACCGCAATAAACTGGTTAAAATGTCAGGGGCGTTGCAGACGTCTCTTATCGAGTATTATTATAATTGTGATTAAATCAACAGTTGACAACAAGCACTACATTTAAAATGGTGGGTGTAAACTTTCTCTCCGACATCTCGCTCCCTATCTTAAGCAATAAAATTTTACAAAACGATACGCTTTAAAAAACCATCAAAATTTGGTTACTTAAGAATCACTTTTTCATAACTACCCAAAAACAAAGTAAAATAGATTCTATTTGAAGTGCTGACTTTTTGTGTGCGTTGTTTTTGACTTTGGTACGATCGGAGAGGCGTTATCTTATCGCGAAAGCTCTTTCGGAAAGGAACAGCAAATAAGCAAAATAATAAACAACAAATACATTTATAAATTTCCAACGCCATTGCATTAGCATTAAATTTATGGCTGGATTCCGTTTGTTGTTTGCCAAAATCTCGTGAAAAAACTATAAAACAAAAAGGTGTAAAACGAATTTTGATTTTCGTTGTTTATTTTGGCAAAAAAAATGGAAAAATGGAATAAATATCAAATAATTCAATGAAAGCAATTTTGAAAAATGCATAATTCATATGCTTCAAAAGTAAACAAATTACACATTTGTATAAAAGTTTTCAATTATCTATCGATAGTTGTATATTGAATAACTTTTGTGTTTATTATCGATAAATCGATATAAATGTATATAACTCTTTGAGCTGATGATGTGTTTGAGTTTAAAAGTACGAAAATAATCAACAAAATCATTTGCACCCACGTAACGCCCTAGAGCCCAATAAATAGTTTGTTTTCTGCTCTTAAATGCTTTTAAATTACATTTAATCTATTTGCACTGCTCCCAAAAGGGAAACTGTCGGTCATTAAACTTCCGCTAATATTCGTACCCCTCTAAAATAAATTCTTATCAATGAGTTGAAGTGAAACGAGCGCTAAATCAAATTGTTAACCCATTAAAACAAAAAATACATTTTTAAGCCAATAATTAAAATGGCATTACTAAATAAGGCCATGTGAGAGACCTAACACATTACTCTCGCTTAAAATGATATAGGCATGTTTACATATATGTATACTCTATAGCTTTAAGCGTATTACAGAGTTTATTCTCGGACACGTCTCATGCATTTCAATTGTCAAACTGTATGGACTTGTCCGGTTGATTGTTTGAGCAGTTGTTCAGTTGTCAGCACAATTTTAGTTTCAGTTCCATTATTGAATTGCAAGGGGGAAGGAAGGCAGGCATTTCTCTCTCTCTCCCTCTCTTCCTCTATCTATCTGTGACTTTGTTTGTTCATATTTTGATTGATGGCTTGGAAATCGTTGCCGGCATTAAAATGTCTAAGCATAAGCTATGTTTTTACCATGTTGCCCTTTTCGTGTTTGTTGTTATAGCTTAAGTTATCAACGAAGAGCCAAAGTTTCCTTTTTTGTTTGCTCAGTAGGGGTATTCAGTGTGCATTTGTATTGCGGATTATATTGAATTAAAAATAACAATCGAGAACTAATAGATATCGTAGAGTTGATTCGAACATTTACCGAAGATATATAAAATACCTTTTCTATATATATATATTTTATTTATTTTAATGCCAGTTAAATGTGTACAACTTTTCTGAAATCAAAGTTTACTTAATAAATCTTTAACTATAAAATAAAGAATACTTTTTTTTTAAATAAAATAAAATGTGAAATAAGGATAATCCTTCTAAGATATTCACTTAAAGTAAATATTGTTTTATAGACTTTAAACTGTTCAGAGTAGTATTTACTAAAAAACGAAATAAATCCGGCGTTAAATTAAAAAGTGACTTTATTACGAAAGAAGCAATTAGCTTTTTGTTTAACGAATTTAGCTGATCCCCAAGTATTTAATATAATCTTGCTTAAAAGCTTTCAAATTCGCATGTCAACTTAGTTGGTCAACTTGGAGTGAGTATAGTTATGATTCCTGTAGTGAATACCCGCAATTCCATCAGCTTTGGCAGACAGGCAAACACCTATAACACGTACATACTATATATATAGTGTATATAGTATGTGTATACACACAATTTGGATATATTTGAATGTGTAAACGTATTTGCATTTGTTTTTAGCGACCTCAAGCGATACCCAAATGTTTATTCAAATGACAAAAGGGTATTTGCTGATGTCTTTGTTGTTTATGCAGAAACGTAGCATGTTATTGGCTTATCGATTTGCAACCTTGATATATAATTAATGAAATTGCCGTGCTACAACTAAATCTATCCATTTGATTATTGATTTAATTCACAGATAATTTAATATAGAATGCTGCCCAGTCTTGGCACTTTAATGCGTTGCTCGAAGCGAGTTCTGCAAACGCCGTTGGAGGCGGTCAAAATGCGTAACTCTGGACATAGTAAAGCGCCCGGCGGAGGCCTCTACGGCCCCTTTACGCCGGATAGTGATTTAAGCTGTTCCGGCCGTGGTGATTGCGTTAACAACACCTGTGTGTGTGACATTCGTTATGCGGGCGATGAATGCGATTTCTTTAATCTGCCATATTACGCCGGCATCTCAACGGTCTTCTATGTGGTGGCCCTCGTATCGGTGATTCAGCTGCTCATTTGCATTGTGGCCGAGTATCAACGGCTTAAGCAACCCTCGATTTTACGCGCCTGTCGTATCACAACACAAAAACTACTCTATTTTATGGTATTCGTGGCATCCTCCTTACGAGGCGCCTACTTTACCACACCGGTAAGTCACTCATCTATATAATCTGATTCAGAATTGATCCTGATTTATGATTTCCATCCATTTCCATTTCCTTTTAGCTGGATTTGCAACCTCAATGGGCAGTAACTCTGATGTCTGCCTACTATCCATTGCTCATGACCTGCGCCTCTCTCATCGTCTGCATGTGGGCTGAGGTAAGTTTATGTCTGAATCAGATAAGCATTATGTTAGAACAGAAACAGATTGACAATTTTCATTAAAAAAGTACAGTGGTCAACATAAAATGTGTAAGACTGTCAGGAGTAGACAGCACTGACCATGAAGTATATAGCTAAGTCCATGTATTTATATTACAGAAAACGAGAGCTAGGGCTTCCAAAATTGGCATATAAGTATGTAGGTCATTTTACAGAAGTTCTTGAGATCTTTTTATTAGACTAACACACCATGTGTATGGTAACTGTAACGAATAGCGTACTTAATATCAGTCTTTCCTGCTTTTTATTTGTAAGCTTGATTTGTATACAAGAGTAAACAATCAAAAACTGTATTCTTAACCGACATTTGTTGTTTTAACATTTCCCACTTCTAGTCTCATTAGTTAGTGAGTAGGAACTTTGCATTGTTTTATTTAATTGCATTGCATTACTTTATAGCTGTCTTTCCAATGACAATACTTTACAGTACTTTAATTTTACAATTTCCATTGTGCTCTGCTATTTCTATAGGTATGAAACTACTTAAAACTCTAAATCATTCAGTAAAATAGATTTTATTTAGACTAATTTTAGATTTATTAAATTAAGATAAAATCCACTTTACAATTTCTTATAATACTAGATAGTCAATTGCTCTAAATAAAAACAAAATGCATATGCGTATGTTGTTGTGACAAATTCAGTTCAGTTCTATTATTCAGAAACTATTAGACCTAACATATAATCACTAAATTTGGACTCGTGACATCATTTTATTTATGGTAATTAATTCAAATTCCTGAAAAAATACGGGAACAACGTATTGATAAGCATCGTGACTGTATTTCTTTTATTTGTTTTGATCGCATTATAATTATTTGCAAAATAATGTTAAATCTAATAATTAATTCAAATCCCAGAGGAAATACGGGAACACCGTGTTGATAAGCATCGTGACTGTATTGCTTTTACTTGTTTTGATCGCATTATAATTATTTGCAAAATAATGTTAAATCTAAGTTTGTTTAAATTGGAAATATTTAAAATCTTAACTCTTGTTCTGAATTTACAACAGTTTGTTTTTAAAGCTCATAAATCTTTTTCAATTTCCTTTAAATATGTATAAATCTTTTCAACTTCTTGATTTAAAATATATTTTAATCTTCTCAGGTTACCTTTTTGTACATGCCACCATCTATACTAATCTTTAGTATAATTTTCTCTGCGAAAGCTTTTGGGTGCTGTTTTACTCACTTAGCTCTGCAATATTTGGAAAGCTTAAAGCTTTGCACACAGAAATATTTAAATGATATTTAGGCAAGTCGTATCTTGAGTAGTGAATCACTCTAATCTAGACACAAATATTCACTTGAATTAGTTTGAGTTCAAACCCTAAAGTTGGTATTAAAAATATTTGCAATTGTGCTCAAGCTTAGGTGAATCTAATCTTCGGATTTGATAACAACAAAATGAGAGTCACGCGGAGAATAGCGAGTTTCATTAATGTATTTTGTGCTATCTTATCATAATTAGCCAGTGAGAAAAGTTAGTTTCACTGTTTAGGTGCTTCACTCAATTGTTAGGTGCAACAATTGTGGAGTTAAGTTCATATGTACTCACTCTTTTAGTTACAATTGTTTTCATTTGCGTTTTTGAAATTATTGCCGTATCACAACCGCAATTTATCGCGCCGATTAATTAAGTTTTTGCTGTGAGAACATTTGTTTTTGTTTTCGTGTGTTGAGTACGTGAGCACTTGACTTTATATTTACCTTGTCGTATACTTTATATTGACATACACTTGATATTCTTTTCAGATCTTTCACCTACGCGACATTCGCTGGGAGAAGTCGCAATTTCTTTCCAAGAGCTTCCTTGGCTTTGTGGCCTTTAACTTTTTCCTGTACAGTCTCTTTGGCATCGAGGTCTTCAGTTCCTTGATAAACTCTGAACGTCGGGATTATGCACACATCTTTAATGGCTGCTATGCTGTACTACTTCTGATTGTGGTCATCTTCTTTTTGATCTATGGCGTCGAGGTGTTCTTTAAGCTGCGCGGTGGATTCGTTTACGATCAGACGGGTAAAATTCTGGGACCCAGCGAGGCCATTGTGAATGCTTCGCAGTTGCATCAATCGCGATTTGGACTGTTGAGTCAGGCTATAATGCTTATTGTGATTGTTGGATTCCTGACCTCTGAAACGCTTGGTGATTTCTGGAAAGCAAAGTAAGTACAGCGACTAACAGCCTAAAACCCTGCACTTAAAATATGTATGTGTAACAATAGTCGTGAAAATATGGACATGTTTGTCTGTCTAAGCAAATCAACAGATCCCTGAAAGTAAAACAGCTAGATATACACATATTTAATTGTATATTTACGTCTGGAGAGCAAAAAGAATAAAACTTGAAAAAAGAAGATAAAACATTGTTAAAGTAAATATACATGTCACATCCTTATAAGAGATAAGAGTTAAAGACTTTAACAATTCGTCGCCAGTCATTTATTTCCATAGGAACCATAAGTTAACTGAATAATTGTCTGCGGTAACTCCAATAAATTCAAAGATTTTACAATTAATTTTGTTTTTTATTCTGTCCAAACATGAATAGAATCGAGGAACTGTTTATGGTTAACTAATATCACCTAATCAAATTCATAGATGGTGTATTGAAGATTGTACTAGCAATGCAGCTAGGTTTGCATTAGATTAAGTACAGGGTCCTTAACAGCTAAACTGTAATAATTTATCTAATATCATCTTCTTAACCTTCAGAGTCCCTGTGAATTCACGTAACTGGCATGATATCATCTTTCGCATTGCGGAAATTGGCGTGGCCCTGTGGTTTCCCTGCTGCCTGTGGAATTGTATGGCTCCCGAACAGCTTTGGATATTGAATCCACGCAAATTGCTGTCTCGTCAAATCGATCCATCGATACCGACACTCGATGCGGACAGCAATAAGTTATCGCCCGAGGAGGGACAAACGTTTCTAACGAAAAAGGATTGCTGGATATGCTATGATAGCGATAAACCCGAGCCTCTCATACAACCTTGCCGTTGCACTGGCGATGTCAGTTCGGTGCACCATGAGTGCCTTAAACGCTGGCTAGTTGAGAGCTGTGGCAGCAACAATGAAGCACAGCTCTCCTGCAAGGTCTGTGCACATCCCTACGAAATTGAAAAATCTAAAAAGTAAGTTAACAACGGAATTACATATTCAAATATATTTATAATGAAGTTTCGCACCTATTTTTAGACTCGAATGGGACAAGGGATTTACCATACAGCATTGGATGAAGACGGTGATTCTAATAACGCTTATCTGTGTTACGGGTGCCGCTGCCTGGGCAATTATCCAGATGTATGTGGATCCAATGGTGCGAGTGCTCACTGTAGGTGTAGCCGTGCTCATCGGCTATGTGTGCTGCAAGTGTTTGGGCGAGAATACCGTGTTGGCCTATCAGCGCGCCAAGGTTAGCTCCATTAATATTGTAACCAGCTCAGAGATGGAGAAACTTCACACCATCTGTGAGGATGTGAGTGCCAGCACTTCAGCCGCAGCCCGAGCTGCATCCTAGACAACAACAACATCCACAACCACATTAGGAAGCAATACAAGTTTTTAAGCCGTAAGGAAACATAACATCACACATTACGAAACAATTACAGACGTACGATTTAGATTAGAGCGTGTCTTGCACACATCTTTGCTCAATGCCCCCCAACAAACACCCAACAAAAAACAAAACAAAAAAAAGAAACACAATATTCTTCCCTGCAAACTACTGTGTACATAGTTTTTAAGTAACATTTAGGATTGAAAGTTAGGAAACCCACATGGTTCGATAAACGAGTCAATTTTGTCTCTCAAAGTAGCACGCATTATTCCGAGCGCGTCATGTATTACGAAAAAAGCAAAAATCAAATAACAACAAATTAAACAAGCCAAATATTATATAAACTATATAGATAAACAAAAAATGAATAAGTCAGTATCAATTAAATTTAAATATACAAAACTTATTTAAACGTAAACGACACAAATGTTTGAGAAAGTCTTGAGATTAATGGTTATGAGAACGCGTTGCCAATTAGCTGGAGAATGTATTTTCTAATTACAACAACAAAATGAAAAAAACAAGTAACTAAATACGATTAGTTAGCAATGGCACCACCCAGTCAATGTCAGTCTAGCTGATCATGTTCGTAGTTGTTAGTCTACACATTAAGATCTTCAAATATATTATTATATATATTTACTATACTTATAAATGCATATACATTATATTTGTACCGAAAGCGTTACTTTCGTTTCCATGCAGCACAGCTAAGTTTATTTGGCGAATATTAATTTAAGAACACACTTAAACAAACACCCAACATTACACACAACAACATATGAAATTGTATTTTAATTTTAAATATATACAACTATTTATAATTTGTATTCATTTGCGAATACTGTTTGTATTACATCTTAAGCATATACTTAACAATTAATTTATAATCAAATCATTTTATACACATTTATTTATATAAATGCATCGCGCCCACATTTCAATTGTGTTATTCAAGGCGAATTTGTAGCTACTACAAATAGTCAACACAGAAACAAGAAAACATACATATTTACACTTTAAGCTAACATACATTTTTGTGATAAACCAGTTAAATATACATCATTGTAATTATAATCTGAAGAGTCGAATCTTTTTCAATTGGGATATTCAATTTGCCAAAGCAGATGGAAGAAAGAAAGAAAGAGAAACGTCTGTGTAAGGGAATTAGGGAAATATGGCAGTTTAATTAACTATGTTACAAAAATGATGAGAAATTTATAATTGAATTTACTGAAAGTAAACATTTTTTTTGCTGATTGTTGTGTGCTTATAGAAAATTTTTAAAAATCCTCCTGCTCTTGAGATTCTGTTTCTTCAAGAAACCTTTTACTGGAGGGAAATACATTATCATTTAGGGTACTCAAATATTGAGTTTGTGTCATCAATCTGGTGAATAGAATGAAGTCACCAGCAAGTAAACCATTGAATAAAACACATCCCTAGAACATGAGAGCTTCTTGCAGACCTTAACTTTTCCCTCAGTGCTATGGCTCATCTTTCAGGTAGTTTGATTTTCTTATAGGTTTTGTTCAAAGGTCTTTTTGTCTGTCTATGAAACGCTTCTCCATAACTACTTGGATGTTCCTTTGCAATGGCTAGTCTGTTGAGCTTTTAGTACTTGTATTTGATATACACAAGCGACACGTCGTCATCTATACTACACCCTCGTTACTTTACCCTCGCAAAAGGTATATCGGGCTTGTAAAAAGTAAGTAACAGTCATATGCAGCATTACAAGCAGAGTCCATATAGCCATGTCCGGCTGTCTGTACGTTTAAAAGTGGGCACGGTCCGGGTAGATATTAGAGCCTGTGGGCGGACTGCGGGTACTGACAGAAAATCTAATTTCGGATTGGGTACGGGTACAAAAATAAAAAAGTTAAGAAATATAACAAGCAAGTTCTTATTTTCTATACCCTCTGAGGTCTGGAGTCTGTAACAGGCAGAAGGAGGCGTGGCAGACCCCATAAAGTGTATAAATTCTTGATTAGCATCAACAGCCGAGTCGATATAGCCATGTCCGTCTGTCCGTGTAAACCAACAGATCTCAGAGATGGTAAGAGCTACTATATCTGTTTTAGTCAGTATCGACCATATATTGCGTCAGTTAATACAAGAATGTCTTTTTTTCGATGCCACGCCCCATTCGCCCACAATAAGCGAAAAACCAGACATAACTCGAAAAAAAATACAGGTTTTTTGCGAATGTCTCGATAAATATAACACCTCGGGACACCAATTTTGGCCTGCAGGTTGCTAGATGCAACATAAAGATAATGCCATCAACATTTTTTTTTGGATGCCACGCCTCCTTCGCCCACCAAAAGCACAATTGCGTTGTAACTTTGCATGCCGCTGGCTCACTTATTTTTTAACGTATAGTTTTGTAACTTAGCGTATACTTGGAGACAAAAAATATCAAACAATTCTGAAAATTGCATCAAAATCGAAATATAATTAAAAAGTTGGTCATACAACGAAAATCGGTAGTTTCAGCTCATATAATTGGAAACGAAGCTCAGAGGGTTTTACACGGTCAGCATGCTCGACTGACATTTTCTATCTTGTTCTTCTTTAATATGGGTAAGTATGGATTGATTTAAAACAATACATAAGAAATATAGTTCATAAGGCATATTGTTTTAATTGCATCAGGCGGGCGCGTTGGTACCAGTTTCGATCATATTTTGGTGATCGGGTGATGTGCTCCACAGTGTGGACGCGACACCACACCCCTCTTTGAATAATAATCCAGACCAATCGTGTTCTTTACAGATACACAGTTCTTGTAGATTCAGTAGAAATAATCGCCTGATAACTTTTTTCGAATGCAATAGTTATTCCTTCAATGTAGTAAATTATAATAAAGCACAACACATGGAATTTCAATAGACACTGAATTGGTATTCGACAGTACAAATAGTTGATTTTTGAAAGGAACAGCACTGTTAGAACGCTGTTAATTTAACAGAGTGCTGTAATCAATCTTTCTACATTTGCTTCCATTAGAATGTTAATTTCAAGAGAAAGGCCTTAGAGGTCTATGGAAAAAAAAATTGTACATACATTTAATTTAATTTAAGATTTTTTGGATTTTACGTTAAAACATATTTTAATTAGTCAAGAGAATCCTTAACTGGGGATAATAAAAATGGACCTTTGTAAGTAATAATTTACAACTCTCCGCAAAAATCCCTAGACCATTGGTCAAAGTTTTCCATGCCAATAAAACACAATTTCCGATTTTGCTGTCCTTTAAGTCTAAAGTTATATATATTTATTTATTTTTACACGCATTACCTACATAAAATACACATAGATATACATATATGTATGTATATATAATATGCATTATAAAGCCATGTTATGACTTTCAACTAGAGCAAAGTTTTCTAAGTAATATATATATTTAGTATAATATGGGTATATATATTTTCGATACATATTTGTATTTAAACAACAACGTAAAATGGCTTAATATATGTTAAAGAAATGAACTAAATTCCATACAGTCGTTCAGCTGGCAAACTATTTTGATGCCAAAGAGTAGAATAATTCAATATTTTTAGATCACATTACTAGCTAATATAGTATATAGTAAATGTTATATTATGTGCTATGTGCTATATAAGCTAAAAAACGACTAATGACTAAAAGCTATGAACGTTTTTTATATATTTTTGATGGTTTGCTAATTGTAAAAATATTTTCAAATTTAGTCACAAATTGTAATTTTGGCCATAATGTTTGCCTTAAAAATTGAGAACTATTTTTGATGCAGCTTTTGGTATGATCTAAGGTGAAAATAATTCAACTAATGGGAAAGATTAAACTGCAAATTCGGATCCAGATCCTGAACATAATTTATGTGAAGACAGCGGAACGCTTATCACGATTCTTGCCACGGGTTATGGAGCGTGCCTTGAAAGCGGCTGCATTCACCTGATGCTACAAATAAATAAATGATTAATATAACTGAAATACAATTTATGTTTATCTGGTGTACTTACTCGTTCCAACTTGGACTGTTTGGTCTTGGCGTTGCCATTGATGCCAGTATTTGTGGGACGTGGTCCCAGTTGGAAAATGTCACGAATGAATTCATTCTCCTGCAATTGTGAAGTCATTCCAGGACCCATTGCGGTGCACAAAGACGAATATTGATGATGTATTGACCAGGCATCCAAGGTGAGGGCATCATTTCCAAAACGTATATTGATCTCCGGTGAAATATCTTCCTGCAAAAGATTATAAACAAAAAAAATAAAAATTTTATTAAGCAAGCTTTGAAATAAATTTCAATAGAAACTTCTGGGGAAATCAATAGAAATCCATTAATTTTTTAATGTTATTTTAACTTCTTCTCAGTACAGGACAAAATTTAAAGTAGAATTCACAAAAAAAATTTAAAAAACAATAAAAAAAATATATATTATAAATTAAAATTATTTTTATCTTTACATCATGATGCTCTCTACGTATATGCACGACTATGTTCCGCCAAACACAAAGCGCTACGAGTTTATGACTCATCTCAAGGGGCAGGATGGCTTCGGTGGTCCCAAAGTCATCGAGTGCCAGTGCGTTGAGGAGGACATCATAAAACCCCCAGCGGATGCGATTAAAAATTGTGCCGGAGTCGAATGGACGGGCATTGCACCGATGGGCCGTTTAGTGGATCCACGTCTTATACCCACAGAACTGGCACAGGATCAAGTGGAGAAAATGGCATTTGCACCCGAGTCGGATTGTTTCAAAATGCAACCAAATCGATTTCTCAAAATCTTACGCAACGTTTATCCGGATCTGTATGAACGCCTGAAACTAATGCCCAAGGAGGAACTCAGTCGCAGACTGGAGACAAACCGGATGTTTACAACCTATCAGATTGATTACTGTGAGGTCAACGAATATCCCGAGGGCATCTACGAGAGCATGAAGCCCACCGACAAGGCTTCGAAAATGAAATCGGACAAGTTACTGACCAAAACAGCGCCGTGTTCTGAATTCCGTTCGGATGTGATGCGGCAAATGGAACGGGAAAATACCACCGGCTACGAAGTAGCTCCCGACGAATGTGAACAGGCGTACAAGCCGTTCAAGACGACTTTCTCGGATTCCTCGCAATTCGTCAACTCGGGCAACAATTCGCATTGGAAGTCGGCGGCGAGCACGTTCCGTAAGGTGCCCAACTTTACCGAGTACATGGACTCGATCGGTCGCAATGGCTGCATTATAATGCGGAACAAGCTACATGATCATTCCAAGTGCCTGGCGAATCATTGCCGGCATGAGATACGATTCAACTGCACCGACATGAAGCCATAAAACAAAATAGATGAAGGAACTAGAGATCCAGATAGAGATTTCGAGTTCTCTCAATCATCCTGTTTCAGTTTCTAATCTTATATAGTAATTTCCTTGGTGTATCGATATTGGAGTGTTTTTAAATTAAAAGTCTTTGCTAACTAAATGTTTGTCTCTATTGCTTTAAACTCACCTCCAAGTAACGCAAAACATCCCGGAATGTAGCGCGTTGAGTTTTGCGATCACGTTTGGCGCGATACTTGGCCGAATCGGTAGCCAGATGCTTGACGGCATCGCAGAGCTCACCGATGTGCTCCTCCAGGAAGTTCTCGTCGTGGCCCCTGCCCGATTCAAGGATTAAGGCAATGGTCTCGCCAGCGGCCATGCGAACATCCAAGTGTGGCGACTCCAGCAGTCCCAAGAAACGCTTAATAGATCTGTGAATAACATATACATATATGAATTACATTTGTAATTCTCTGAGAAGTCAGTTTAGTTTGCTTACGGAAACTTGTGTTGTCCGGTGGTCATTAGGGACACAAAGTCACCAGATGGGATCAGGGTCAAAAGCAATCCCCAGGAGGACAATGCCTCGGCATGCAGAGTGCCAGCCTCGGCTGTCACAGAAACGGGTGTCTTATCATCTCCGCGCAGATAGCTGCCGGCAAAGATTGTCTCGAAGACCTGCATCAATTGCACCAGTTCGCCAACATCTTGGCAGTCCAGGAAATTTAGCAGTCCCAGTGCTGTGCAGCATTTGGCACGTGCATCGTAGCTAACAGACTTATCCTGGACAGTGTTCAATAGGAACTGATTCATGGCCTTGGACATGCCCTCCTCGCCGCCCAATTGCAGCACCAGCAATGGTGCCAGACGTGCTCCCCACACCTGCTCCTGTCCTTTGCCACGACGCACACTCTTCTCCACAAAGTCCATGAGCGTCATTTTGCGATCCTCAACAAAGTCGGGCATATAGCGATGCATCAACAGCTCACAGATGGCCTGCAGTGCCTGGACGCGAGTTTGTGCTGACTTTTCAGTGGCCTGTTCCAGGGCCTTTTCGAATTTCTCCTCGAAACGCTCATTGGCCAATTCCTCGGCTGCCTCCGATGAGGCCGCTTCCGAGATATGCGAATAAACGCTCACATTGTCAAAGGATTCGTCCTCAGAGTTTGAATCGTTGGTGCGACCTGTGGAAATTTACCAAATTTAAATCAAAACATTCGACAATAAAGTGCTGTTCAAACTGTCGAGTGGTGTGAAGCATCAACTGTAAGTGTAGAGTAACAGTACACACCAATTGCTCTTATCATTTTTTTCTTACCCTTCTATAAATACACTTATGTAGGTAAATACAGAGGGCATACATAATTATATATATATATATATATATATATATATATATGGGGTACAACTTGACACACGACCTTCAGATGAAAATGTTGTGCAACAAGTTTTTCAATACTGTAAAGAAAAACTTGCGCAACTTTCTACAGACTCAACACAATTTTCACTTAGCACCTGAGAGACTCGGGTTGCTGCTGATTTGGGACAAGGTAATTTCCGGCAATGAATTTTCAATTTTCATTGTTTGTTTTTGCAATTACAACAACAACGAACCAAACAGCTGTTTGCTAAAGCAAGAGCTTGTGAATGGGAGAGAGAGAGAGAGAGAAAAACATAATGTTTTGAAAGTTGTTTGGGCAGTGCAAAGTTTTAGAGCCAAACATTCGAGAGTTGTTGTTGTTGTTGTTTTTTTGTTGTACACACAGCACGCAAAGGTTTTCACAATCAAACGAATTTCGTGAAGCAGTTGTGAAAACTTGAGGCAGCAACAAGTATTTCCGTATGAAAATCATATACAATATATAAATATGTATGTATATAAAATATAAGAATTATTTATAAATGCCAACTAAACATACATATGTACATATAGATTAAGTGTTTGCATTCCTCTATTATATAAAAAATATATATATATATATATAATATATATATATATACATATATATATATACAGCTACGGCTGTTGCTTTGTGCTTCTCTTGATAAGCTGGCATTGAACACTCACTCTTGAATAGTGTGTGTGAGTGATAATATACCCTAGGTCAAATAGTGTGCACAGAGTAGTTAAGACTGCTTTAGAGTGTTTAACAGACAAACTTCTCATATACGGTAAAATGCTTGAAAAGTTATAACACTTTTTATAGCTTTAACTATAGTTTGTTTTTAATTTAATTTAGCTTTAAAACAAATTTACAGATAATTATTTTTTTTTTTTTTGCCAGTTGTAGGAAAAAATCGGACATAAAATTTGTATTTTTAGTAAGAGTCTAAGAGTCTAACACATGGTAGAATAAGAATAGTATAACAACTTTTATTTGTATAATTTTGAAAAATTATTATTTCTAAATAAAAGTTGGTTTTTTAAATTTACTTAAAAAAATATAGACTATGATGATCAAAATTCATATTATTCTGGCCACAGGGTTAAGTTGATGTTTTAAACAAAAATGAATATTACTAAAACCTATTTACGCGATAATATGAACGGTAAATCTCTTTACTCAATATTAATTAAAATTTTTTTTTTAATTTTAATAGATTAATCCATTTCGGATTAAAACTATTTTTCATTTAAAGATTTAAAGTTAATTATAAAATTTTTTTTTTTTATAAATTGCTAGATTTGTGGCGAGTTGCTAGATCTAGCAACTAAAATGCTATGCTAGCAGCACTGCAGAGGATATTTATTATTGGTCTAAAAAAACGGAAAGACATTTTCAAAATATCTGTGTTTTTTTTTTCTTTCTGTTTTGTTTGTCCCTCTGTCTGTCTCTCTGTCCGCTTCAACAGCTGAGCGCGTGCAAAGCTTTTTATCGCTTGCCAGCACAGCAACAAAACATATAGTGTATATATATTTTTGATGATTGCCAAACAGGTTGGAGGCGAAAAGCTTTTCGAAGCCAACGAAATGTATTTCGTGCTATTAAACAATGTGTACATATGTATGTATGCACAGAGATGAGTAATGAATGCTAGAAAGGTCATAACAAATATGTATGTATGTTTGTATATACATGTGTTTAATCATTTTCACTGAATTTTTCACTTTTCACTTTGCACTCCCACACACACACTAACACAGTCACACGGAATCTTTCTTTTATTTTTGGCAATGGAATAATTGATGACTCACCACCTCGGCCTGATGATTTTTTATTGCGACGCGACGAATAATAACTCATATTGCTGATATTCTTGTTGCTACTGCGTTGTTCACAAAATCCACGAATTTTTGTGCTTTTCTTTAAATTGATCTTGATGCCGATCGCACAAATCAAAATTCAACCCTGCTTTGTAGGGCAGTGTCCTTTGAGCGCGCACGAGAGGTAGAGAATGAGTGAGAGCAAGTCTCCACAAAGAATAAAGTCTACACACGCGTTTGGCGGCAACTATTGGCGGCTCTTGCACGTGTTTTTTTTTCTGTGGCCTTTATTGATTTTCTATGTGAAATTTAGGTTAGATTTTATGTTCTTTACTTTGTGGTTTGTCTTATGTGATTTGTTTAGAACGATATATGATTAATCAGGACGCAGCTATAGTAAAGTTTTTATGTTTCCAATACTGTCTTTGTTGCAGCGATTGTTGTTGCTGCCTCTTGTTGTTGCACAACACGACGCGTTCGCAATTGTTGAGAACCGATACAGCACTAAACGTTGTTGATTTGCACGCGCCTTTTTTATTTATACACTGTTGCTGCTGCTGCTGCTGCTGATTACAAAAATGCTGTTCGATGCTTTGTGTTGCCACAAATTTCATGTTTAACTGCAATTGAATTTCGTTGCGACTTCCTTGGCCTTGAGACTTGACTGCGTCTCTCGCGTCGACAGCGCCGTCGTCTATTCCGAGGGAGTTGACTATGAGTGTATGTATTGCGAAATTGTTTGCTCGTTAGTGAATTTCACTGGGCTTTCTTTTTGTTCAACATGCACAGTTGCACTTCTTTAAACAATGGTTGCTGCAGCTTTTGAAAAAGCTCTGCGTCGATGATCTGCTTTGAAAATAATGCAAATTAATTAAAGCACCTCCCGTATTGCTGAATTTGACGAAATTAAATGACACATTCACCGTAGCAGTGTTGGTTAATTTTCAAAGTTTTTGTCTTATCCATATGAGTTATCGAGCTTATGCGATAGTGTTGTTGCATCTCTGTGTTACCGCCAGCATGACTTTTGAATATACTTAAAGACTTTTAAATAATTTCGATAAAATATATCAGATGAACGTACTCAAGGATTTGGCAACTAATTCATAATTGTAACTGGAAAATAACTTTAATTGAATTTTAGAATGCCTCTAGAATTATAAATGGCCGATTTTTTAAACAATACAGAAGCAAACATATTTAGAAGCATTTCAGTTTTCAGCATATAATAATTCGTGAACAAATGTTGGGAACACTCTTGACAATGTGTACGGAACAGCTGATTAGCAAATCTAAAACCAATCTGTGTTCGTATTAGTATTTAAATTGACTGAAATGCTGATGTATCGATACAACAGTATGCTGTGAAAACACGACTGCTCCTTAACTAGTTCCATAACCAATGAGCAGTTCATTTACGCTAGTTCCGAACTGGAGCACACAACTCATGAACCATCACCTGCCCTGAGTCTCGCTGTGAAAAATTACGAAAGAATTCGGCTGTTCATCCACTCTTAAGGCCAACAAATTTTTGCAAAACCCAACAATGGCTTCGATTTGTGGACGCATGGCGCTTCGTACCGCCGCACGCCAAAATGTCACCTACCACTCCGTGCGTACCTGCAAAAGTAAGTTTACAAATTTCACGTACGCCCAGTTCGTGTGCTGTGCTGGTATCACATCTGAGCCAGCATCTCCACACGGCGCTTTCATGTTTCGAATTACATAATGCGGGACAGAAACTAACACCACCAGGAAGTGTAATTCCTGCAGTGGCAATATCCAAATTGTGTTGATTCGAATGTGCACTGAAATGCTGTGCGTGAGTGTGCAATGGGAGGTTATGTAATAACTACGCGTAGTACAAATGTGATCAAACGGAGGAGGGAAGACGAACGAGGAATGCAGGCTACCAGCGATGCGTAATTCACAACTCACACCTTATATGCTTATCTAAAGGTTTAATATTGAGCATTGACTGAACATTTTATGTTGGCTTTATGTAACCAGCACACAGTGCACAGCTGATTCAATAACAAATTGCAACGTTTATCAACACTTGGTAACTGTAAATGTCCCACAACTTCTTTTGCAGTGATGAACGATCCCATGGAGCATGCCACGGGTCTGGAGAAGCGTGAATTGCTGCAGAAAGCCGCCGGTAACGATAATCCCTTCGACATGAAGGTGTTCAAGCGCGGTGCTGGCACCAAGGAGACACCCAACTTGATTCCATCGGCCTTCGATGCCCGCATTGTGGGTTGCATCTGTAAGTTGAACTTTAAAATCTAAAAGAGGTAAACTATAATCCTTAAAACTATTTCAGGTGAAGAGGATCAGACCTATGTGCAATGGATGTGGCTGCAAAAGGGCAACCAGAAGCGTTGCGAGTGCGGACATTGGTTCAAACTGGTTGAGAAGGCAGCTGTTTAAAGTTATTATTAATTAATTAAATAAACAAAACCACAACAACAACAACTATTAAGCTAATAGTCAACCACATAGCTGTCCAAATAAACAAAACATCAACCCAAAATATTGGATATCATCCAACCCAAATATCAAACCACGCACCGTTCACAATTTCGGGGCAGCAATTTTTACTTTAGTTTTTGATTTAAATCGAGATTTTTGTTGGTGGCCATCGAGAAACGATTTCAAAACGTTCGATGAATAAATAAAATGAACAAAACTAAGCAAAAAAAAAAAAAAACAAATACGAAACGATAAAATAATAAAGGCAGAACGAAGACAGGTACTTAAAATAATTACTAAAAGCAAAAACAATTAATATAAAGGCTATATATTAGTTAAAATACTTGAACAATTTTTTACAGGAGCTTAGAAACAAATGCACTAATTTTCAACTAGTTATTAAATAAGAAATTATTGAATGCAACGAAAATGACTTAAGCCGCTTTAAATAGAAAAAACTCAAAAGAGAATTTCGATTATAAACATCGGAATGCCGGCGAAAATGCTTTAAACAGCATTATAAACTCATAGAAAGTATCTATCCAAGCGATGAATATAAAATTATTAGACAAACCAACTAGATAATGGAATCCTGGTTCACTTTCTTATATTTCACTGTTTTCGGATATTCGCTTTAGTGAAGTGTCCTGATAAAAAGTACATTTTCAGATCAAATTTATGTATTATGCATAAATATGGCAGTTGGATCACATTTAATTTCTATACTTAAATGATTTTTAGTTTTCATTTTATTGCCTTAAGTGTAGAGATTAATAAATATAAAGTTTTAAGACTAAAAAAAGTAAATGGAATTGCTATTAGAGCACTCACAAAGGCAACTTTTAGAGCTACAGGATGATAAATAACATATTGTAAGACCAAAATATATTTAGCATTATCTGCGATTATTATCGGTCTATTTTAAAAAGTTTCTTTTAGCTCCGACACCTTAAAAGTGTCAAAGTGTCAGATCATATGTTTTTTTTCACTTTTAAAAGTTTCTGAGAACGAAAATTTAGGTTTTTGGTTCACTCTCAAAAGTTTCTGAGTAGGCGGGAATATTTGAAAAGATTCCATTTGGTAGCACACTTGGAATATAAAACTCATTCCACAATTTCTTGCCAAGGCAACTGATATAAGGAGGCATAAATTAAAGTCGGATTCCAAGTCAATATATAATAAACAAGCTAGCATATATATTTCATAAAGATATTTTGACGAAATGTCTTCGTACATTTCGCGTCTACTCAAATCGTCATTGCCATCCAAACGTCTCGTCTCGCAGTTGACGCAACGGGGCGAGGGGAAACTGGGTGCACTCTTTCGGCAGCTGGGATTGCAAAAGATACTTGGCGTGTTCGGTGGCAAGGAGGGGGGCACTGGACAGCGTAGCATATCCACCACAGCTTTGATGGCCCAAAAACGTAAGTGCAGCTTTTAGTTGTCATTGTTACCATCATATTGTGGCTATTGTGGCTGTTATAGCGCTAACCGACGATATGGAGCTCGCAACGGGCATCTTCAAGCGCGAGTTGCAACTTCGTCAAGCTGGCTGCGATGATCCCTGGGCCATGGCCAAGCCGTTAAAGCGAGGAGCGGGCAAAGAAAACGATCCCACCGTAATACCCTCGGCATTCGATGGTCGCTTGGTTGGCTGTCTGTGCCTTGGCGACCGTAGCCCCAAGTGGATGTGGCTGGAGAAGGGTGCTCCAAAGCGTTGCGAGTGCGGACACTACTACGTGCTGCAGAAGGCTGAACCAATTTAGGATCAAACACACCATCCAAATGGAGCGCTGTCATTACACATCACCGTACAAATGAGAAACGTTGCATGATATTATCAAAAAAACTACATTTAATACACTCGGAGAGTTGTTTGTGAATATATACATATATATATATATATATATACACTAACTACATAATCTCTAACGACTATCTAAGGGTGTAGCCAGTCAGTAGGAAGCCACTATTGCCACTCATATTGACCTCGGGATGAGTGCGATTGGGCAGTATTTGATAAGTGCGCATCCAGTTGGAGGTCAGATGCAAATTGGTCACCTTGTTGGTCGTCTTCAGCTCCATGTAGGTCTCCTGCAGCAACTCCTTGCATGTGCTGAATATGACTACAGGTCGGGAGGGTTTAACCAATGGTAACAATGCCTGTATTATATTCGATGGATGCTCCTTGGCTGCCATAACCAATGAGTCGAATTTGTTATGCATTAAAGCCGCTGCACGTTTGTTTTCCAGTTGCCAGCGGAGTAATCCTCCCTTGTTGTTTGCTGCCATAAAAGAAGTATTCATTTTATTAATTAAGAGCTTAAATCATGTAAACTATTCCCAACAACAATAACATATTCATTGATCACAATTAAACATTTAGTGGTGACACAATTGTCAACATAAAATTTCCAATTGAAATGTAATTGTAATGAAATTTTTAGGAGGGCTGCTTGATAAGTCTGTGGCTTTTTATATATCCTCCGCAGCACTTGTGATATTAACTAGCATCTACCTTGTGCTTGGCGGGAAGAGAAAGAAGAGAACTTTTTGAATTTTAACCAAAACTAAGGAAGACTTGATAAATACTATGAGGACTCTGAACTATCAGAGTTTAATTATTTAGAATTGGCTTACTAAATTCCGTTCGTACCAGTAAAAATTAAAACAGAAATAGTAGATAAAGTTCATGGAATAACATTGGGCGATCGGAGAATAAGAGTTCGTGTGGTATTTTAAGCTTAAAGTAAATTAAATTTACATTATACTATACAACTACTATACTATACTGTTATTTCACATGAACATTTGTATTTAATAAAGCTATCAAAGCTCCATGAATTGGAATCCGAACTTCTATCCCATCCAGCAAATGATTGACAATGATAGACCCTGATTGCTAAATAATTACTGAGTATTAAAAGATTTTAGTTGACAAAGGCCGTACTCATTAAATAAAAACGTATATTTTACGAGACTTGAGAAAACTTATATTTTGTTTGATTTTCGGACGAAAAACAATTTTTTGTCACAAAAATTCATTGGCTTATCAAACGCACTCGCAGTTATGTCAAAAATTTTAATTAAAATAGTAATTTTTGGAAATTTTATCAACTGAAACTTTTAATTTAATATCATATAATTGAGGGGAAGCTACAATTAAATTATTTGAACGTTGAAGTTCTAAACAGTCAGTACATTTAAACATACCAAACATATCACACTACAAAATTCGAAATGGGTTAAGTATAGCTTATTTAGTGGTACAGGAAAGAGGTGACAGAGCTGGAAAATTTCTACGATTAGCTAGAGATAAAAGCGTAATAAATAAAAGCCTACAACGGTAGAAGGGTAAGCGGATGTTAATATTCCAGTTAAGTCGCCTTAGAGCAAAGAGCAGGAATTGATTCAGAACAGATTCTGTTCCGTCTTGATGAAACCTGTATTGGGGAGTCCATAGACACGACTTGTACAAATGAAGTATAGTTTTATTTACATTTAGATCTGTAACTCATTCGATTGGCAACAGACAAAATATTCTTGGCAAACATGAGTTTTAAATCCAAGAGAATAGCAAAAATTAAAACATTTCAATCATAAGTTCAATTGATTCTATTAAAAGTCAAGTTTAAATTGATAAAAAAAATTGAAAAAGTCTTACCATTGGGCGATTCATCCAATTTGAGTTTCTTGCTAGTCGGTTCAACGGTGTCCGTCTGCTCCTCCGCTGTATCATCGTTCTCATCCTTCTGTGTCTGCTGTTCCATCTCCGGCTTCGGCTTCGGCTCCGGCTCAGTTGTTAGGGCTGCCTCGGCTTTGTCGCCCTGATAGAACTCTCGGAGCACTGAGTACAGATTGACCGAGATGCAACGCTGTTGCTGTTCCAATGGCAGTTTGAGGGCCAACAGTGCTTGCTTTTGGGGAACATTACCCGGATGCATGTGGACCAAAGTGGCCTCTGTGTCGCCACCAATGGAGTTCAGCATGGCAGCTGGGAGGAGTCCATTTGTACCGCTCTCGTACAGTAAGTAGTTGCCAAAGCCAGAGACGCCAGAGTAGGAGATGATTTGGGATAGTGTATCCACCCGTATGCCCATTATCTTTTCGGCATCCTGTCGATGGAATATATCGACCATTAAACGAATGCTCGGCTGACGGATTTGTACAAATTCAAAGTACTTCTTCTCCTTTTTTAGCAGATATTTATCCTGCGAATACTCAGTGCGTGTGTGAAATGTTTTCGAGTTTTCCACAAGCTTCTCTATAATCTTGCTGGACTCATTGCACGCCTCACGCAGCTGCTCTATGTCCTGCAATTTCAAAGTACTATATATGCATACATTCCCATTTAAAAGCGTAAACTCACCTCAGATTTAAGTGCCTGGGCTTCTCCATTGTCGCTAATGTCACGATTGTCGGCTCCACTGCTGGAAATGTTGAGCACATCGCGAATGCTTCGCAGCTCGTTTTCGCTGACCAATTCGAGGGTATGTTGGCGTTGTGCTCCGCGTTTGCCCGCCTTTGTTTCCTTGACGCACATTTTGAAAGTGGAACCATATGGCTGGTCTAGCAACGACTTTAGCTCCAAATGCTCCTTGCCCAACGTGGCGGTTACATCTAGGCTGCTAAATTTCTGTAGTTTTGTGTACTTTTGCCGTTGTATGACGATATAATCTCCCAACTGTATAGTCGGCATGGTTGGTTTGCTGGGCATTCTGTTAAATATTGGAAGAATAAATAAAAACTACAACCGACAACAGTTAATCACGTTGTTTACACTGAAATGTACCGCAGCCGCGCGAGTGCCCAATAAACTATCGATATATCGATATCACCGTAGCACAGTATGCTGCTCATGCTTAAATTAATTAATATTTGGCGTGTCTAGCTTAACTATACGCTCGAGCTTATTCATTTTGTTCTTTAATTTAATATATATAAGAATTTATTACTATTTTTGTGAATAAACAGTGCAGCAAAACCAGCTACAGCGTACCATGCTTGATAATGTGAACCAATCGAGCGGAACCCGGCAACGCTGAAAAAGAGAGCAGCTGATAACAAAATACCGAGTAAACCACGCGCTTGTTAGCTCGTCAAATCTTAACCTAAGGGGAAAGATTATCGCGACCAGGTATCGTTTTTGTTTTATTTATTATTTTCAAAGTGCCTTACCGTGGCGGACGTGCCGCTAAACGGTTGCTAAAGCCGACGCAAAGTGTTGTAGGAAGAGCAGATATTTCCGTAGCTATAAACTAGTGGAACTGGTGGAACCTGTTGCCACCCAACTGCTAATTAAGAGTTAATTGAAGTCGCACCCATACATTCATACACAATTGAAGAACGTAGCCGTTGCACTTTTTGAATCAGTGAAGCAGAAAACTGAGAACACAAAGCAGCGAAAATGGGTGATAGAAAAAGCGAAGAGTCGCCGTTCATTTTGTCGAAGAAGCCAGTGACATTGAATCCATCATGGGAGTCTCAAATGAAACCAGATACAAATGGAAAAGGCTCGGGTTCAATGATGTCCAAAATTGTCTCCTCTCTGCCGCCAATGGATAAACGTAAAATAGTCTTCTTCATCTTCATACTGCATGGCTTGGGAACTCTGATGCCATGGAATATGTTCATAACCGCTAAATCGTATTTTGAGGACTACAAACTGGGCGAAAACAATACAATCGCAACGGAAACCAATTATCGTGGAAATTTCATGCAAAATATGGGATTCGCTGCACAAATCCCGAACGTGCTCTTCAATTGGATTAATATTTTCATGAATTTCGGTGGCGATCTGACCACCCGCATTGTCTACAGTATTCTGATCGAGATTGTGATACTTATCATCACAGTGGTGCTCGCTATGCTCAACTCATATGCGGTGAGTATAGAGATTCATTTTCATTTCAGTCGTGGAGATAAGTATTGGGCGTTGTACTGCATTTGTCAGATAAAACTATTAAATTAGTATTATTATTAGGGAAAAGGAATATACTTTAGTTCCATCTCGTTACCTAGAGATTTGGTTTTAATCAGTTGTAGATAATGCAATTGAGTATTATCTTCATTCTTACACTCGCGGAAACAAGTATGGGACAAGGTATTGCATTTGTCAGATAAATGACATTAAATTAATAAAATTAATAAGTTCATTAATTTTAAAATTGTGAAATGATGAAATTTTAGTACGAATATTAGTTATTATCTTCAATACTACAATGGGGGAAAAAAAAACTCATGATCATTGTAGTGAATTTGTCAGATAAAATATACGCTTCATATTTTACTATGGCTTGTATTATTATTAGTTTGCTCAAAGCTAAATTCATAAATAAATTTATAATTAAGAAATAAAAGAAACTTCAGTATCCTGATGATCACTAGAGATTTAGCTAATTTTAGCAGTAGACTAAAGATGTAAATCAAACATATCATGGATCTTAAAAACCCCAAAAGCAATACATCGATTTTTATCGGTGCGAATACTTAAAAAGGAGAAACTATTGTGTTATTTTAATTATCCCAACAAAATTTTAAATAAGAAAGCATAACAACGTGTACTGTGAATTCATAGACGTTTCTGAAAGGGTATTCAATCTTTGGTGTGCCAAATAAAACCTTTCTTTTTTGTTTAATATAGAAAAGTACAATTTGTGGTTCTTAGAAATCGGTTTTGGGAACAAGTTCAGAAATTACATAGATTTTTTTGTTCGTTATTGTTGCTTAATTATTCTTTGTTGCCCTTAAAACATATATATGTACATATATATATAGATATATATATATAAATAGATTTTACGATTTTTACTTAAATATTTTGTTTTTTTAAAGCACTTGTTTGGCTTAGTTATTTAAAGTGCTAGCACTTTTCAATCAACTAAGCTAACTAACTAACTAACTATTTAAGTCCTGTTTAACATAGTAGGGATGGTATCAGGTTTTTGGAAAATATTTTTAAAAATATAATTATATTTTCATGTCCATGTGTTATTTTGTGTTAAATTGTGAATCAGAAAAGCTATAACCTTCATGTCATCTGATTAAAAAAACTTTGAATTCGTAATGCTGAATTACTGAAGTCGACGGGGAAAAGAAAAGAGCAATAGTTTAGAAGAAATTGTATTGCGAAATCAAATAAAGTTTCCCACACTTATTGCCCCATGACTGGTGGATTGAATTTCGACTTGAATTTAATTATTGATTTATTTATTCGGCAATACTTTTATTTCATAACAGTGGCCTGGCATATTCTTCTGGTCTACCATGTGCTTAGTAGTGCTGATAAACATGGTAAGTAAGATTTATATTATTAGTGCTGTTATAACACTTGATTTCAAATCTTATCAACATTTATTATATTCCAGTGCAATGGCATCTATCAGAGCACAATTTATGGACTCGTTGCCTCGTTGCCTCCCAAATATACGGGTGCTGTGGTTTTGGGATCTAATGTTAGTGGATGCTTTGCTACCCTCATGTCCATGTTGTGTACCGCACTGTTTGACTCGCCTAGGACATCGGCTATATACTATTTTGTGACGGCTATTTTGGTGCTGCTTCTCTGCTTCGACACGTATTTCGCGTTGCCGTTGAACAAGTTCTTCAGACACTACGAGATGCTGAACAAGCAGAGCGAGAAGAGTTCGGGATCCAAGACCCAGTTGAATGTGCCATATTGGCAGATCTTTAAGAAGGCTTCACCGCAACTGTTCAATGTATTCTTCACATTTGTTGTAACATTGTCCATTTTTCCTGCTGTCCATTCGGATATTAAGCGCACGGAAGATTTTATTATTGGAGATACGTATTTTACACTCGTCACATGCTTCCTAACGTTCAATGTGTTTGCAATGCTGGGCAGCTTGGCCACATCGTGGGTTCAGTGGCCGAAACCAAAATACTTGGTAGTACCCGTCGTTCTGCGTGTCGTATTTATACCATTAATGATCTACTGCAACTATAGACCTAAAGATATTGTTAGAACTCTGCCTGTGTTGATCGAGAACGAGTGGTTGTATTGGATCATTGCCATCATTATGTCATTCAGCTCTGGCTATTTAAGTTCCTTGGGCATGATGTACACACCACAGACTGTTAATGCTAAATATCAGGTAACAGCCGGCATGTTTGCTGCTGCCGTCCTCGTTTCTGGCATTTTTGCCGGCGTTTTGTTCTCTTATTTAAGTCCCCACATTATACAATTTTAAAATGTAAACAATTTCATATTTACATCATTCATTGACATTCACTAACTACATTTTTTCAATTATTTGCACAATGAAAAAGTTCATTTTTTCGAGTTTTCAGCATTACGTAAATAACAACACACAAGATATTTGACTAATGAATTTATTTTTTTTTTATCTTTTGGCATTTGCCGTACAAGATAATGTTAAAAAAAAACCTAACTATTAATTGTAAACTTGTTTTAATAAAGTTTTTAAACCATTTGTAGAAAATATGTATATCATATGAATTGTGTACTATTTGTATATTTATAAAAAGAAAACGAAGAAACGTTGTAGAAATGTCTTTGGTACGTCGAATACAGAATACTCTACCCTATCAGCTAAAGGCCTATGCCCAGGTTGCCTGGGGGAAACTGTCAGACTAGATTGATGATTGATCAAATCAGGTATATGCAGGAGGAATACCTTTTGGAAAGGCTTTCAAAATTATAGCATAATGGCAGCAGAGTATTATGAAACTCATTTACATTTGTAGATCATCTTCAGTTGCTCACAGAACTTGGGTGGCTCGTGTGGAGCACGTGTCGCTAGTCCAGTGATCTGCTCCAGAGCCATCTCCACGTCGACCACATTGCACATTATCAACTGCAAGCGTTTTGGAAACTTTGTCTCCGCCAGTTCGGTCAATTGTCTGGTCTTCTCTAGCATATCGCTCAAATCCTGCGCCTCTATGTCGTGATAGCTGACCACCAACTCCTTCAGCTCGGGCAGTTGCTCAGCTACGGTGAAACCACAGTTTTGGGCATCTGAGATTCCCAATCTTTGCAGACGAGCCAGACCGGAGGCGGGAGCCTGCAGAATTGTCTCTTCCACTTTGTTCTTGTTACTTGTCAGATCCAATGTGGTCAACTGCAGCTGGGCCAGCAACTCCTCCAGATGATTGACCTCAATGGAGCATTCGCGGGCAACCAGAGTCTTTAGTTTGTGCAGCCCAACCATAAATTTGCCGGTGATGTAGGCACTGGACACGCTTAGGCTGCGCAGATTGGGACAACTTCTGGTTATGGTCTGGATCATGCTGTTATTCATGTTGTCGTCGGTAATGCACAGCTCCTGCAGATTGGTCATGTCGAGGCGCAGATAGAATGTCAGCTCGGGACGTAGCAGGTGCCGTCCAAGATATGAATCGAAGGCTTTTTCGTGCACATTCCATATGAAGAGCTTCTCCATTTGACAGCTGGTCAGCTCAAAGAAGTACATGTAATCCTCTTTGCTCAGGGGCTCAAACATTGCGTATGATACGGATATTTCCCTATATCGAGGTTTCCGCCACACAATTTGGCACAACAACTGCTCGTAGCGCATAGAGCAGCGTGCCATTGCGATTTGATCCACCAGCGAGAGGTATTCCAGTATTATGCACACACAATCGTCATTTAGGTTGTCCATGTCCATGTCCATGTTCGGTTTCATTGATGAGAGATAAATATACAAGGAAAAACACCTGAGCAGCAAAGCCAACAACAAACTAACAGCTGTTGCAGTTAATAACGCTCGGCGGTACAGTGTGACCAGGTACAACATTACGGTAATGCTAAGCAAAATACTGTAAATAATACCAGCAAAACATTTGAAATTTACCGCTTAGGCGGCTTAGCTCCAATACAGTGTGCTCAAAACTGTTTAATACTGACTTACGCATAAGCGGGAATCGAATCCAAATAAGTTAGTCTATCTCATTTATTAATATAAATCTATCCTAGGTTAAAAAAATCATTTATTTCTTGAACACTTTTTCAATTTTGGAAAGTTTTTTATTTTGATTGATTGGCGAAATTGTAACCATTTATGTCATAAACAATTTGAAAAAAAAAACATATTTTTATACCATTGCATATATATATGCAATATATTGTTTTTATCACGAAGTTTGTTACGCATTGAAGGAGGCAGACCATACAAAGTATATACATATATTCTTGATCAGCATCAACAGCCGAGTGGATATAGCCATGTCCGTCTGACCTTCTGTCTGTATCAACTCAGAGATGGTAATATTATATTATCTAAACACTGATCAACGTTGGTTCGGATCGGAAAACTATATAGCCGCCATATGACCAAACATTAATAAAATGATGAAAATTGAAAAATATACTAAATTTGACTTTCTGTCTAACTTTTTTTTCAAGATAACTCAACTAATTTCACAGAGTATGTGTTGGTAGTATTATGTAAGCGCTGACCAACTTTGGTTTCGATCGGACAACTATATTACATAGCTCCCATATAAGTAATCTGACAAATATAAGAGCCAAGATACATACATATGTCTTTAGTATGAGAAACTTTTTGTCTGTTGAGGTATCCAAACTAAGCCTACAACGTTGGTGCAAACAAATTTTTTTTTTTAATTTTCCAAACAATTTTGATTGGAATCGGTTAGCTACATTTTAAAAAAATTGTCTTATAAATAGGTGATCAATATGTTAAGCTTATTAGTTTATAAGACATCTCACATCGAGTACTCAATTTTGTTCTAGAATACCCTGTAGTATCTTACAGTCGGCTTGCTCGACTGTAATCGTTTCTACTAGTTTTTGATATTAAATGGGAATCTAACCTGACCGATTTTGGTATGAACTGCTTCCGTGGAACATTTAAATTAATTTCTGCAGTGTACTACTATTTGCTACATTTTCTTTAATATTTTTGGCATTCATTACTTTAATTGTAGCTTTATTTGGCTTTGGCCTAATGCCATTCAATTGTGGGCCAATGTCTCTAGCAGTGACGAGGGTCCCTCCAACAGTTAGCAGTTGGCAAATTCTATTTGTTTTTTGTGCGCTTCTTTTCAAGGGAAACGACGCCAATGCCGGACATCTGGCAGACCGTGTCCAAATCCATATCCCGGTTTGGGTCTGCAGATATACATATACTACAGAATAAGTATATGTACGAGTATGTATATAAATAATTTACATTTCGCATGGTCACGCACAAATCATGTGAGGCAGGAACAGAGACAAACTGACACACTGACAATGCGGACTCTGGCCGTATCGTCTGTCTCCAATCCATTCCCTTCCCTGTTGTGGAGAACAGTGTTGGGATTTTGGGGGCTATACTGGGCATGGTGGAGGGGGCAGCATGATGCGTATAAAAGTGACAGTTTAACATGGAAACACACTCAAAATGTTAATTGATATGCAAGGCGAAGCGAGGCAAGAGCTAGACACTGCGAACAAAACGAAGGCGGGATATCAAAACTTTTACTGGTTTTCAGTGCGTTAGTAATGAAAATGTTGGTCATGACTATGAAATTCTCTAGAAACTTTATTGACGATGCTCGTTTCATTTTTAACAGTCATCGCTCACATTCATGATCTACGAACAATACGTAAATCACAACGTGTAAAGATGTCACAGCAGTAAAATTCAAAATCCAAAGATTAATTAAGTTGTTTACAGTATCAGGCATATAATAAATCCTTTACGCATTGAAGCGAAAATAAATAAAAAAAAATTTTTTATTTATGTAATTGTTTATTGGCTTGTCTTCCTACTTTGGAATATCAGAACATGGACCCAGCTTCAGATTTTTTAAAAGCGTGGTCAACTTCAGTCAAACTATGTACTACAAAAATACATAGTATACTTTTTTATGTCATATCTACGAAGCTGTATCATGCCAAAAGTAATGGCCATGCCAAGAGTCACTAAGATATTGAGCAAAAATATATATTTTGCGAGGTACATATATATGTTTAGTTTTTCAGAACAGATTCGGCTTGTGATGCTGATCAATATGCATATACTTTGTGGGGTCTGTCACGCTTCTTTCTGTGTATTATATTTATACTATAAACAAACCTAATATTCCCTTTGCAGAGGGTTTTAAAGTAAAATCAAATATGAATGAAGTCAATGCTGACAAATTTGGTGATGTGGACAGGCCGACTGACATGACTATATCGATTCGGCTTGTGATGCTGATCAAGAATACATAGTTTATGGGTATAAAAAAGCCTAACTTAGTGCTCGATTTAAAATTTTGTAAATACGATTGCTTATGATGTAGTTAACCGATTCCAAAATTGCTAAGAAAATTAAAAAAAAATAATATTTAGCACCTACTGTGTAAGTTTGGTTTGGATACCTCAACAGACAAAAAAGTTTCTCATACTAAAGACATATCTTGGCTCTGATGTTTGATAGATTACTTATATGGGAGCTATGTGATACAGTTGTTCGATCCAAATTTGGTCAGTGTTTGAATAATACTACCATACACATACTCTGTGCAATTAGTTGAGTTTTCTTGAAAAAAAGTTAGACAGAAAGAAAAATTTAGTATGTTTTTCGATTTTCATCATATAGAAAATATATGATGTGCTCATCCGATTCCAATCAAAATCGGTCAGTATATGTATATTACTACCTTACACGTACTGTGTGAGTTTCATTGCAATATCCTGAAAAACAACAATGTATTAACGCAAAAATACGTTTTTAAAATTTTATGATATGGCTACGGCTATATAGTTGTCCGATGCGAACCAAAGTCGGCCAGAAGACATTAAGTGGTACCATTTCGTTCAGATATCTTCAGCGCGGCAAAAATCTAAAATAAACTTGTACTGTTTGCAGCATAGGCGGATATTACATACATACCAAGTTTGGTGGCTGTAGCTCTTAAAGTCTCAGAGATCTAGGTTTTCATACAGAGAGGCGGACAGACGGACATGGCTATATCGTCTCGGATGCTGATGCTGATCAAGAATATTTATACTTTATGTGGTCTGCCACACCTCCTTCTGCCTGTTATATACTTCTGACAAACCCAATATACCCCTCAGAGGGTATACCAATTTGTAAGTGAGATTTAAAATAAACAATTATGTCGAAATCCGATTAAACATAAATCACTATGTTTAATCGGTCACATAGTTAATTAGGTATTAATTATTATTAATACTCTTATTTACTTTTATAAATTGTTTCTAAATAATTTGAAATTTTTAGTATTTAAGATTTAGCAAAACAGAAAAAGAGTATTTTACTCAGTAGGCATTAAATCAACACAATCCGAAAAATGTTCATTACTTCACATTTATCAATTACAGTTACAACTTTTCAGCAGGACTAGGTTTTTCAAACGCCACTGAAAATTCAATTTCACTATTATTTTTTTTTCAATGCTAGTAAAAAATATAATTTTATTAGAAACACTTTTTCGATACTTATGAAATGTTCAAATATTTAAAACTTTTAAATACTAAATGAAAAAAAAACTAATGCATTATAAAATAATAAATAAATGAAATGTTGAGTCTCTTGATTTATTTGATTCTAAATTACGTCTATTCCGAAGACATGCATAACACAGAATCATGTACTGTAAGGGTATTAAGACCTTGGTTAGCCATTTCATTACCGTTTTCATTATATTTCAATAACTGACATTACTTATTAATGAGGTTTTAATTAAAAATTGTAATTACCATTACCATTGCGTTTTGGTAAGTGCTTTATGTGCTGTGTTAAATCAACAATCAATAAGACCTCGTGTCAGTTAAATTCTGAACTTTGTCTACAATAATTTTACTAAGCTTAGTAGATAGGCAGTTCGTACTAAGCCTCATGTGCACTTTAAAACTAAAATGCCTTTTAATTACTATTCAATTAACTATCAAAACCGTATAATGACAGTTTGTTCTAATAGAATAGTTTTAATTGTTACTTTATAGCTGCTCAGGTTTCAGTTTAAGTGACCTGTAATTTGTGGATATTGTGTGGTCCCTTCGTAATTGTAGACTTTGAAACGTACTCTTGACTACGCCGTAATGCCCTGAAAAGAATGCCACATTTAGTTGGTGATTAGCTAAGGAACGCCTTGAAATAAATTCGTGAGCCGTGCCGAAATGATGGTTTTTCGATTGTGACGCCTTTAAAAGAAAACTCTCCGAAAAGTATGCAACACTTTCTGGTGCTCACTGCTTTGGCCAAACAATTGGCCAATTAAGTGAAAAGTTTCCCAACGTTTCATTTGGCCCATTGCATGCCAGTCGAACATTTTGTGGCCATTTGCGTGTTGCTTTGTTGGCCAGGCTAAAAACACAAATGTTGCGCCAGGTGGAGTGGAGCGAGGCAGGGGCGTGACTAGAGAAGGGAATGGGATGGTGTTGTGGCTAGCTTTGGACTGCAGCTCGTTTTATGTTTTATGCAGATTTTGCAGTTGTTCGTTTTTAAGTTTTCCCTCTTTGCATTTTCGATTTTCCACCAGTGCAAATTCAATTCGACGATGGCTGCAATATTTCATTTATAATTTGGCCAACTGAGGTGAGGATTTGATTTATCGACATATTGCATTGCATTTATGACCCTGAATCGCATTATACTTTAATGAAAACACAGTATCCGGATTTTTGGCTCTCATGCTTTGGTTTATTGTATGTATATAATTGTATGTAATAAGTTTTTGTTTTAATATTTGCTAAATGCCTTGCGAAATTATTCAACTCTCAGCTAATTAAGTCAATGTTTTAATTTATATTCCATTAATTAATCAATTGTTCTTTTTTTTTATTTTGTTTTTTGGAAATCGATTTTTGTTCGTTTTCCTTGTTGCTTCATGGAAGAGAAGAAATTGTTGGATCACATAGGTTTTGGTATAGTTTTTTCTTTTGTCAAACACTTTGCTAAGTTATGAATAACGAAACAAATAAGGTGTGTTACGATTTTAAAGCGTATATACATTAAACATAACTAACAAGTGCATGGGCTAAATTTGCATGCACATTTGAGACTTTTCTTACAAATATTTTGTATCAATCATCTACTGACATTTTAATACGATTGGTATCAATATATCAATTATCAATATAGTTTAGTTAAGGCTGAAGACAGAGTATTAAAGTTGTTATTGTTTAAGAGTAAAAGTTGTTTATAAAATATATGTATATGTATGTATGTTTTGCATGTATGTTTGTATTATCATATATCAAAGTATAGTTATGTATTTATAGTTATAGGACGATTATATTACAGTTTTTGCCTAGTTTAGTTATACAGTTTTACATTGAGCTAACAATCTAATTAACCTTACATATGTAATTTTAGAGTATTCTCTATAATAGAAGTTGGAACTTGAGTAATGCCAACGCTTGATCCACTAAACGAACTAAACTACGCAATAATATATTTGCATATTCCATTTATGTATATACAATATGTATTAACATATGTGTATGTGAATCTATGATTACTAAATTGCATTTAATTTAAGTCAATATTACTATATATATAAGTTCATATTTTGCTATTAAATAGAAATATATTTCAAATAAGGTAATTTAATGATTAATGCTTTTTGTTTTTCACTTGTTCACTACAATATTTCATAATTGTATAATTAAGAAATTGGTTTTGGTAATTGGTCCTTAGTACACTATATGGAAAGCGTTTAAAACTGTAGAGCAATTCAAATTTCTATAGCATACTTTTGGGCGTGCAGATAAATGACACAGCGCCCAGTACAGAATCCCAGTATCCCAGCATCCCAGCATCCCAGTTTAGACCAGATCAAGTCTCTACCACACCAATCCACATATTCTGCCACCCACTATAAGCAAACACCTTTTTGAGTCAACAAACCACACACAGTCCCCCAAAGAAAGAGACAGACAGACACAGGCCATGTTGAAAGGCAGCTGCCCTTTTTCTGCACAGCTGCCCACAGCTGTAACGACCTTTTGAACTAAAATTGAAACGCCTTTGCCCGTTAGCGTTGGCGTGACTGTCCAGGTGTGTTTATCTGTGTGTGTGTGTGTGTGTTTGCTTCTTACTCACACCCTGAATTCTCCATTCTCTTTGTGGCGTATGTTAATTGTGCCAAGCGAGGCAAGCGAATTTTGGTGCCACAAAGAATCGTAAAATTTTGAAAAACCGCCTAAGCCGCACATTAAGTGTCAGCGAGATATACATACATTTATACAGGGCTTCTTAAGCTTTAGAATACACACAGTATACACATATGCATATGAGTGAGTGAGTTAACTGCGACGTTGCTATTTTTGTGGCATACTTTATGGGGCGTTTTATGTAGCGAATTATGAGGCTGTTTAAAGCAGCGCAAAGTTTTTCAAATAAATAATTTATTTAAAAAGGGATTTCATCAAATTTTGACATCAGTTATGACTCAAAGCTGATGCTTTAAATTGAATATTTTAAGAACTTTGTTACACTCCCCAGTTAAATCTCCGCTGCACTTTTAATAAATAGCTACAAGGTTGGCGCTTAAAGTTCTATTTTGCATATTGCCAGCAGACTTGGGGTATTACAATCAAGCACCACAATGGCCAATGGAAGGCTGCTAATTAACTGGTACTGCAAAAAAAAAAACCTAATTAACGCTAATCCTTTGCACATATGCACGGCGCTGTCGACCAGTTATCCTGTTTGGGTCGGATTTGGGAAACGGAACTGGGGCGCCTTGTCATTTAGTTTGTTGTCCTTTGTCAACGTTCTGCCAGTCGCAAATTGCATTCGAATTTTTAATGTGT
Organism: Drosophila tripunctata; assembly: GCA_035047385.1. NCBI lineage: Eukaryota > Metazoa > Arthropoda > Insecta > Diptera > Drosophilidae > Drosophila > Drosophila tripunctata. Next base: position 482,910 of record JAWNPS010000165.1, read on the forward strand.
ATCGCAGCTATTTTTGACCTTTTCGTTTCTCGTTTCTCGTTTTGTTTTTTCTTTAATGTATGTTTAGTTTGGGTTTTCTCTTTACTTAATTATCTAGACAATTTTGTGGGTTTTCTTTTGTGTTTGTTTGTGTCTAACGCTACATTCACTATTCTCTTTTAGAAATGTACTTTTGGGTTCGCCCTTCATTGCGAAGTTTGTTGCCAACCAACATTGAACTGTGTTGAAACAACTAGTTTAATATTTATAAACATTAGTTACTATTGCGCTACTTACATGCATAACAAATTTGTTCGCAGTATCTGATTTTATTTTTGCTAATCATAATTCAGTTTGGCCGTTTCTTTCAGTTTAATTTAATTAAATGTTTTGTGTTGCGGTTAGTTATTTCTTTTTATACAAGTACTTAAACTTTTGTTGTTTAGAAACATATTTTTAAGGTATGTGTTTATGTCCCATTATCGTGGTCTTTTCATCATTTGTGTTCTATATATTGCAGAATTTTTACATCGTTTCATTTAATTAACATTTAGCGCACATACATATCTCAACATTTGATAATCTTAATAAAACGACAGATGTAATAAATTTTCGACTGAAGCTCAATGGGCAGTAAAAAATATAAATATAAAATTGAAAATTTTTTATTGAGCAATTCGTGGTTTTGTTGTTGAGCAAAAAACTGCTGAGGATTTCAATGATCGGTTTATTTAACTAAATTAAATAAATGTAATTTTACAGAGTAAAAAGTTATAAATAATTACTGTTCATAAATTTGACATCAATTTATGGTATCTGCATTTGAAGTACGTTTCAGTCGCTTTGCCCACAGAAATTGGCATTTAAATTGCTTTTCAAATGATTGTAAATTGATTTATGATAGAAATTTCTTCTTCTACAAGTCAACTGTAACCCACTGCGCACACTTTTGGCATTCCCATGATAACCACAAAGCGACCCACAGCCAAATCGACCGACGTTTCACCTCTCGACCTCTGCACTTTAATAAATATATTTTGTAATTTAATTTTGTGCTTTTCTGATCAAATTCATTGAAAATTTATGCAACAAATGCATAAAATATGAAAACACAAAAAAATGTGCGACACTTTGTGCGCTGTTGTTGCTTCAGATGCCACACCCCAAAACGCCCACTTCCGGCATTTACGGTTGTTGCTTCTGAAAGTTTTTTATTTTCTCTCTCTTTTCACTTTTTATTGCATACTTTTGTGCGCCACCGTGTTGCGTTCATGTTGGTAGTTGTGTACGTGTACGTGTATGTGGGTGTGTGAGTGTGTGAGTTATGTTTTTTTCACAACCATGTTGATTTTTCGTTTGGTTTGCATTTATTTTTTTTTGTTTGCTTATTAATTTTGTAAAAAAATGCCATTTACGTTTTGTTTGTGGTATTGCCATTTTCGGCTCTATTTGCATGGCAATCGCTGTTGGTTGTGCCTGTGTCTGTCTTTCTGTGTGTTTGTTTGTGTGTGTGTGTTGTGTATAGGTGTGTTTGTTTATGATAAATTACATTTAGTGTAATTTACGCAAACGTTTTTCTCGCACGTTTCGCTCTCGTTTTATGTTTCTCACCGCTGTTATCAGAAGAACTTTTATGGTTATGTTTTTTTGTTTTTGTTATTTTTGTTATTGTTGCTGCTGCTGCTGCTGCTACCGTTTTTATTGCTGCTGCATATCGCCGCCGCTGCCCAGACCAGCTTTTGACTCCGGCGGCACCTGTTGTACACATGCAGAGAGAATATATATTTATATATAGAACGAGTTAGTTTCGAATTGAATTGGACTTCATCTTAAACGACCAGAGACATTATGTAAAGTAAACTAAAAGGAAAACACAATCAAAGCATAAGCAACATTCAGGTAAAGTAGTAACTGTTTGTGAGTGTGTGTGTGTGTGTATTGGTCTTTTGGTGTGCGTGTGCCCCCAAACACCCAAAAAAAAGTACACAGAAAAAAAATACACATTAAATTGCTTCCAACAAACAACAATAACAAGCCCCATATAACACGACACACACACACACACTCACACGCAGTACATTCAGCATACATAGACACTCACACACACACACTTGTACGCACACACACAATCAAAGAAATCAGCCAACAATTGGTTTTGTGGCATCAAATTGAAGAAGAAAACAAGAGCAACAAGAGTAAAAGTACTATAAAAAGAGAGAAAAACAAACTCGAAATTGAGGTAGACAAAACTGGAAGTAATACTTGCATACGAAACGCAAAACGATAAGAAATAGCCATAATAAAACTAAACAAGAGGAATACGAACAACAACAACAACTTCAAAAGAACAAACGAAAAACTTTTGCAAAAAAATAACAAAACAAAACAATAATAAAACCAAAGAAATATGTTTAATTTTGTGTAGCGAGGAACTTGATATATGTAAGCATAAGCTCAAGTTGCAAAACAATTTATAAAGACGGAATTAAATTAAATAAGTTCTTTTAGTTTTCTTCTTTTTGAATTTCGAAACAACTATCACTTGAACAATTTTCAAAATTGGTTTTATACTTTTTTAATTCTGCATCTTAAATGAATTCCATTAAATCGATTGCATACTTTTAGGCATCCTTGATAAGGCAATTAATTCTTTAAAGCGCTTAAAAGTATGCCGCAAAAATATTGACGTACTTAAATGCATAAATCACCACAAGTGCATAATAATTTAATATCAAGTTAAATTTTAAGTAAATATTTAAATATCCAGTTTAGACTAAGATGTTTTCTGCAGATGTCAAATTAAAGTTTGAAGTTTGCCTTTATGGTTTACACATACTAAGTATGTGTGGATTGCACGTTACTAACCATTTCAACAAATGAATAATTTAATAAAAACAAGCAATGCAAATATTTAATCAAATCATAGCATAGTTTAACATATTAAAATAACTAGCAAGAGATCATGCCATTAACAGACTTTTGATGAAAACAATTAACGTTCGCGTGAGTAGTAATTATAAGTAGCTTTGTGGTAATTCAATGAAAATCGAACTCAGAAAATGATCTTTAATTTAAATCCCTCAAGAAAACAATAAAAACAGCGATACAGAGAGAGAAATATAGAGGGAGGAATTTATTCTATTGACAACAAATAACAACGACGACGATTGATATCAACGGCGACTGTACCTAGTATGTGTATATCGGTTTTGTCTTTTTTTCAGGGGGAAAATTGGATCAAAATTTAACCGCCATAGAAACTATGAAAGTCCAGGAAATCCATGGAATCTGTTTGATTTTGCTGTTGTTGATCGAGCTACGCGAAAGATCATGGCAATAACGATGATATGTATATATAAATGTTTATGCAATTGTTTATGAAATGAATGAAACGATTGTTGTTGTTATTGTGGTGGTGGTGGTGGTGTTTGAGAGCAGGAGAAATAGAGAGACATGGTAGGAAAGTGGTAGAATAGTAGTATATATACAAAAGTGTTTAAGAGCTCAATCAAGCATCAAAACTTACCAGCTTCTTAAAGCAATCGTCGAAAAAGGCGGTCATTGAGCGATAGAGATGCCGCTTTACGCCGGATAAACTGTGTCCTTCATCCGGATAGATTTGCTGCTTGTAGAGCACTCCTTTACTGGTCAAGGCTCGAGACAACACCATCGATTGCTGCACATGCACATTGTCATCGGCGGTGCCATGGACAAGAAGGAACTGGCGATCTCTCAGATTGTCCACATATTTGGATAGATCGCTTTCCTCGTAGCCCTTGTAGTTGTCGGTTATGTTGGGAAAACTCAAGTAGCGTTCCGCATAGGTAGAATCTAAAAGAGTAAAGAGAGAAATTGATGAAGCTACTACTGTCTTGAGGAGTTGGCCTTAAAGCTTACCATAAAGTTTCCAGTTGGTCACGGGAGAAACACTGATGCCGCATTGGAATATCGACTGTTGTCCGGCCAAAGCTAGAGCAGCTGTGTAACCGCCGTAACTCCAACCCCAGACGCCCATACGACGAGCATCTATGAAATGTAGGTTATCGCGCAAATATTCGCTCACCTCCAGTTGATCAGAGACCTCAACGCTGCCTAATCGCTTGTATACCTCGTGAAGCAACTGATAGCCCTGTCCGGAGGAGCCTCGTCCATCGATCTCAATCACAATGTAATCCTTGTTGCCCGCCAGGTAGGTGTTCCAGTCCACATGCCAGCGATCAGTGACCAGTTGAGTCCCCGGACCGGAGTAGACGTGCAGTATGGTGGGATAACGGGTAATCTCATCTTCGCGCAGCACGGGCGGCAGGTAGAGACGCACCTGGGCGTGATAGCCGCCGGAGATCATGACCGGAAAGGTTTTGACCTGAGGCAATGCCACTTTGGCCATCTTCTCCTTGAGTCTTGTGTTGTTTTGCACCGTAAAAAGCAGCTCCATAAACTGCGACTTGGGTTCGATAAGCTGCTCGGGTGTTTCCGTTTCCGTTTCTAGCTGCTCCGATGCACTCTGCCGTTTGGCCTTGGGTGCTCCCGTTGTCTTAAGCGCGTAGATTGTGGAGCTGGGAACCACAGGACCCAAACACTCAATGAGCACGTAGCTAGCGCGCAAGGAGAGAGGAAACTCTGCCTCGTGATACAGGCAATCGCTTGGCGGTGGCGGTGGTGCTGCCCTGCCCTGACCTTGTCCATGCCTCTGCTGCTCCACGGGCAAGGCTGGTGACGGGGGCAATGCCTCTGCTTCCTCTGAGTCCTCCCAATCATCGTCCCAGGCGGTGACCAGCTTTGGCGGCGATTTCGTGTGACCCTCGTCATAACCATCGTTGCGCTGCATCTGGGCCGGACACGTTAAACAATCCGGCATCTGGAGAGCCTGTCCCTGGCGAGCGGGCAACGCCGACACGCGATACAGATGCTGCTGCGAGGGCAGACGCTCCGGGGTGCCCAGGAAATAACTGCGAAATGGCCAAAAAAAGGGAATTGCGAAAGAATTCACAAAAAGATTTATTGATTTTCATTTAATATGCAAGCTTAATATTCACTCTTCTTCTTTACGCATCCCAACAGTAGCTATCCGATAAAACTTCTGACGCGCCCCCAATTTAAATACCCTGCAGAAAGTGGCATACCGGATCGTATGCGATTCAAAACTTTGCTATTAGTTGGATAAAAGTTGACCAAGAAAAACGTTGGTATTTGGCACTCCAGAGCACCTTGTAATGGCACATTTACTTGTTACGTTCGCAATTCACGTTTTATTTTCGACTAGGCTTAAACACGTTTAAAGTTAACAGTTGACTTTGTTCACTTTTCAGAGGACTTAAAAAGCAATTTATTTGGGTATTTTGACTTCAGTCACATTTCGGATTCATTTCTTGGAGTCAGATTGTGGAATTGTTACTTCCGATGGCTACTTACATCCAATTATCCAACTGATCCCAGTGCAGCAATCGATTCACTTCGTAGGGTCCATGTGTGAGGGGAAGTACGCGATTATTGTCAATGTCCACGTGCACGATGTGCCGGAAATAGCCTGTCGGTTGTAGTATGTATGTTTGGGTGTGTGACAGACAGAGAGTGTGCGTGAGAGTTGAAACAAGAGCAAAATTGACATACGGCTCACTTACCAAATGAGCCATCTCGCAGAGGGGATATGGCCACATAGAGGCTGGCATTCGCTGCAAACAATGGAACTGAGACAGTGTCCACCCAACCACGTCCGTCGCCGCTCACTCTATGCGTCTACACAATAAAAGATACACATACACTGATAAAAAAGCAATGACTCAAAATACGGTATCACTTAAAACCCCATATTTTGTATAAGCATATAATATTGAATTTAGTTTTACCGAATTAAGAAATTAAGGAGTAATTTTATCCAAGCTGATTACAATTAAGTTAAGCTGTAAAAAATTACAATGCAAATTTACTATCGATAACACAAACTAACTATTTAATTTTTAGACAGCAAAATGTTTCCTTCTACGAATTCCGATTTCATTTCATATTTCTCTCTGACAATATTTTAAATAAAATATGTAAGGTTTTAATTACTTTAAAATATCTTTAAATTGGGTATGATTAGACATTGAAATAATTTGTATATTCATTGAATTCTTTTATCGCATATTTAAAACTTTTCATAGTAAAATGATAAAAGAAATATTTAAGTAAATCAAAAATGTTTTTTTCTGTAAGATTTTTACAAGAATTATGATTTGTGATTTCTACTTTTAAGATTTTAATGCATTTTGGAGATATTTTTGTATCAGTGTAGAGTTCTCGATAACATTACCGTTACCATTCAGCTACAGGATACGAAAATGAACACGCTTAATTAGGCCAAGCGAAAGCGAAACATACCTCAATGCAGGCGAAGGAGGGACTCCGGCAAACACTGACCACGGATATATTTTGCGGTCGATTTAACCAAACTACTGCAATCTCCGAGCCACTGACCCAACTGGCGCTGCTAAAGTAATGATCTCTATTGGATATTTATAGAGTATAATCGATTAGTATTATGATGAATTAATTCAATTTCTTTACGCACTCGTTTTGTAATATTGTCGGCGGTTTCAGGTCCGTTATGTGTATCTTCTGGGGATCCGATATGTCGGCCACACGCAAAATGACTGTGGGATTCTGTGTGCCAGGTTTCGGATAGCTATGCGAAAGTGAATAATTAGTGCAAAATAAAGTATATAGATTTTTAAAAAGGAATAACGTATATACTTTGTCATTTGAAATGTATTAGAGCTTTTCTTATCTTAAACAGAAAGAATTGTTTGTCTTAGTTACAAAAAGGCAATGCAAACTGTTTAAATTGGATTTTTGCATACTTGTTTACTCGCATACTATATGTATGTATTTCATTTCAATTCGTTATTATCTTAGGCTTAGTGTTTCAATCTATTTTTGGCTTATTCAATTACAATTGATAGCATCTCTAAAATACACTCGGGCTTATGTGAGGAGTGTGTATTGTAGATATGTAAATACATGCTACACAACGTGTGTGAAATTTGCATAAGTAAACCTCAAATGATGACATTACACTTAACACAACAGGTTAGACGGCAGTTATGTCAGCTCGGTAATCCTTACCGAGTTCAAGCGCTTTAGGGACTGAAGTTATGCAAACGCAAACCTTTTGTGCATTTGGCAATTTATCAAATCGAAAGAGACAACAGCAGCTTAACTGGTCCTTTACTCAAACTAATTTTAATTCCTAGCACAGCACTCACCTTTGACACCTGCCCCAGAAACAGGTAGCTAAAAAACTATGTGCAGTTAAGTCGCTTCATGAATTTTAAGCATTGCCAGAACTTTACCCACGCACTATTAGGACTAATGACAGTCACGAGCACATCATTAACACTTAATCGAAAAGTAATATAGCCCCGGTAACATAGACAGGTACACAACTTACCGTAAGGATCTAATTTCCGGGTACAAGCTGGCATGCGGATTAGTGCCACCAGCTGTGCTACTGCCACCTCCACCACCGGCACTGTTGCCACCGCCACCTCCTGTGCCACTCGACGCCGCACCACCTGCGGGGCCAGAAGAGGTGGTGCCATACCAGGCAAAGTGCTGCTCCTGCACGTGTGTATCGTTGAAACTAGCGTAGAGCAGCAGTTGGCCGTCATCCGAAACCCAAATGGCATTATTTGCATGCAGGATTTCCTCTAAGGACGACACGAATGTGAAACGAAAAATGAATAACGATGTGAGGCAATTACATGATATTATCGTACATTGCAACTTTTAAGCTCTTATCGAGCTTATCAATAAGTGGATTTGCCATTCGACAGTATATATATTTTTACAAAATTTACACAGGAAGAAAAAGGCTAAAAAGGGTTGTCTTACATATGTTATCCATTTTCAGTTAATGTTTTTACAATAGATATATGATATGTCGGTATGTGGTTAAGATTGTTGAATAAAAATAAATGTTTTTTACACCATGGGACTATACATCCGACCGCTGAATCACAGGGTGTAATACTATGATTTAGTTTCTGAAATATTATACTACGTATTAGCTAGAATAGCTCTACAAAAAAGAGACTTAGAATACACTTTACGGTGTACAGGCTTAAAGTTTTTGCCGTTTACATTCAATTTAAGTTAATGCAATATATATAATATTTATCTATTATTTGTTATAAACATGGACTACAGGAAAAATACACGAAATACAGGAAATTTACATAAGAGAGCCGCGGATCGAGACAGAAAACGAAATTGAAGTTAGTGTCATATTAAACATGAAGTATTTTTATACCCTCTGATGGGTATGTTGGATTTGTCAAAATTTTGATACAGACAGAGGGAGGCGTGGCAGACCCCAGAAAGTATATATATTCTTGATCAACATCAACAGCCGAGTCGATATAGCCACTTCCGTCTGTCTGACTGTCCGTATGAATGAAAGGATCTCAGAGATGGTAAGAGCTACAAGTTCAAAGTTCAGTATCGACCACATATTTAGTCAGCTAATACAAGTTTGTTTCCTTTTTTGATGCCACGCCCCATTCGCCCACAATACGCGGAAAACCACACGTACCTTGAAAAAAAAATACCACTTCGCCCAAATAAAGTACAACTGCACTGAAAGTTCACATGCTTCCCGATCACGTATTTCTAAACGTATAGTTTTGTAACTTAGCGTATACTTGGAGACAAATAATATCAAACAATTCTGAAAATTTTATTAAAATCGGACGATAATTAAAAAAGTTGGTCTAACAACGAAAATCATTACTTTAAAGCAAGGCATAGCCGCGTGCATTGCACTGAGCTGTGCACACAAGCAACGAAAACGAGAAAAGTGTGAGCGAGATAGACATACAAATAAGTGTGCATGTTAATTTCTTGCAGCAGCTACTCCAATTCGAACTCATATAATTGGAAACGAAGCTCAGAGGGTATTACACGGTCGGCATGCCCAACTTACATATTCTTATTTGTTATTATCTATTTTAGAGTAAAACTTATTTATGTCTTAAGATATTTTTTTCATTTTCTGATTTTTTTTTCTTATCAACAATATCATCTAAAATCAATGTGTTTTGAAAGAACCACGTAGACATAAAAAAGTGAGCGAGAAATAGTATTCGGTCTTTAAAGTCAACAAATCGAATTAAATTCCTATATACTTGTTTTGCTTTAAATGTAATTAAAATAAACGTCAAATTTTGAAAATTAATCAAAACTAACTGGTTCAAAAGCCGAACAGCTGCCTTTTATGTGTTAAATCTCTTTTTTAATTAACTTTTAATGGCAGTTTAGAATAGTTTTTTGGAATTTTTGTAAATTGATGAACAACGTTTTAATGGATATATAATATTCTTAATAAAAATCAAAAATTTTTACTATTGGCTATTCAAAGCTTTTTCTGCTTACCTTCATATAACCAATCGGGTATGCCGTTGTAAACGATGCCTGGCACCGCATCATGGGTAATACGATAAGCTTGCGAACCCCACACCTCCTGGCGGTAGTAGATATCGTAATTGTATACCCAGATAAGTGAATTGCCGGCACCCGTAAAGCGGGCAAAGTGCAAATAGGGCCACTCATCCTGCAGCTGATTGTTGCGTAATTTGACGGTTTCGCTGAAAAAGGATTTGAAGTGCAATTAACTGAATTGTTGGAATAGACTAGTCAACTGGTTATTGGGTTTGCTTACCTCGTGTGTATGTCATAGAGTGTGTACTGGGCCAGATATGAGTGTCTAAACAGCTTGACAACGTTCTGGGCCAGCAGCAGATAACGTTTATCTGCCGACAAGCTGAAAGTGAAGGGCGACAGATTTTTCTGTAGGAAAATAATTAAGAAAAGATGCTTATGTTATGCTCAAAGTCATTTAAAGTATATCTCATAAAAATGTTTTCAATTGTTAACGCTTAGGAACGCTTGCAAATTGTTTACAAGGATTGTGGAGCAATTCGCCTATACATAATGGCAAACGTTGCGTATGCTTGATTTTAATTAAAATTTTAATTGCCATGCATACGCGCGTGCTCTGCCAATGGATACATCTTGGAATTGTAAATGTTTCATTATATAATGCCAACTTTCTTGTAAATTATTTTCGCAAGCATTGCTAGTTAGCTAATTATGGCCCCAAATGGGTTTCTTGAAGGTCGCTTATTGAATAAAATGCTGGAGTATGAAGGACACAAAAACACTAATACAAATTTTACTTTTTGCATGCTTTAAATTATCTAGGAAATTTATAAAAAATATTTCTGATTTTAGTCAAAAACATTTTTTCTTAACAATGGCTAATTTGTAATCTATAATTTGTCCTTCTAAGGTTAGTCTCATGCTTGCAAGCTTAACGCTGTATCACTAACATACAATACATGTATTGTATGGTTAGTGAATGTATTTTATTTGAATATATGCTCACAGCATGCAAATATTTATACTCCTCCAAATATCAGATGCTTCCAGCTATTTCTCACTCTTGACTGACTTCTTCCATTATCCTTTTGACTGCTCATTTGAGCTGGAAATGGGGCGTTGTTTGGGGGCGGGGCTGCATTAATTATTTGCCAAGTAACAACTGTTGACACAAGTGATTGCTTTACAAGTTGCAACTGACAGTTGGCGGCCTGTGGCACTTGTTGCTGCATTTGGCCCAAAGGCATTCCGAATCCTTGCTACTTGTCAGTCATTGCAAAGAGTTCGTATACATACGTTCGCTTTGCTGACGCCCTTCATAGGGGACTGTTTTAAAAACATTATGGATGGTTTACTTGTTTGTTTTTATACCCTCTGAGGGGTATATTGGGTTTGTGAAAAGTATGTAAGCCGATTAAATATAGCCATGTTCGTATGAACGAAAGAATCTCAGAGATGGTAATAACTATAAGTTCAAAGTTGGTCAGTATCGATCACATATTAAGTCAGTCAATACAAGTTTTTTTTCCTTTTTTTGATGCCACGACCCATTCGCCCACAATAAGCAAAAATCCAGACATTCCTCGAAAAAATACATGTTTTTGGCGAATATCTCAGTTAATATATACCCTAGGAGCACCAATTTTGGCATGCAGGTTGCTAGATGAAATATAAAGACAACGTCATCAAAATTTTTTGAATGTCACTCCCCATTCACCCAAATAAAGTACAACTTCATTGAAAGTTTACATGCTTGCGAATCACGTATTCCTTAACGTATAGTTTTGTAACTTAGCATATACTTGGAGACAAATAATATCAAACAATCCTGAAAATTTAAAACGAAATATTATGAAAAAAAAATACATTGTGCGAGCGAGATAGACATACAAATAAGTGTGCATGTTAAGTTCTTGCAGCAGCTATTAAAATTTAAACTCATATAATTGAAAATAAAACTCAGAGGGTAGTACACGGTCGGCATGCCCAACTGACATATTATTTTTTGTTCAATTTGAAAGCGAACATTATTCATTAGTCTTGGCTTCATATACAATAACATTCATTCGTTCTTGTAGTTAAGCCGGAAACTTTGACTTTATACCCCTGCCCAGCCCAACGTCAGCCAACAAGGCGTCATTCCGTGTTTATCCAAGTATTGACAAAAAATATAAACTGGTTGAACGAGCTACAATAAAACGAATTGACTGCAAAAGTCCCTGTATATTTATTGGACTAATCAATTTAACAATTTGTAATATTCAAAATCAAGAGTTTGGTCGCGATACAGTATTCTGACAACAATATACTAAGTACATAATCTGTCATTATATTTTACATTTTCTTTCTTGTTTTAATTTGTTTCTTTGAGATATTAAGAGTTGAATTAGTATAGTAGACTGTTGAAATCTTGTGGTATTCAAATATTACTAAACTAATTAAAGTACCATAGTAAAGCTTTGATAAGATCGAAAGTTCAAGTTGATTTAGTATAGTAAACTATCGAAATCGTATGGTATCCAAATATATTTAAACTAATTAAAGTACCATAGTAAAGCTTTGATAAGATCGAAAGTTCAAGGCCATAGTAAAAGTTTTTATAGAATTAATTAGAGAGTTCTAGCTCTTACAATCTCCGCATTTATGCTATTGCTATCGATGCAGGTGAAGAATATTTATATACTTTTGATTTCAAAGATGGCTTCTTCTTTTATAAACCTTATCAACCCTTGTACTTGCTTTATGTGCAGGGTCTTAAAAGAATCGTTTGGCTTTTATCGTTATGGGGTAGCGATAACTTGGCCCATTTGTTTTGCCTACTTTGGTGCGTTGTTTGTATCAGTTAACAGTGCCTGCCAATTGTTTGGCTGCCAAGTCAAGTGTGTACACTTGAGATAGCATACCGCCTACTGCTCCACCCACTGCATACCCTCCCCCTACCCGCCAACCCATCGTAAATAACATGCTGCAAATATTTATTCTTCTTCGAGATAAGCAATAAGCACACATTGAATGTTAACTGTGAGTTGTGTGAGTGTATGTTTAGGTTAGACTGGCTGTTAAAATGTACTTACAAATGTCATGTTAGACATGAGGACACGTTCCGTGCGATTGGCTGCATTCAACAGACAGATGCGACCCAAATGGTCCTGGTACAAAAACTCCTCGGCTGCAGCATGATGATGATTCATATGGAAAGCGGAAATTAAAATGGAATTTAGTTCAAAAGTTTGTTTGAGAAATTGACAGATTGAAGCTGAGACTGGGACTGGGAGCTCACCATCGATCCAACTGCCATTGGCTCGTTCCGGCACATAGAGACCGTCGACAATGTCCTGCAGCTTAATGCGTTGCCCCTTGACGCGCGGTCCCTCATCGGGGGGCGTGAGCAGCACCTTTTTTGATAAATGCAGAAATTTTATACGTTGTCTTCTACACACGCGGCAACAATTGTGCCCACATAGTACATACAACAACACCAACATCAACATCAACATCAACAACAACGACAACGACAACAAAATCATCAACACACAAAAAATATGTATTTTAATGGTGAAAGAAAATCGATGTGGGGTGGAGGGGGGAAGAAACATACATATGTATCGCGCAGCAAGGCATCAAAAAAAGTGAACAAAGACAAAAGACAAAAAAAATGATGAGCGCAACGTATTTACACGCATAACATTTGAGTTTTCATTTGTGGGGTTTTCACATGTACTATATAATGTATATGTGGGTGTGTGTGTATTTGTGCTTGTGTGCGGTTGCCTGCCTTTTTATAAGCAAAAAACCAAATAAATTTTATTAAATTGAAAATAATTATTTTCTATATTGTTTTGGTATGTGTACAAATGTGTCTGGGTGAGAGTGTGATATTTTTTTGGTATTAATTATATTTTGCAAATGGTTTAGTTATAACTGGCAGGGGACGGATAGTAAATGTTTTTAATTTTAATAAGTTCTTTTACAATTTAATGATTAAATTTGAGTTATATCTTTCTATTTAACAAAGAGTAATTATTGCTTAGCTTTTAGTTTTTGCTCAAAATAAAACTCAAGTTTAAATTTTGACCATTTTGTCATAATTCATATAAATTTATAGTTTGGGACATTCTTATCAGCTCAACTCTTTTTTTTTTTTGTATTTCTTCATTGGTTATTTTCATTTACTTTTCGAGTATTCAGTTCATAATCCGTTCACCCTTTTATTTATAATTTTATACTAACCTAAACTAACAGTTATGATTTATTTCTAATAATATTAAGTTTATCTGGCCTTTCGCGAATTATATTGCAATAAATGTTAGATCATTTTATCTCGATTATTCTTTAAAGTTTTCGTGTTTCTTTACAGCTATAAATGTGAGTAAATTTAATAATATTTATTTTAGTTTTTAGTTTAATTATTTTAATTTAATGGTTAATTTAAATTTTGTTTTCTAATTTTATAATTTGCTTTAAATTCTATTATTTCCATTGACTGATTTAAGTTGTCGATAAATAAATAACAGATGGATCATAGCTCAGACAAATACTATAGACTCATGATCTTAAAATTTTTACTTAGCGTAACTGTCACAATATTTTCAAAAGCATTTTTTTTTGTTTTTTTTTTTTGCTATATTGCTATATTTTGTATTAAATTATTTTCAGTTTCATTCAGAACATTTGGTTAGGCATAATCGAGTTTAAAATTTTTTTGTAAATCCTGCTATAAGTTAATTTTTGCTTTAAGTGTTCTCAAATTTATTCAATGTTGAAAATATAGCTGTAAAACGCTAATCTTAAGTACTCAAAATATGTAGCTCTGAATTAAAACACTTAACGTAAGTATTACCATGCTGATAATTAATTCAAATTTATATTTCGGATTCCAATGATTACTTATTAGATTGTAAAAGTGGCCCGATGATTAGTTACAGTTATCAATAGTATTTTTTAAATGGCCTCCAGAACATACTAAATGTACATAAATCAATAGCCTCAACCATTTGCAAATAAAACCAGTTAACATTAGAGTAATTTGTGTTATTGTGTATTTTCGACTCACCACCGAGGTAACAATCAGGGCCAAGACGATGATGATGACCAGCAGGGCAATGAGAATTCCCCGCCAATTGCGCTGATTTGGATTGCTGGAAACCAACTGAAAGAGGCCGAGAATAAGGGAAGAGAGAAACAAAACAAAATTTGAAACATTAGGGAAATAATTAATTTTAAATATGCTCTGCAAATGCAAATATCATAATAAAAGCCACGTGCGGTACATTAGAGACCCAAAATAATCAGGCTAAAATACTAAACGGACCGCAAATAATTGACTAAACGTTCCTCTATCCCGTGGACACACACACACACACACACACACACACACACACACAGAAACAGAAACAGGATGTAATTTGGAGGGCAATCAGCAAAATTATGATTGGGTAACCTTAAGAATGTGCGCTAGGATTTAACGGGATACGAGAATCGGGCTTCACTAATTTATGTGGCACATATACATATGTATGTACATACAATTACATATTTATACTCTCGCACACACACGCAATCACACATTAAGACATATATTGTATGCATACAAATTAACAGGCAGCCATTTCTATTGAATTCCCCGCTTAATGCATATTTAATGTAGTCAACAACAAAAACTGACAACAACAACAACAACGAGTGTGAGCTTAAGTTTATCCTCAGTAACAACAAATGTGGCAACTTCAACGACTTTGGCAAAATGTGGCCACTGTGGCACGCAACTCGTACGCGCTGTCACTGATTTTCCTCCCCCACCCATCCTCTCTTTCTCCATTTTTTATTGGTTAGCATAGTCAAAGCTCCAGTTAGTTACTCATTAAGTCAGTGAGTTAGTCAATCACGTTCTATCATTTCCCTATAATTAATTAGCGTCACATATCGCTTCGCTAAATGCTTTTGTTAAATGACAAATGGCAGTCAGGGTGCACTAGGTTGTCCGTACATTGCGCCGGGCCACTTGACTGTCAGTGGAAGTAGGCGTAGATAATGGGTTTGTCAGAAGTATGTAACAGGCAGAAGGAGGCGAGGCAGACCCCATAAAGTATATTTCCGCATCAACAGCCGAGTCGATATAGACATGTCTGTCTGTCCGTCTGTCTGTCCGAATGAACGAAAGGATTTCAGAGATGGTAAGAGCTACAAGTTCAAACTTGGTCAGTATCGACCACATACATATTAAGTCAGTCAATACAAGTTTGTTTCCTTTTTTTGATGCCACACCCCATTCGCCCACAATTAGCGAAAAACCCGACATACCTCGTAAAAAATACATGTTTTTGGCGAATATCTCGGTAACTATAACACATTGGGACACCAATTTTGGCACACAGGTTGCTAGATGCAATATTAAGACAGTGCCATCAACATTTTTTGGATGCCACGCCTCCTTCGCCCACCAAAAGCACAATTTCGTTGTAACTTTGCATACCGCTGGCTCACTTATTTCTTAAAGTATAGTTTTCTAACTTAACATATATATATTGAAACGATTGTGAAAATTTCATCAAAATTGGACAGTAAAAAAAAGTTTGTCATACAACTTAAAATTTTAACGCAATAGCAGTGCACTGCTTGTGTTTTTTAAGTTTACGCAGTGCACTGCTTGTAAGCAGTCCGAAATGAACTGATATAAATGGAAATTAAACTCAGAGGGTATTACACGGTCGGGATGCTCGACTAAATTTTATTTCTTCTTTATTTTATGTTATGTACTTAGTTTAACTTAAAGTGGACTTAAGAGCATTTTGATCAACAACCTTACTTTAAAGTAAAGCAGATAAATTATAATTATTTCTTCCAATTCACTTAATTCAATTCGCAAAGTTAATTCACAAATGTTTTCTAAAATTAAAACAATCGATTACCAAATGTTAAATGCTGTCCTACAAAACTAAATCGAGTTCAATTAAAATCGCATAAATATTTGCTGACAACCTTTGCAATTAGTGTAGTTGCTCGGATGCATTGCCGCTGGTCTTAATTAATAACAAACAAACAAACAGACAGGTATACAAATGTATCCAGCTCATGTTTATTTATATGCAAATACATTCACTCCCTTACACACAATTTATTACTGGCCGCGGGACGACAAATTGAACTGTAAACTGAACTAAAAAGTGGAAAACAACATAAACTAAACGCGGTATCAAAAAGCAATTGTGGCCACAAGGTTGAACTGACTTTTGTTCATATGCCCTGTGTGAGACCAGCAGAGGGTATGCTTTCGTTATGAAACGAACAGTTCTACCATATCTGATCCCAGCGAATCTCTTAGTCGAGTCTATTTTACTTATCTGCAAACTTTTGTCATGAATCATAATAACAACTCAGGACGCACATATACTTCATTTAATTGAATTGAATTTATGATGCCGCTCAACTGTTTATTGTGATCTTTTTGTGGTGGGGCAGTCACAATTTGAAGTATAAGAGTGCGAAGTACAAAAATAAGGAAACACTCAAGTTGATTGCAGTCGAAACTACCAAGTAAATATGCAAATATTGTGGGCATAAATGAAATTTAAACACTCAACTTGATGAGTTGCCTTTAACGCTAAAAGAATTAAAAGTAATTTCCATCATCAATTTGACCCGCAGCCCAAAAGCTTCACAGCTCCACTCTCAAATTGATATAAATACTGCCAAAGTGAGCGATTGTTGCGCCCATAGGGCGTATGCATGCTATTTATTTCAATAAATTTTTAATGGCTTGCAATTAGGCAAGAGCTGAAGGTCGTCTGACAGCAAAACCAGAAATTAAATCAATATTTATGCTATTAAATAAAGCAAAAAGAGTCAACCTAACTGAGCCATGAATTCATTCTTAGAATAATAGTTTACTTTATGAAACTAATAAATATTTTAATATTTTGTTGTTGTTTTCACAAGTCAGCGTTAGAGTTTTAAAAGTCAAACTAAATATTTAATTTATATTATAGTTCTTATGAAACATTGCGAGTCAGGATATGTGATATTGTAAATCCAACTCACAAATTTTTATTCTAGCTTTACATGTCTGGTTCTAACATAGCTTGGTTGGAATACATATAAAAATACCATAAAGCACCAAATAAAGAAACGTGATCGTGTCCTTTAAAAATGTCTATGCTAAAAGTAAATCAAAAGGCTTATTAATCAGTCTATGTTCCTTAAAACAAAGCATTGTCAAAATAGTTGTATCCATCCATATCATTGACAAAATATATCTTATGAATTCAAGGGCCAAAAAAATAATTTATCATAATTTTGAATTTACTTCATTAATAAATTAAATAAAAATGTAGTTATTAAACATTTTACATTTACTTTAAACATCTTTCAGAAATGACTGTTTAAAATAAAATGGTCACGTGTCAATTCTTAATTATTTTTGGTCTGTAAAACATGCTTCACATGGTTCGCGAAACTATTAAAATGCATTAAGTGAGTGAGGAAGCGGAGTGGAAAGCATATGCCTAATTCCGAATACCTAATGAAGTCTAGCTTTAGGGGCAGTTCGGAGATTGCTTTGGAGTGCCAAGTGAACTAACTAACTAAGTTCAACCCACGACATTACATCAGGCCTCTCCTCTTGCCCCCTTCGCTGCTCTCTGCGAAAAACCATCTCAACTGAGGCCATAAGCTGCCTTTGCGGTTGAAAACTTTTTCTTTTTGCACTTAGCTCTTGTTGTTCATGCTTTTTCCAGGGCTAAGTGTAAAAGTTCAAAGTTGCGAGAAAGCCGCCAGTTATTTGCATAAGTTGCCATAGTTATTAAACTGTGAAAGAACAAAAATAAAAAAACGCTGCATACTTTTAAGCGCATTAATAATAGACACCAAATGTGCGCTGTAAGGCACAAGGGACATGGAGAGTGGAATATTCTAAGCGAAATACCCCAAAGGCATTTAAAATGCCCGTAATTTTCAAAGTTGAATTTATCCAGGTGTTAATCGCATTTGCATCAACCAACTAACTGTTGCGCTTGATAAATGTCTTCATGAATTCTAAAATTAAAATAATTTACTACATTTATGCTATTTTGTTGCAGTAGCTTATACTTACAAAATCTGCAAACAACTATAGATATCTTAAAGGCAATTTAACAAACGAAAATGGTTATTTTTTTTATGAATAACAAATTGCTGCCCATCGGTTTTCAGGGTTATGCACCTTTCAAAGTAGCTTTTGGGAAGAATCGATGTTAATAATATTGCATTTTATACTATTGGGTGACATTTCAACCCTATTTTTATGGCTTGTTACCTTTCTGCTAGACACGAAATCCATAAACAGCCCCTCCGGGACCGATTGCAAAAAAGCATACGCAAACAAGATAGACATCCTTGCATACTATGGCCAATGGATGTCCTACACTTAGAGGTACATACGATGTTCTCGTTGTTGTTGTCACTGTCGCTGTCGTCAATGTCTGGCTTTCCGGTATTCTAGTACTATTGTCTGTGTCCAACCCCCTTTAGCATACAATACTTCTCTACACTTTCGCCTCTGTATGTTTGCCATTGTCAACAACAGTTTAGCCCAAGGCCATAACGGCATAGCGTTCGCTATAACTGTCACTCGCATCTCTATGCTTCATATGTCGTGTCTCTCTCTATCTCACACTCTCTCGCCTTCTCGTCGTTTTTCGTTTTTTATCTGTGTCTACCTCTCGTTGTGTGTCAAAACATACTTGAGCTTCCATAACACGGTCATGATTACTTTTCTTTCTCAAGCAAGGTGTCGCGACTGTCAACTGTCGTTAAGTTGTATGAATTTGTCAAAAAAAAATATTTTATGAGCAAGAACAGTTATTTAAATTGCATGTGTCGCCGACCGAAAAGGTTAAGATATCTTTTATAAATATCTTTTATTCAATTTTAATGCAATCTGTTTTCATGTGTGTGTTAAATTTCCCTTGTTCTAACACATTTTTGATTCTGTATTTATTATGGGAAAAGGGACTTTTTCAAAATTGTTTAAATTCAACACCACAATTTTATTATAACGAATCACTATGTGTCTTTTTATGATAATAAGTACATATGCTAGAATAATAAACATGAAACGATAGTCACCTGCCTGAATTAAAAATGTATTTATACTTTGCGAGAAATATACATTTTAATTTTGGTTTTTAAATTCATATAATTGCTTGAAGTGTATTGGTTACGGCAAAAAGTCCCATTCTTAGTCTGCAGTAAGTTGGAACTTGTGAATACGCTTCGAACGATACCTCATTTGTCTAGATCGGAACAACCAATCAATAGATATTGGGTTTTCCGATTTAGATTTAAGGTTTTCGGCTTTTTCGAAAAACCGTTAGTTTAGCGGGAAAAGCAATAAAAAGTTCAAATTTCAATTGGTCATTGTAGCCAAACCACTTAACATATATAAAATAGAAATATGTTATTTGGTAGATCTTGAAAAAACTTTTCCAACAAGGTACAACTACAACGCACGGAACGTCATACAAAAAGTAAAAGGTTTAATTATATACATATGTCGTAAATGTATTTTTTTTTAAGTTGTTATTGTTTTTGTCGCAAAATTAATATCATTTTGTGAGTTAAATATATCCGTCACTATATAGATGCCTTGTTAGGAGGATTTTTTATGATATGATATATAGAGTAATTAAAAAAATATTAATAATAATTAATTAATCTTTTACTTAGTTTTGTAACTTTTAATAAAATGTTTTTCAATTATTTAACACTTCACTAAAGTAAAATAAATATGATAAATATTTCAAATACATACATAACTAAATTTATTTCGTTTTTGTTAAATGATTTTTAATCAATAAATTTTTTTTTAACATTTTAAATTTGTTTTGAAAAAATGTCTTTAGGGACAGCTAAAACTTTTTTGGGCTAATGCCAGTGTAAGGGAAATTTGATAAAAATTGGATTTTTTTAATGCTTGTTAAAGAATTTTTATTAAAATTACGCTCTTCGATGCTTATGAAAAAGTAACGATAATGCTTTTTTACATATCCCAATTGTTAAAGACACATCTAGGGTCTGAGAGCAGTATAACAATTTTGTGTCTGCTTAAAGTATTTGTATAACAAATTTAAAATGCTTGCGTAACAATTGTATAATAGTTGACTTTCCATATAATCTGTGCGTTATTTGCTTGACATCTTAACTCTGAGAACTGTCAGCGGTCATTCAGTTGCATTAATTAATGAACCCAATTGATTATGACAACACTGTCACTGAAATGCAAAATGGCGCCTTTGGGGCATGCAACACTTTTTAGCTGTCAGTTCAAATGTGTGAACAATGCGAATGCGATAGCTAATTGATTTCCGCTTCAATGCCTAATTACCATTCCGAGTGTCTGTTTATCGTACTGTATGCTTTACACACGCCATTTTGAATAACGTCAGTGTGTGTGTGTGTGTGTGTGTGTCAAGAGTAGATATTGTGACCCCTGACCGCTGACCCCAGATCCTTTCTGACACTGTCTCTCGCACACCCCTGCTCTGAGCCAACCTTTCGTCTTCACACTTTGTATTTGTATGCAAATCGCACACGCAATGCTTTGATAATTCAATTTTGCAATTGTTGTCACCGCTGTCAGCGCTTTGCATTTGAATTACATGAGGAATTTATTTCAATTATAAACGCTGCCAGCTCTCTTGTACCCAGCCTTTTCCCTCTTTCACCCACTTCTGCACTCTCCCCTGGCTCTAGCCGCATTGGCATTCGTCAGATGCCGAGCAGCGAGTGCCACTAAGTGTGCAACGAAGCGTGAGAGTGCCAGCTGAAGTTGACCAACAACGAGAGGGAGGAAAATGGAAATGAAAATAGGAAAAATCGGATAGGATGGGGTGGTGTGGCGCTGGGCTTTGGTACCCATGAAGAGCGACATAATGCTGATGAGAACTCAACTTGATTTTCCTGTTAGTTGTTGACAGAACTTTTCAACAAAGTGCCGCACTTATCCAACTCGGGAATAAAATCAGCATATTGAAGTGCTACTATTCAAGAGTTGAGTGTTCTTTTAGCAGATGGATCCAGTTATAGTAATGATTATGATTTATCTTACATACGTTTAGCTTGATTTTGGGGTTTATTTTACATTACATTATGCTTAAATTAAGAATTTTATATTTAAAAACTTGACATTAACCATATTATAGCTGGTGTTTTCTAGCAATAACTAGAAATTTCTTTGCACAATTGTACAAAACACTCTGGATAGTCTGTCAAATTCTATTATAATCGTCTGCTTCCGTTAACTTCATTTATTATTGTTTACATTCTAAACAAACGAATTTTGTTATGAGAAATATGTGTTTTTGTTTATAAATATTAATCAAACTCGCTAATGACGCTAATAATTTGGTATTATGTTTAATTTTCTTAAACGGATAAATAACATATATCATAGAGACACAGTTGGGACAACTGTGACTTTAAAAATTACACGCCTTTTACCATTTTTAACTTTTAAATGCATGGTTAATCAAAGAGAATAATAATTTTAATCTGCTTTCGCTTTCTTCGAGAGGATTTTACGTTAAATATTTAAATTACTTTCTCTTTGTATATCTTCTTAGCGCCATTTGCAAGGCTTAAGCAAATAAAGACTTGGAGAAACATTTCTTTCTTTCTTTTGTTGAGGGAAAAATATAAAGCATACCCGTACGTTTTCAGAAGGAAATACCATTTATGCATAATAAATAAAAGAGGAAACATTTTGTGAGCTTAAAATTGCTGTCAGGAACAGAAACTCTACACACTGACGTGTTTAATCATTTGGTTTAAAATTAATTAATAATTATGCCTAATGATATTTATGCGTATAATATTTGCCTGCGTATCAGCGGTTCCTGCTTTTACTGCAACATTATGGGATAAGCGAATGGCAACAATGAAAATTACCTCATCATCGTAATTATCCTGTTCTGGCATGACTCGGCGTTTGACGTTGGCTTAAAGCGGCTAAGGCGACTCGCAATGGAGATGTAAATGTTCTTTAAAGTCTTAAAGACTTAGGCACACGCACACGCACATACACACGTACACAGATACTCATACACATAGAGTGATGTAGGCGTGTCCTTTCGCCCCTTGTGTTGCTTCAACTTTCTAGATTGCTAATCGAATATATCAATTTCCCGGGAACAATTTGCGAGTGCTCTTAATTTGTATTGTCTTCTCTGTTCTTCGACCTCTTGCTCTGTCTCCGTCTCCGTCTCGGTCTCCCTCTCTCTCTATCTATTTGTGATAGTTGTTGGTGTGCTTCTTCTTTTGCTTCCTCTTTGGGGTTTCCTGAAACGCATCAGCTTGCTGGCGACGCTGACATCCTGCAAAGCTTTGCGTAGTACAAGTGACTTTTGTTGGCAGCCACCGTTAGGTTCATGTTCTTCAGTTTTACTGTAGGACACTTTTTGTGCCCTTGACTTTTTCCATGCTCTCTGTGTGCTTTTGCTTCTTCTTCTTCTTCAAATTGTTGTTGTTGTGGTTGTTGTTGTTGTTGTTGTTGCTGTTGGTAATTATGAATTTTGTCGTATTTGACTTAGGAATTTGTCGTTTGGCTCTCGTAATGCGCTTTTGCTGTTGTCCTAATGAGCCTGCAGTCGACTTTTCCAGACGCTTTTCAACGCCAACGTCGAAGCTTGACACTAATGATGCAACATTCTTTTAGGTCGAGCGCTAAATTGAAAGAGAATGGAAAACGCATTTTAATACACTGCATCAAAGTTTGCTGTTTTCTGCTAGATGTTAATACTGTTGCTGTGTAGTTAGTTTTAGGTTGTTGTTGTTTCATTTGCATTTTCCAACGTGTGTTGTTAGTGCCAATTTGGGTGTGTGAGTGCATGTGTCCTATACATATATGTATGTATGTATGTATGTAATTGGCCACACAGGCCAATGTCAGTGTGAGTAAGTGTATATACGTGTTAGCCATTTGCTGTAGTATTAGTTGTTGAACTAGTTCTTGTTGTGCTTTACTTGAACATTATTTAACATGCCTGTTTGTTGTTTTTCCATGCTCTTCTTAGTGTGTGAGTGTGTGCGTTTGTGGGTATAAGTATTGTGCTTATGTGTACATACATATGTAGGTTAAGTTGTCTAATGTCTGATATGTGCATAAACAAAGGACAGCGCCAAAAAGTATGCAATGCTACTTTTTTCTAATTACGTACTGTGTTTACAGTTGGTTTTCTCTTCCATCTTCCATCTCTGTCTTTTTCTTACTCTTCTACATTTTTGTTATTTTCTTTGCGTTCTTGCTGTTTTTGCTTTGTGTGAGCGGCATGCTGTTAACCTTAAAAACTAAACTATTTGGTATGCATGCAATTTAATACGGCCAGTGCTGTAAATGGGAGGGGCAGGGTGTGGTGGTAGGAACAAGAGTATAGTATATGTGTATGTACAAATATGATTATATGCAAGTCGCTGTGTCTGTATACTTTGAGTGTCTGTGTGAGTTCACAGTGTTGTATGTAGTGTACTGTGCTAATAGCATTAAATTTTCCATTTAAGTTATGGCAAGTTTTTACTTAGACGCCTATTATGCAAAATAAATGCACTGTGAATGCAGATAATGTCTGATATTGTTAATGTAATTACACTGGGAGGAAAGGAACATATAAACAGTTTTAAACAAGATAGAAAATTTCAGTCGGGCATGCCGACCGTGTAATACCCTCTGAGTTTCATTTCCAATTATATGAGTTCTAATTGGAGTAACCGCTGCAAGAACTTAACATGCACACATATTTGTATGTCTATCTCGCTCGCACAGTGCAATGCACGTGGCTTTGCCTTGCTTGAAAGTTAGGATTTTCGTTGTATGACAAACTTTTTTAATTATAGTCCGATTTTGATGAAATTTTCATAATTGCTTGATATTTTTTGTCTGCAAGTATATGCTAAGTTACAAAACTATACGTTTAGAAATAAGTGAGCCCGCCGCTTGCAAAGTTACAACGCAATTGTGCTTTTGGTGGTCGAAGGAGGCGTGGCATCCAAAAAATGTTGATGGCATTATCTTTATATTGCATCTAGCAACCTGCATACCAAAATTGGTGTCCCTAGGTTTTATAGTTACCGAGATATTTGCCAAAAACCTGTGCTTTTTCCGAGGTATGTCTGGGTTTTCGCTTATTGTGGGCGAATGGGGCGTGGCATCAAAAAAAGAAAACAAACTTGTATTGACTGACTAAATATGTGATCCATACTGACCAAAACAAATATTGTAGCTCTTACCATCTCTGAGATCTGTTTGTTCATACGGACAGACGCACAGACGGACAGACGCACAGGCGGACAGACGGACAGACGGACAGACAGACAGACGGACATGGCTATATCGACACGGCTGTTGATGCTGATCAAGAATATATATATTTTATGGGGTCGGAAACGCCTCCTTCTGCCTGTTACATACTTCTGACAAACCCAATATACCCCTCAGAGGGTATAAAAAGCACACATATTTGTATGTCTGTCTTGCTCACACAATTTTTTTCGTTTTCGCTGCTTGTGTGACGCTAGCGATGTAGCAGAGCTCAGTGCAATGCACGTGGCTGTGCATCGCCCAACTTTAATGTGTGTTGTCTTTCTTGATTATAGTACGATTTTGATACAATATTCAGGATTGTTTAATATTTTTTGTCTCCAAGTATACGCGAACTTTCAACACAATTTAGCTTTTTGTGGGCGAAGGAGGAGTGGAATCCAAAAAATATTGATGGCATTATCTTTATATTGCAACTAGCAACCTGCAAGTCAATATTGTTGTTGTTATAGTTTCTGAGATATTCGCCAAAAACATATATTTTTTCCGAGGCTTTCTAGCTTTTCGCTTATCGTCAGCGAATAGGGCGTGGCATCGAAAAAAAGATTCTTGTGCTGACTGACTAAATATGTGGTCGATACAGACTAAAACGGAGATTGTAGCTCTTACCATCACGGAGACCAGTTTGTTCATACTACAAGTACAACTACTCGGCTGGTGATGCTGATCAAGAATATATATGTATATTTAATGGGGTCTGCCAGGCTTCCTTCATCATGTTACATACAAACCGCTTCGGACAAACCCAATAAACTACTACGTACTCCGTACGCTGTGGTATAAATATGGTTAACATGACTGTTATATATTTATATTTTTAACCACGGATTTGGATTCCTTGGGTGTGAATTACTCTAGACTAGTTACTTTGTACCTAAAAAACTCAAAAGCTTTGCAGACCTTGCTTTAATGTGCTAAGAATATTATATAATAAAATATTAATTATGAGTTTTTGTGGTTGCCCCTATTCTCCAACTATTTATCCACTTAAAGTGAATTTAATAAGATACAATTGACTAAGGGATGCAATTGAACATTTATTAATAGCTTTGCAGCTCAGAAATGAAGCTTAATTCCGGACCAACTTTATAGATAATGCAAAAATGGTTCATAGGCTAATTTATCATTTATTGAATAGAATTAATTTGATAAATGTTTAATCTGCCGTAAAATATTGCATAATAGTCCATAATGCATAAATTACTTGGGCGTAATAGATTGATGACAACGAAAACAAATTTTATGCTTCACCTTTAGTTAGTTATAGACTAAGTAGATAATATACATTCACCAACATTGTGACTGTCACAATCTATACAAAGATCGCTTACAAATTTGCCATTTATAAAGTCATTTTTCCGTTTTTGCCATGACCCAAAGAAGTTGCTGTCGCTCTAGTCATGTTAGGAAGCACTCACTGTGTGAGCACGATATGACAATGCAAAACTTTTGCTTTTAATGTTTCTGTACGGGATTTACTTTTTGACTGCCACTGTCACGTTTTTTCCGAAGCGCCAAAGTAGCATAAAGCTTCACGCATAGCATTAAATGAAAAAAAAAAAATTTAAATGAAATGTTGTCTGTGACACAACAAAAAATTTATACCCTTGTAGAGTATTGTAAACGTTTTTATGCATATCGTTTTAATATATGTATATTCTGAGAATTTAGAATAAGTGTAATATGTATGGCAGAGTAGTTTGATTCGGATATCAACATTTGAACTGAGTGCAAACGGAACAAGCATCTATTTAATATTTCATGCAGATAGTTTTAGCGTTACCAACTACGTGACAATTACAATATACACTCTACAAGGGTATAAACATTGAAAAATTCAGGAAAAACACAGAATGCCGAACAACTACAACAATGGCCACAGGAACAAAAAGTGAAATTTCATTAATTTTAGCGTGCCCAAATTGTTGTTATATGTTTTTGTTTGGGCAGCCAAGCGGCACTTTTATTGTTTACGGAAATATTATTAAAATTTTTTGCATTGAATAAATACAGTTTAACAACAGAACAATAAACCAAAAAAGAAAAATGCATTGCATAATTGTCGACGTAAGGACTTGTAAAGTAACAACACACCCATTCAACATTTCATACACATCCCCTTATACAACCACCCATAATTTCACTTGCTGCTGGCAATGTTTACATGCTGAAAAAAAGTTAGTCTTTTTTTCTAACTACGCAAAAACATGTTGTGATAAATGTGTTAACAAAAATACTAAAAGAAACTTGTGTAATTTGTAAAAATTGTTCTATATAGTGTATACATATTATTTTAATTGTGTTAAGATGTGCAGGTAACCTATACAATTGATTAAAGTTTTTAATTCTTCATAGTTGTTAAGTGATTTTATAAAGATTCGGGTCTCCTTGTTGTGAAAATGAAATTTAAAATCTTAAACGAGATTATATTTAATTATATTATTTTAATAGTAGTACGTTGGCTTATATTCAAATAGAGAAATCAAGAAATGATATGATAATTAAATAAGAGTAAGACCCTTTGACAGGGTATAGAGTGGACTTGGTTTCTCTTCTTCTCGATAAATATACTATACTCAGCACTTGGATAGAATACTTTTGTGCAAAGTATGCGCTTATAGTTGTAATTTTGTTATCAACTAGTTGTCATTCTATCGAGTACAGTACTGTATGCATCGCACACAATGTTGTCCGGTTGTTCTTGTTGTATTGTAGCTGACTTCCGGGCGTAATGCAACCGTGCGTAAGCGACTTCCGCTTGGGAGATGAAGGCTCTCTGGAGCGCTACGCATATATCATTGTCAAATGTTTTCATATCGTTTCATGGCATTTTGCAGAAATTTAAATTTATTGCTTCAATGAAGCGGCAAAGCATATGAATTGTGTATTGTTTTTAACAAACACACATGTGGAAAGGTAAAGAATGGAAAAACCTATAAGAGCCGCTTAAAATTCGAACAACTGGTAGAGGAAGGAGAAATAGCAGGTACAAGGACACGGGACACGGAGCACAGCAGGCACGGGACGGACATTTCAAGTGTAAAAATCAATTGCAGCCACTGCCCACAAAACGTGTTGCAGCCAGCAATTTGCCAGGACACTTTTGTGGCCGCCAAAGCAGCCATTCCCGCTGCCACCATCGCTGACTCCGTCGCTACTGCTGCATACTCAGTTTGCGCCGTAGTACGTGCCACTTATGGGTATGTATGTTGCCGTAGACTTTGTGGCAGCCAGTACATGTTGCACGTAAGCCGTAAACGTTTTGAGTGGATTTGTGCGGCGTGGCTGGGTTACGACAACCCATAATGTTTCATTAGTGGCTGGTTCGCTGCTCCTTGTCAGCGTCTAGAGTTGCCCTCGAGCGTTTAGGGTTCAGCTCTCCAACTGAATCCAAACTGAATGTCGAACAGACTGTCACGTTTGTTGTTGCTAATTTATGTGTGGCCAACCGACACTTTTTACAAGCCGTAGTGTTCTACAAGCATGTCCTGGCAACTCTGCCAGCAAACCCAATGAATGAATCAATCGATTGGATTTGTGCTAATACAATAGAAACTGAGTACACTCCAGCAATCAGCAATTTAAGTAGTGGATAGGTAATCAAGTTCTGTACGCTTCATTATAATGCATTTTTCTGATTAGCAAATGTAAAACATTACCACTTCATGCTTAATTTATAAAAGATTTCATTAAGTGTCCAAGTCTTTACATTTCTTGCGAGAGGTGGGAAAGTCCTTTGAAATTTTAGAGGACTGCTGCCTTAGAATAAAAACTGTTCATTTGAGTTTGACAGTTTAAACATTAACAAAACGAATTAATTACTTACAAAGTTATCGGATAAAAATGTAAATATGCAAATATTGAAATATTTTTCTAGTATAAATTCACACTCTGCTTGTTGAACTACCACATACTCGGTGTCATGTCTTTCAATATCGCAGTCGCATTTGCAGATTAGAATCCCTATATACGTAAATACATATGCAGTTTTATCATTGCGTCAACGCAATAAAACGCAAATGTTGCTATTATTTCTATAGATAGGGATATAGATGTTCAGGGAGAGACAGGAGATGTGTGTGTATTTCGTGTGGCATAAAATTAGGCAGAGGCCATTAAGAGGGAGCACAGGCTTAGTCCCAATGCGGTACAGTAGATCCTCGCTATTGTTGCTTGTTTGTTCCGAAGGATTGAGAGGGAAGGGGTTGACGGGAATGGCAAGGATTGCACATTAGTTTTAATGCATGTTTCATGCGCCATTAGGCTTAATTAGTGGCGCTCTCATTGCTTTTGCCACCCGGCTCAGCTTAAATGAGTTTCAATGTTGCGAACAGAAAATACCAGCCTCAGGGGTTAAAGCAGACTAAGGGACCGGTCATGGACTATGAATCAGCGAGGGGAAGGAGAATTTTAACAACCTGTCGTTTGGCATGCAATTTTATTATTGCAGTCCGTTGCATCCTGCGGTTGTCATTCCACTTTGTTTAAATCGTCGGCTCAACGCATCAGCGCATTGCCCCTCGCACACCCCATTTCTCTCTTTTTCTCTCCCACTTTTCCCTCTGCTCTTTCTCTCTCTCTCTGCCATGCGCGTGTTCTGCCTTCCGGGGCTCAATTTAAGTGGCCTTCAAAGCCATGCGAGGGATTCTGATGGGCAACAAAATAAAAAAAAATAAGATTTAATTAATGAAAATATTCAATGTCTGCCTCGGAGCAAACAGCTTAAAGCAAATGCCAACTGGCAATTGACAACTGCCAACTGACAACATGAACATAAATTGTCGTTGCTATATGGAGGCCATCGTTTTTGGTTCTTAGGCTTCACTTCTGAACTTCTGAGTTTTCCACGTTCATGGCTTTCATCCTTGGTTTCTGCCATGCTGTAAGTTGGACAGAAATACCAAATTTAGCTGTTCATTGCTACCGGCATTCGATTTGCCAAACCCCCTCTCTATGCCAAGTTGCAGAACCCATGCCATTAGAAAGTGCTAACGCATTTAGCTCTGTTTTGGCTATTAGTTTCTCTACAAGTTCATAAAGTCTACTTTTCTTCAGTCTTTATGATTGTTAATGAAGTTGATCAAAATTAGCTCTTTAAAATAAGCAACATTAAATAAAATAATATAATTTTGTGCTAAAAAGATTATTCGAGTTTTGTTAAATATTTTGTTTCAGAATTAAGAATTATGGCGAGGAATGTTTGTAATCAACAAATACTCTGAAATTTATGTACTAATCCATACCATAAATAAATTGGAGTAAACTTTTACATTATCAGAAAAATAACAAACTATATATTATTTTGATTGATTGATTAACACATGTTAGATAATCTTGTTTTAAATTTTGATCTTGAATTTAGAGAATTTTAAGATCATATGTTTAATATAATACTTTCAATCTTAATGATCTCAAATTTTATATGTAGACCTGTGATTTAAAAATATTTAATGTTCGGATATCTGTATATACATAAGTGAATCTAGGATTGAAAAATTAACATTTAGACAAAAAAAGAATTTCCATTGTAAAATGAATAATTTTTGAATAAATCAATTACAACTTAAATGTTATATGGGGAATATTCTTACATGCTTCAAACATTTTAATTTTTGAATAGAATAATTTATAATATTATAAAATAGTTTTAATCTTACTGTACAATTAATAAAATTATACCAAGTAATTTTTGTCATAGCTTAAGTACACAAAAAAAAAAAAAAAAAAACAAAATGTTCTCTAGTGTTAAAGACTTAATGTTCTCAACGCGTTCTCCAGACCTTCAACTCTATTATAAGAATCTATTTTTAAAAACAAATCTTGTGTTTTTTTTTTCATCAGTGCACGGTGTTTACGTTACCGTCGGCGTAATAAACTAAACCAAAACATTGGACATTACCATATAAATAAGTTGAGAAGCAATAATAATTTGTGGCCTCCCCCAATGTTAATAGCTATTGAAATTTGTTTACAAACGAAAATCTAGTTGAGACAATTGCAATATTAAAACTTGTTCAGGAGCATAAACAACTATAATAATTGTTAAATATGAATACATTTTTGGGTTCTTATGACGCTCAATAAATACAGATTTATTTAATATTTAATATAAAAATATATATTTTTTGTTTAGCTATTTTTCTAGTTTCTATTTTGAAGTTCTGCATCTCTATGTGAATGTGGTTCTGTTTAGATGGCTGGCAATGCCGGCACATAGCTTGGCTCATTTCTGACGCCGTTTTTATAGCCCTAGACTTTGACAACTATACCGGAAGGTAGTTCCGTCCTCCTTTGGGCCATAAACAGAGGCGCCCATCGCCATTGAAGCACACCAAATGCTTGACATCTTTGCCCAGACGATGGGGTAGTCAAAAGTGGGTCTATTTTGGGCCTACAACTGTAGCTTGTTGTTCTACAGAAAAGCAGCCCATAAAATGCCAAATTATATTCTCAGTATTCATACTGAAAGGCAAAACAAATGAACCAATAAAGACGGCCAGAGACGACTTTACCACAAGTTCTTGTCACTTTGTCGTCGACTTATTTCTTGCAAGCACTGAGTTTATTTCGATATCAAAATTTATATTCCACAAAATTTCGACAAAAACATATACAGTGCTGTCTGGGTATAGTGAACTAATTTTTGCATGGTCTGTTCTCTGTCGAAGGTCAAAACATTTGTGGCCCAAAAAACCGTTTTTTTTTTGCTTAAGCAAAAATAAATTTTTTTTTTAAATCATTAACAACATTTATTTGGGTGTTTACTATTTAGGGGTGTTTACTATATAGGGGAGTCACTATACTCAGACAGCACTGTATATATTAACCTTGTACAAGTCAAGTTCAAAAAAAATTGTAGCCTACACCCAAAATTGCAGCCAAATCAAAATAAACAGTCGCCTTTTGCTGACTTATATGAAAATCTGCAATGAAAATTGTACAAATATTTTACAACAATAAACAGACTATTTAAATAAGAAAAGCGAACAAGAAATAAGCTCGTAGAAGATCAATAAACAACAGTACAACCATTTCCACACTCTATTCCTCTAATCCTATGTAAAACAAGAAAGAACATTTCGGTCGGGCATGCCGACCGTATAATACCCCCTGTGTTTTATTTCCAATTATATAAATCCTAATTGGAGTAGCTGCTGCAAGAAGTGAAGTCCCTATGAATGAAAAGATCTCAGAGATGGTAATAGCTACAAGTTTAAACTTGGTCAGTATCGACAACACATTTAGTCATTTCTTGGATGCCACGCCCTCTTCGTCCAAATAAACTACAACTTCATTGAAAGTTTACACGCTTGCGGATCACATATTTCTTAACGTATAGTTTTCTAACTTAGCATATACTTGGAGACAAATAATATTAAACGATCCTGAAAATTGCATAAAAATCGGACTATAATCAAGAAAGTTAACACGCATTAATGCTGTGCGATGCACATTGCACTCAGCACTGCTACAGCGGCAACGTCACGCATGCAGCGAAATCGAAATAAAGGCAAAAATGAAATACATTGTGCGAGCGAGATAGACATATAAATATGTATGCATGTTAACTTCTGACAACAGCTACTCCAATTTGAACTCAAATAATTGAAAATAAAACTCAGGGGGTATTACACGGTCGGCATGCCCTGCTAAAATTTTCTATCCTGGTTTTCTTGACACAGATGCAAAAAAAATAGCACTGAATATAAGTTAACATTTGGAACACTATTTTATACCAGCTTTACTTACCAAGTATCTATAAGTCTAGTTTGTATTAGTTTTTAGTTAAACTATTGTAATTTAAACGACAATGAATTAATTATATAACGTCAAAATTGCCCTTGAGAAAGAGTTTTTATTGATTCCAGATAAATGCGATTAATGGCAAAATACATTGTAGTAACTATGGAATAGTTGTAGTTTAATATATGTATGTTTACCCTATTTGCGACTAACCTAACAAACGACAAAATTTACAATTAATCAGAGCCAGCAAAAAGATCTAAGAAAAGACTGGCTATACACACATTTACTGTATTTTATCTATCATAAATATAGTCAATTTACTGCCTTGTCAGGCTATGCTTAGCATGGCATGACAAGTAGTCAAGCAAAAAGCTTAATAATAAAAACAACAAGCCAAAGAACACACAAACGTATATACAGAGAATATGAAAAATATGTATTGTCGAGTTAGCCTGTCTGTAGTATACCTAGTACACAGCGCTCCTTTAATTGGTATGATAAAAAAATAAATAAGTAGTGCTCAGAATATGCTTCGTATGCTCTAATATATATTTGGTCTAGTGTAATTTTTGTCACTTAAATAATTCTGGGCAACTTGTTACACCCCTGACGCAGGGTATAAAATGAAAAGCAAAAACAACTATGAATATAAACAAATTTTGCCTTATTGGCATAAAGCTTTTAATGTACAGCGCGGCGTATGCGCCATATTTTACATTAAGTCAACAAACAAAATGAGACAAATGCGGGTACTACGCGGTGGTTTCTGTAGTCATCTCCATAGCTACCTCTCACTATCTCATATTCTAGCGCTCTCTTTTACTATAGAAATAATTTTAATATGTTCGCCATTCCATTCACAATCGATATGCATTTTCGATCTGCCTGATTGACAGCTGTGAATGGAACTTAATTTGCGTATTGGGGTCAGCGTTGTAGACAAATGTATAGGCTGTATAGTATGTATAGGCTTTGAATTTGCATTTGGTTTTATTTCCGGGCTCCACTTAAAAGCAAATTAAATGTACACAATAAATATGGTTTGGGAAACGTGGTGTGAAATAATTCCAATTAAAATTCATTATTTATTTAGTCGTCGCTGTGGGTAGCTCATTAATTAAATTACAAAAAAAAAAATTATTTATGGGTATAGTTGGAAAATCGGCAAAATAACTCGTGAATTTAGCTAAACTAAACAAATGAAAATAACAAAAAATTATATACAATTTACACTAACATGATTAAATTATCAAATTCGATTCTTTGAGTTATATTTATAGATAATACTTTTCAGAAAGATAATATTTATATTTTAAAATATTCTCTGCCGGCAATAATTTTAAAAGCAAAAATTTAATTATGTTTATTTTTTTTTTACCTAAATTACGATAATCGCTTCCTTAAACGTATGCCAAATAAATCAATTAAATGGGACACGTGTTGATTTCTCTGTCTGTCGTAAATTACAATAAACAGTGGCATTTCAATAATGGAAATTGTATTTTTAAATATATGTATATTCAGCGAGGTTTAAGTCCTACTGAGCACCATATCTATGTATATATTGAAAAGATACAATAAGCAGAACCATAAATATTTCAGCATGTTAATCGTAACACTAATTAAATAAGACAGATTCAAGTGATGTTAATTTACGATTTAAAATAATTTCTTAAAAATAAAGCTCACCGTAAATTCCAAGAACTGAGCATGACATTGGCGAATTTCTATTATTCTACCTAATCCAGTCTGTTTCTTTAACATTTTACCATTTCCATTTAGGCAAACCACAAAAGCGACCAATGGAAACTCATTACCCTCGACATTTCAATTGCATTTGCGAGCAACCGCAACGGGAACGCAATACATAGAAGCTAAAAATAGTCATCGATTATGAAATACTCTAGAAATTCAGAGAAAAGTAAAAACACAAACAATTTCTGCAATAAAATGTCTTAACACTTCAAAAGTTCATTGTTGGACCATTGATGAGATGCAGTTTAGAATATTTCAAAGTATGATACCTTAGATAGCTAGGGTTTTCTACATTCTATTCTTTGGCATAAGCTTGCATGCATTTAATAACAATAAATTTGTAGTTAATATTCAATTGAAATTCAATTCAATGCTTAATGTCTAAACTTCATGTATGCAAATAATATGACATTCTAAGTTACCGTTTGTGTTACCCGCTTTTAACGGTACGGTATATAATACTGGCAATTTTGCCTGAATTCGTCAGTCCACAATTGGGTATATAGAGGAGGCATGTGAACAACATCTGCGTCAGTTACTGCAGTAAGTCTACATTCGTACGAAGCAGCAAACAGTGGCAGCACATATCATAATGTGCCATCAGTCGAGGGGTTCTCAATTGCAATTTATTGATCAATTTCAAGCAGAGAGAAAATTACGAACTCTTGAATTATGCAGATAAAATTCCAATTGCAATTCCGTGTGCTATGTGACAGTAAAATTGCCATAAAATTGCATTGTGGGGCGCAAATGGAAGGGGGTAACATGTTGCAAGTCATCTGGCATATGGTTGTAAATAGCTTCATGCCCCCCTCAAATAGTCCTACAATGGCTGACCATGGGCAGGAGATGGACAGAACATGACCATGTCAATTGTGTCGCCAACGGCAAAAACTGCAACTAGTTGTACAACAACAGCAAGAAAGCGTCAAAAAAACTGTTAAAAAGCGCTTCAGCAACTTTTACAATCAACAAACATGACAAAAACTGCATGTCCGAAACAAAAGCAAGTGTCAAATACACAGAAGTAACTTAAAGAAACTGAGATCGTAGAGGGTTTATGGCCGGGTTGAAACCCCCAGTTAGTAAGCACAAAATGCTTTAGGGCCCTGAAACCATAAGAACAATAGAAACAGGGCCAACAAATTGTCAAAATGGTAACTACAACAAACAACACTCGCACAAAGTGTCATCAACCAATTTGTACGTTGATTTGTTTTTATTCTTTTTCTCATTCATGCATGTTGACGATATTTAACTGACATTATTTGTATATATAAACATTTGAATATAGTTTAGTATGTAATTAAATACAAATGATAAATTTTTGAAAAAATTGAAAGTTTTTTAGTGTTTTTTTTTATTTTTTAATTGGGTGTTTTGTAAAAATAAATTTTTTTTTTTTTTTTTTTTTTTTTATTTTTTATTTTTTATTTTTTTTTTTTTTTTTGGGGGGTTTTGGGGGGGGGGGGGGAAGGGAGGGGGGTGTTTTTTTTTTAATAAATTTAATTTATTTTTTTTTTTTTTTTTTTTTTTTTTTTTTGGGGGGGTTGGGGGGGGGGGGTATTGTAAATATTTTTTTTTATGTTTTTAGGGGGTTTTTTATGTTGGGGGGGGGGGGGGGGGGGGGGGGGGAAAAATAGGAGGGGGGGGGGGGGGGGGGGAAGAGAGGTGGGGGGGGGGGGGGGGTGATTATTTTGTTGTATTTATATATTTTTTATTATATTTTTAATTTTTTTTTTTTTTTTTGTGTGGGGGGAAAAGGGGGGGGGGGGGATGTGGTGGTTATTTTATTGTTTTTTTTTTTTTTTTTTTTTTTTTTTTTTTTTTTTTTTTTTTTTTTTTTTTGTTTTTTTATTATTTTTTTTTTTTTTTAAAAAAAAAAATATTATATTTTTTTTTTTTTTTTTTTTTTTTTTTAAAAAAAAAAAAAAAAAAAATATTGTGTGGTTGTGGTTTTTTTTTATTTTTTTTTTTTTTTGTTTTTTTTTTTTGGGGGTGTATTTGTTTATTTTTTTTTTTTTTTTTTTTGTGGGTGGGTTGTTGTGTGGTGGGGGGGGGGGGAAAATTAAAATAGTGTCTGTCCGTTGGTCTGTCCATATGAACGAAAGGAACACAGAGATGGTAAAAGCTACAACCTAAATTTTAGTCAGTATCGACTACACATTTAGAGACCCAAATTTTGGCATGCAGATCATCTGTAGTCTTTCCTAATTTCTGTTATCAATAATTGCTGATAATCAAACATGAGATTCCAAATTTTTGTCATAGCAACAAATGATGTGACAGAAAACTAGTACATAATTTTACTATTCATATTTTATTCCAATTTGTAATTTTAACTACGCAAGAAAATATACTCTGTGGCCATAAAATAATCGCTGTGATTGTAAACGTGTGTTTTAAGGGCCTCTGATTTTGAATGTAAGTTACTTTTTGTGGTTGGCTCGGAGCTGTTGCCACTGCAGCTGTCAGCTGGATGACAACGCCATTATGCTCTAAGCAGAGAGTACAACAAGTTGAAATTGCTGGTGAAATGGAATTTTTAGTGCATAGACATGAGTCAGCGGCAAAATGCATTGCAAACGCTTTGCCTCATCCTCAAATGACAATGGAATGTGTTTCATTGTGTGTATGTGGGTGGGTATGTGTCACTCTCACTGTCTTTATTTGAGAGGTAGGGTGTGTGTATGGATAGGGGTGTAATGTGAGACTTGTGTGCGCTAAACGCAAAATAATAAAAGTGGAACGAGTATGAAAATGGGAAAAGCTGCAGTCAACAAGCGAGCGCCAAATGAAAGTGGAAAGTGCACTCTAACAGCAGTGTGTGCACTCACACTAACACACACATGCATTCGCTTATGTGTGCAAGTGTTAGTGAAGATGAGTTGCTGAAGCTGCTGAACTTTTACTGCATACTTTGAGGCGCTAGCGCGCTTAAGATAAATAGCTGCGAGCGTTATACAAATCCCTGCCGCGTTTCACAGCGAGATTTTCACTTTCTCTTCCTTCTCATTTTTTTTTTGTTGTTTTTGTTGAAATTCTTCCTTTTTCCTTCCCTTTTCAGCATATACCTAATGCTGAGCGTTGGGCACAATTTGTACAAAGTTTTCAGCCAGGCCAACAAAACTTTGCTTGCCAAAAGGTATGCTAAAGTTTTGCGGTGGTGGAAATCATATGGCTTTCGGTTTCATATACCCTGTGAAAATTTTATGAAAATCAAACAGAGTAACTCGACGAAGTTTCCAACTGTGTAAAATAATTAACGGAGAAAAGGTCAACTCATCGCTGTCAGGGCTTAAAACCCATAATGTTAGCAATTTCTATGCTTTTATTCTTCTGGTAATAATTAGTTTTATTAAGTTAAATGTTACTTGACAAGTACCCTTCCACAAAAATAAATTTGTACACATATGTAATAACGTCTATAAGATAAAACCACAGAAATTCTGCTCAGATTGTGCCCTTTAATCACATTATTTTATCCTGGACTAAACGTAGAAATTTTAATTTGTATCTGAAGATAGCGTCGATCATTCACTGAGCGGTTCCCAAAATAATAGTGGTACTCCTCCGTTGCGATTTACGGTGCTTAAATGTAGCACACAACTTAAATTTGAATTTAGCTAGTAGGAACGACTTTAATGGAGCAGGCCGACCGATATATGGAACATATTGGAAAATGAAAAATGCTATATGAACACGCTTAACAATTTAAGGCTAGATGCGTATTTGATTAGAATACAAACCATATTATTTTATTTAACAAATTAAAAGAAAAAAGTTTAAAAAAGTTTTGAAGCAAGTGTGAACATAAACTTAAATTAGGTTTTTAAAAAATGGATTTAATTTATAACAAATAATTTAACTACACCAAATTTAAATATTTTCTATAAACAATTGCTTATGATGTAGTAGTCCGATTTCAACCAAAATTGATCTGTGTAACTTTGGTTTGGATACTTCAACATAACTTTGCTCTGATGTTTGTTAGATTACTTATATGGGAGCTATGTGATATAGTTGTCCGAACCAAACCTGTTGGTCAGTGTTTAGACACTACTACCATACACCTACTCTGTCAGTTTGGTTCAGTTATCTTAAAAAACAGAAAAGTTAGCACAAAATGCAGATTTAGTGAGTTTCCCAATATTTATCATATTAAAATTATATGATATAGTCATCCTATTCCAACTAAAATCGGTAAATATGTGTATAATACTACCTTACACATACTGTGTTAGTTTCATTGCAATATCTTAAAAAACAACAATGTATTAACGCAATAACACATTTTTTAACTTTTATGATATAGCGGCTATGTAGTTGTCCGATGTGAACCAAAGTCAGTCAGCATACATTTATTGGTACCACTCACATACTGTGTGAATTTCGTTTAGATATCTTCAATACTTTTTGAGTTATAGGAATTGTGAAATCGTTTTTCACGATTTGCGGGGACCGTAGGGGCGTTACATAAATCCAAAATAAACTTGTACTGCTTGCACCATAGACGGATATACATACCAAGTTTGGTGGCTGTAGATCTTATAGTCTCTGAGATCTAGGTTTTCATAAAGACGGGTGGACTTTTTGGGGTCTGATACGCCCCCTTCTGCCTGTTACACACAAACCTCTTCTGACAAACACAGTATACTGCGAGTACTTTGTACGCCGCAGCAAAAAAAGGATCCATACATACATACACCCACGCTTACATATGATCAAGTTTCTCACGTACTTTTTTAGTGCTGCCTCGTTTATATTTCCATATCATTTAGCGTCGTCCCCAACGACCTCATAAAAACATATACACACCTATTCTCACACACATTGCGAAGAAAGTAAAGATTCGGTAATTTGCTTAAATATTAAATGTGTAACGAACTGTATGAAATATGAACGTGCTGTGTAGTGTTTGATGTGAACGCATTTTGGTTAAAAAAAATAAAATAAATAAAATGCGAAAAGTTAAGAAAGAAATGTGTGTCGGCATTGTAAGTAGGTGTGTGCTCGCGTCATGGGCATGGCATTGAGAACATGAGGAGGCAGCGATAAATGGGTAGATTCAGCAAACTATAGCACCAGCATTTATGAAAATTAACTGCAACTGTTCTGATGCCTTTTTAAAAATATATTATCATAAAATTCAAAAGAAATTGGGCATGTTTTGGGGTAAGAACATCCATTGTGACACTTGAACTATAAATTAAAAAAATTAAAATGATACAACCAAAAAGACGGTTTCCGTAAAGCGATTTTCCAGCAATCTCAACTTATCCAACATATTTTTCTCAAAACAACTATTTCAAAGCGGTACAAATAATTATTTGAAAACTGAAATTCAAAAATCTAATTTTTTTGCATTGCATTTTTATTAATAATCAATCTAAAATAGTAAATTTCAATTATTTACAAAAACAAAATGCTAAAACGTTCGCCGTAATTTGAAAATTTTGATACTATTTCTTGAAAAATTGAGCGCAAGGACAGAATTCTTATTATTATAAATTTTTTGGGCTACCCGTGCCGCTCTTTTGGCCGTGACTAGCGTTTTACCCTAGGTAAGAACTGAGCTGATTGCCTCACTTGTCTCTATCTCTCTCCAATTTTTTTTCTTTTACTTTGAGCTTCTCTCACTCTCGCTCTTTAAATGACGTCGGCGACATTCAAATTTAAATTCAAATGCTGCACGTGCCCCATATGTAATTCTATGGAGATGTGCTCTCGCCGAGTTTGTAAGCGTGTGTGGGTGAGTGTCTGTAAGTACGCTCATTTACGCCAATGCGTCTGCTATGGTTTAATAAAGCAGATTGAGCTTACGCTTCAGCTTCAAGACTTTTGACGATGTCGACGAAGGAGAAATACAAAACTGAAGAATTTTCAAATGACTGCCATTTGAAAGATGGTAAATGTAGACTATGCGGGGGGAACTGTATTCTGTTGCTTCAGTTGAATAATAAAGCAACTTGGTGGCGTAATTGGCAAGCCGTAAAAAACGTAGCAAAAGCAAAAGGCACATACAATTTAAAATGAAATTAAATGAAGTGTAAAGCAAATTAAGAGGAGTTTTTATAAATTCTAGAAAACTAAAGCACAAGAAAATACCTGTTTGCTTGTGTATGTTTGTTTACCCTAATTAAAATTGCCAATGTTAATACGAGATGTGCGGTTATCAAGGGACCAAATCTGAACTTCGTTTTTATATTGTAGTAAATTATGTAAGCGGAGGGCATAGCACTATTGTAAAGGAGTATTCGAGTATCTGCTGAAAGAATTTAACATGCACAAATATATGTGTGTCTGTCTCACTCGCACAATGTTTTTCGTTTTCGTTTTTGTTGCATTTCGTTGCCTAAAAGTAACGATTTTCGTTTGTATGACCACTTTTTAAATTATAGTCAAATTTTAATGCCATTTTCAGGATCGTTTGATATTGTACGTATTTTATCCAGATATAAAACTATACCGTGAGGATTACGTGAGCTTGAAGCATGCCAACTTTCCTTTATTATACCTTTATACTGACCAACTATAAACTTGTAGCTCTTACCGTCTCTGAGATCTGTTTGTTCATACGCACAGACGACCAGACGGTCAGATGGACATGGCTATATCGACTCGGCTTTTGATGCTGATTAAGAATATAAAATATATATTACTTTATGGGTTCTGGCACGTATCCCTCCGCCTGCTACATACTTTTCACAAACCCAATATAGCCCTCAGAGGGTATAAAAAAAGAAGCAACATTTGTCTAAAATTAGTGTTTAAAATGGAAAACTGTAGCATTTCTTCTTTCAGAATCAAACTCACACTTGCGATTTTAATCAATTTTTCATTTTGTATTTCGAACTATAAATAATTTTCTAATAAATTTGGGTTAACAAAACCATTGCCTCAGATAATGTACAGAGTCTTTTGCAGTCAGTTCGATTGTAGTCTAGCTACCAGTTTTAAAGAAAATGGGTTGAGCTCCACTACGTATATAATGTTACTTGGCGTTTGTTGGTAAACATGTCAAATGCTCGTTATATTTCAAACAGGTGCGCAATAAATATATCGATTGTTACATTTTAAAACGGTTAAATTTCCAATAATCAGTTGACATTTACTTTCGCCGTTTCGGCTGTCTGTATATTTGTGTTCTGTGTAAGTGTATTTTAGACGCGGCTTACTTCTATAAATTAAATTATTAATGTTGTTTCTGCATTGCATTTGCTGGCTCGCTATTCGCAGCAGGTGAACTGCTGCTAACCACGGGTCTGTTTTATAGCCAGCAAAAAGCAATTTTGCTTGATAGTCATTCCCCCCCCTGTTTCTCTTTTGTGCCACACCTCCTTTCCCCATATTGTCCCACTTGTTACTATTCTCTGCTCTTTAGCAACCTTTGAGTAGTTGTCTGCTGTGAGTTGCAGAAGAGAAAACTAAAGCAAGGCGGTTTACTGTTGTTGTCGTTGAAATCCCGCTGGCTTTGGCACTTCAATTTTATAACGCCACACAAATAATAACATATAACAACAAAAACGAAAACAACAACAACAAAGTAGTATAACAACAGTGACAACAACATTGGTCGCGAATACCTGGCACCTGTCTAATGGTCTGTGGCTGCCGTGCAACCTACATTGGCCATTGGCTGCCGCACCGTACATTAAAGGCTACTTGTAACGTTAGAATTTTTTTGCTTTTGCCAAAGAAAGACAAGCTTTTATTATGTACACTTGATGATTAAAGATTACTCGCAAAGTGGCTATGCAATGAAAGCTACACATTTATTGTGATAGTTAA
Source organism: Drosophila tripunctata (assembly GCA_035047385.1). NCBI lineage: Eukaryota > Metazoa > Arthropoda > Insecta > Diptera > Drosophilidae > Drosophila > Drosophila tripunctata. Next base: position 524,944 of record JAWNPS010000165.1, read on the forward strand.
AAATAGAACATTAAAAAAATGAAAGGCATATTTAAATATTGCGGCGTACAAAGTAGTGGCAGTATATTGGTTTTATCAGAAAAAGTTTGTTGGTAACAGGCAGAAGGAGGCGTGGCAAAGCCCATAAAGTATATGTATTCTTGATCAGCAACAATAACCGGGTCGATATAGCCATATCCATCTGTCCGTCTGTCCGTCTGTCCGTCCGTCCGTCTGTCCGTCTGTCCGTCTGTCTGTCCGTATAAACGAAAGGATCTCAGAGATGGTAAGAGCTACAAGTTCAAACTTGATCAGAATCGACCACATATTTAGTCAGTCAATACAAGTTTGTTTCCTTTTTTTGATGCCACGCCCCATTCGCCCACAATTAGCGAAAAACCAGACATACCAATTTTGGCATGCAGGTTGCTATTTGCAATATAAAGAAAATGCTATCAACATTTTTTTTGATGCCACGCCTCCTTCGCCCAGCAAAAGCACAATGCGTTGTAACTTTGCATGCCGCTGGCTCACTTATTTCTTAACGTATAGTTCTGTATCTTAGCATATATTTGCAGACAAATAATATCAAACATCAACACTCAATATTGTGAAAATTTCATCAAAATTGGACTGAATTTCTTACTTGTTTTATATTGCGGCGTACAAAGTAGTGTCAGTATATTGGTTCTATCAGAAAAGTTTGTTTGTAACAGTCAGAAGGAGGTGTGGCAGAGCCCATAAAGTAAATATGTATATTCTTGATCAGCAACAATAACCGAGTCGATATAGCCATGTCCGTCTGTTCGCCCGTCTGAATGAACACCTGGATTTCATAGACAATAAGAGCTACATGTACCAAACTTGGTACGTATGTATATCCGTCTATGCTGCACCGCCCCCGCAAATCGTGAAAAACGATTTCACCATTCCTAAATTCGAAAAGTATTGAAGACATCTGAAATTCACACAGTATATGCTTGGTACCCCTTTATGTATCCTGACCGACTTTGGTTCGGATCGGACAACTATAGCCGCCATTTCCTAAAAGTTTAAGAATGTGTTTTTGCATTAATACATTGCTGTTTTTTAAGATATTGCAATGAAACTCACACAGTACGTGTAACGTGGTAATATACATATTCTGACCCATTTTGATTGGAATCAGATGACTATATCATATATTTTCTTTATGATAAAAATGGAAAAACGTACTAAATCTGTCTTTTATGCTAACTTTTTTGTTTCTTAAGATAACTGAACCAAACTCACAGAGTTTATGCATGGGAGCAATGTCTATATATTGCCCAACTTTGGTTCGGATCAGACAACTATATAGCCGCCATATGATTAAATATAAAAAAAATATGTTTTTGAGAATTACTTCTCCATTTCTAAAGATATCTGAATCAAACTCACACAGTATGTGTAAAGTAGTAATATACATATACTGGTGCAAAATATTTTTTTTTTAATTTTCTGTCCAACTTTGGTTCGAATCGGACAAATATATCACATAGCTCCCATATAAGTAATCTAACAAACATCTGATTTAAGATATGTCTTTAGTATGAGAACCATTTTTGTCTGCTGAGGTATTAAAATCAAACTGTTTTTAAATTTTCGGACCCATTTTGGTTGGAATCGGACGCAGTATCTTACAGCCGGCACGCTCGACTGTAGCCGATCCTACTAGTTTGATTTAAATTAAAAAAATACTTAAAGTGGAGACTATGATAAATTGCAGTTAAGCTTAGGTTATCGTTAAAGTAGAAGATATTTTTGTACAGACTGCAATTAATTCTTCGCAAAGCAATCAAAATAAGTATCAGTCTGCACAATTCGAGAACAGTTCAGTCACGGTCTTAAAGGCACCATAAGTAATACTTCCGTGGCATGTCATTTATCAAAGGAAAGTTTTCGTGCAACCGCAAATGTTTCATAATTTTTTAGCAAAGAAACCAAAATAAGTTCTGCTAATGATTGCATGTCTTGGTCATAGTTTAATCCTAACAATAATCAAGGAACAAAGCTAAGGCAACAAACGAGAGAGAGAGTTTTACACACTTCACATGATATATATAGTATTTGGATTATATATCTAGAAAAATTTCTGCTTCCACTGCCCCAAAGGCATTTGCAACATGAACGCCAACCACAACAGCTCAGAGCTCTGAGCGCACTGATTAAGCTTGCCACAGCTTGATGAACAGAACGCTGTCAGGCACGCCCCAAAAGCAACCCACACGCTCACTGGCACTTTAATTAAAGGCGAACAATCTGAGAGAACGCCCCACTTGCCGCAAAAAAATGTCAAACTTATGCCATCAATCAAAATGCTGAAATAAAATGTTTGTTTTAGTTGTTTACCCCAACGAACGTAGACAGAAAACGGCAAAGAGAAATTAAAGGCTGGGGAAATGGCGGATCATGAGACGTATACTTAACATTGTTCATTATGTATTGGCAAACCGATTGAGCGTGCACTGACAATGCGACTCACTGTATGCTAAATGCGGCAGATGCCACACCACTTTTCCCACTGCCATATCATCAATCCCCGCCCTCCACCACGAAAACAAAAATGGGAAACGACAATAAAAATTTTGCTCTTTCGCTCAGTCGAAGTAAGCGAACAAAATTTATTGCCTTGTTTGTGATAAACGTGACGCGTTTGTAACAAGGACACGGTTTCCTTAAAAGGATATAAGGCATCTGCAGGACATCTGCAGGAGTGTTAGTCGCTCATTTGATTTGTATGTGTGGCATCCTAAGTGCCACGACACCGAACAGCAGGCCAACAGGTTAATGTGCCACCAGGGCGTATGAGTAATGTGACAAGCTATTAGAACTATACTAAGAATTTCAGTGTCATCAAAGAAAAAGTTACAATTCCAAATAATTAATGACCTTATAAATTTTATCACTCCCTAATATGGAAAAATTAAATTGACTTTTTCTACATTTATTATTATTATGCCAAAGAAATACTATGAATAAATATTCGTTTTAATTCATCTATGAACTTTTGAATGAGTTAGCTTCCAAAAATTTGATTTCATGTTTTTTGCTTATACTTCATCATCTAATTACCAAGAATCTACCTCCTCGATAAATAAGTACTTAAAGTAAATGATTTTATGTCTTTGTCTTGTCTTTGTAAAATATAATGATAGAATAAAGGATGTCTATAAGACGATCTAAAGCAAGTGGTAGATACTTTAAAATCCAGCAAAGAAGATTATTAGGTAGCCAAGAAGGTAAACCTTCTGAAGAAGTAGGGAGAAGTACTCTGTTTCGATTGTTCTTATTCAATCCGTACAAGAAGTTAGATTCCATATTTTTCTAAAACTCTTAAAGTAAGTAGTTGTTGATTTACATTTTTGATATAAAGTCATGCTGAGTGGGGTAAAAATTAAGTAACATAACTGTAGAAGATGGGAATAATAAACTTTTGAAAAAACTTTGGAGTTGCTGATGGCTTTGAAGTACTTCTTGAGTTCTCAACGTCAAGCTTTAACCTTTTTATATCCATGCTAAGGGTATTACGTTTTAGACACCGTATAGTAATGGTTCATCTGTCTGTAAGTCTAAGAAAACTAGCTATCTTTATAAATTTTGGCACAAATACGTATTCTCTCTGTATGCAATTTATACTTTTAAATGTGTCATAGTAATAATCGGTTAAATATACGTACTTTAAAAAATTATTCTTAATTTCTAGCTAAGCAAGGGTATCAAAGTTTTATCTGTTTCATGTTATTAAGTGCAATAATATAGGAATCTTTCCATTATACTGAAAGCACAATTTCGTTTAAGCGTAAAGTCTTATTTTGGTATTTTTAGGAAGTAGTAAGCCATTAAGACTATCTGACACACATAACAGTATTGAAATGCAACTAAAATTGTCAGAATGTGAAAATATATTATCCAGGGACTTAGTTTAGAAATTAACATCAATATGTCTATATAACAATATAGCACTATTTATTTGAATCAAATCTCTCTTCCATCAAATGCATAATTTTTAAATTTCATAATAAATCCAAATTTTACCACAATTATACAAATGTTTTTTCTGCATTTTGGTTTTGACATTGATTTAAATTTGTCATCGGCAAGGAAATCTTTTCACTTTTCACAAACAATTGTTTTAAACTGCATTTTAGTTTCACAAAAGACTTGTGTTTTTTTTTAGTCTCTATTCGATATGCAATTTTTATAAATATTTACCCAAGCCTAAACTGCAGCGGTTATAAACCAGAAATATTTTTATTTTGAGAAATTTTGATGAACAAAACATTACCAATGTCTTACCCATATGCATTTGAGTATTTTTTTTTTCATTATTATTTTGTGAGCCTTTTTCATTCTAAATTGCCAATAGTTTTGATAAAGAACTCACAGGAAAATAATTTTCATGTATAGGACGACTTTGAATACTCTATCAATGTAGCGTTGCCTGTATTCCTAATTTATATTTAAGACAAAAGTATTAAACTTATAATGGAGTTCATATGGATTAATTATTCAAAAGCTATACTTAACTTAAATAAATTGGCTTGGCTTCACAGTAAATACAATTGTATGTCAATTGGTCATTAGTTCAAAACTAAATAAAATCTATTAAATCTACTTAAGTGGAAAGTTTTGTGCAATGTTTCTAATAGAGAGTTTCGTGGTCGTGCTTTACTATTTATTTAACTTTTTGCGAGGATTTTTTCCAAAAAAATATTGAGAATTAACAAAAAACGAAACTAGCTGATTCTTATAAAAATAGTCCCTTCTTCGCCTTTGCTTGGCCCTCAGCCCACAGCCCACAGCCTACAGCTCACTGGCGATTTATTCGAAGGGCTGCTTGGCCGTGGCGAAAATATGTGTACAATGCCTTTGTCAGAGTAAATCTGTCCCTCGCTCGGTCTGGCCGTCCTTCTGTCTGTGGGTTTATATTTAACCTCAACAATTTGGAGCTGTAAACATGAAGCTCACATACACTTACATACAAAAACATTGCCTTATATTGTTTATATGTCACGTGAAATAATCGTAAAAGGAAGTCATGTTTAGCAACAGAAGGTGACCAAGCATAATAAATTAGGTAGAATTGAAGTATTTTGTAGAATTTGGAGTACACATAAAATATAATTACATAAATTCAAGAATTAGTTTAGGATTCTTCTGATTTTTATAATTCTTATAAAAATTAAATCTATTACAAAAATATATGGCTTTGGTTCCTGCAGAATTGATATTAAAAGTGAACAATTCTAAGTCTAACAGATTCTTTGTAAATGTATATTAATTTGAATTTAGAGTCCACGGAGAAGTTTATACCCAAATGATGTCCGCAAAAAGTTCAAAGGACACGGGTCCTATAAAAATAAAGCATTAACACTAAAATATCCTGAAAAAAGCCCATGTGGGGTTAACATGCAAACGTGTTAAAATGCGAAATTGGTAACGTTCTAGCTGAAAGGGACAGGGAAAGTTTCTGCTGTTGAGTGGTACATATATATAGGAATATATGTATGTTTAATATTTTGTAAACTACCTGTAGTACGTGCAATTTTGTAAGTTGTTGGTGTTTCGAGGTTAAGTATATATGTATTTGCTTGTGTTTTTTTATAAATACAACTATTTGTAGCATTCGGGTAAATGTTTTAAGGAACTTTAAGGACTGTTGGAGCCACTTAAAGCGTGGAAAACTTGAATAACTTACCACAATGCGCCGAACACGTGTCATTTTGCGATATTCGCCCAGTTTAAAGCTGCTGCTGAATGTCCTGGAAAAGTTGTGCTCTTTACACAGTGTATCACAATTAGCGTCGGCAATTTGAATATAACACACTAAACACACTATTATATGTTGTTAACTATTATAATGTTTGCAATGCAATGCGTTTGAGAATAGAGGCAAATAACTTTCACTACATTTAAGTATTTTATTTGATTTATATATTTATTCACAGCTTAGACCCCAGATTCTCGTTTCACGCTGCATAAGCTGTCGATTCGATTGTTTATAATATTTCAGCTGTTTTTCTTCTTTGACCGACCGCTGCGCCAAACGTCTCAGATGAAACTGAATGTTGGCCGAGATTGCCACACAGATGATATACCCCCTGGAAAATGTGGCCAGGCAAAAAATATTTATAAAAAAAAATGCGGCAAAGAGCGCAATTTTCTGTCTATACACGCTCGTTTCTGGCTCTCTTTTACTTACACACACAAACGCTCACTCTCTCAACTATGCTCCCATTGCGGACTCGACATTGGCCTTGCCCACAGTGGTTATAGTATTTATGCATTAGTTTCAATAAAATGTATAGTTCTTTACACAAAATAATAGAAAAGTAATAATTATATTAACAAAGTCGAAATTAATAAGACTAATATTCAGGAACAAACATTTATTTTATTTTATTTATTTAATTTTTTAAACTTTTTTAATAAACTGCCTAAAGGTTAACTGCTAAATTATTCAGGGACCGTAAATAATAATTGTTTTATATTGATAAACATTTAAAATAATCATTATTTTGTAATTTTTTATAAAACTTAAAGTAAAATACTTAAAATGACGGTCCCTGAAATTAATCCATAACATTAGAAATACTTAAAAGTGAGTTAGCGAGGCTGACACTGAAACCTGACATTGTTTTTTCGAGTAGTGTATGCTTAACTAGTGGAGAGAGAGCGCGAGAGCGAGAGACACAACTCGGAAGGAAAGAAAGAGAGATAGAGCGCAAAAGTGCGCATTGCGCAAGCCTGAGAGAGAGCACCACTGAGAGAAGCTGCTGCAGAGTTGGTGTTGCTTTCAGCTTTTGCTTTGCGTTGTTTTTTCGCTTTGCACAATTCAACTTTTATCTCGCCAAACACAAAAAGCACGCGGACCGCCTGGTGCAGAGAAAAGACTGAGAGCGAAAGGGTGGGATGACTGAGGGATACACGCTAAGTGGGTGCGTGCTGATGTCTATGTGTGCGTGTGTTCCTTTATTGGCTTGCATGTATGTATGTCTATGTTTATTTGTTTGTTTTGTTACATTGTTATAAAAGGGGGAGAAACGTTAACGGCAGACTGCAGACAAAAGCAACAGCGACGCGAACGAAAAAGACAAAAGTCGACAGATTCAAAAATCAGACGGTGCTAACTTGTTGAAGAAATATTTGTACAGACTCATGTGTGTATGTTAGAGAGTGATAGAATACGGACTTGTGTGCCGTGTGAATGTAAAGTATGTATGTACTATGTAAGTATGTAAAGGCAAGAATAACTCTCAACTGCGCTTTAAACAAACTAACAGCTAGCTAATGGGGGAAAAATGAAGACATGCATAGATGAAGTTTGGGATAAGTGGTTGCACTTACCTCCACATGTACCATACACATTTGTATATATATATGTATATATACGTTTGTTTATACAAAGCGCAACATGTTGATTTTACACGTGTTCTCGGCGCACGTGTTTGCTTACATAAGCATTTGTATACCTGTGTGTGTGCGTCGTGAGTTAAAATGTAATTAATTAACTGTTTGCTAATTACAATTTGATTGCCAGCAATTTTCTCAAGAAATTACTGCTTGTTGTAATAGTTTAGCACCAGAAGTAACTTTGCAAGTCCAAAAAATTAAAATTAAATGCTTGTAAATCTTCACAGTCTTTGTTATTGTTATTTCATTCTTTGAACGGACAAACTAAATAAATGGGTGCACATAAACATTTATTACCAATATTCATCTAATAGTTAATTTTGTTAAAAACTATCCATCATTTTAACTCCTAACGTTTTAACCAAGCGCCCAAAAGTATGCTATGCAGATGAGTGTCACTTAGCCTACCGCCATTGTGTTTCATCCTTGGAATCCTGTCCATTAGCACAGAAAACAGCATCGTTTCCGCAATGTCCGCCATTTCGTGGCCAAGTGGCCTCCAAGCCAGATTTGTATAGCAAGCCACGTGCAATCCCTCGTTATAACCAGATATGTACATATGTCGTCACATTAAAATACACCATCCGTTTCCCTTTCTCCATGCGCACAATGCTTTTGCACCTTTTTCGCTTTAGTTTTGCATTATGTTTTGTTTTCTTCATCCTCATTTGCAGCTTCTTCTTTTGGTTTGAGCCTTGGAGCCTCTGGGATTCTGAGGTTTTTGTTTGGTTAGCTCTGATTGCTTGAAGTTTTGCTTTCGGATGATTGCCACGCGTGGCACATTCAGATTTAGTATTGATGACTCTTTGAACTAAATGATAGCCGTATGGATTACGGAACGGCGCTACGAAAGGCTGGGGATTTTATGGTTTAAGGGCAGCATTACGATGGTTTAACTTGCCTTATATGCTACGAAAAGTATTTGCGCTAAAATTAGCTGTGACTGCAGCGCATAAATATATATAACCTACAAAGTTTAGTTAGATTTGCTTTTATATTACTTGAAACTTAAATAAAATTGTTGAGATTACTTTTTCAGAATGTACTAAATAAATCTAATTGATAACTTCGTTAAGGAGTTTTTATATGTTATAGTCGAGCGAGCCGACTGTAAGATACTACAGCGTATTCTAGAACAAAATCAAGTAGTCAATGTGAGATGTCTTATAAACTAATAAGCTTAACATATAAATCACTTATTTGTTACAAATAATATTTAGTTAAAATCATTCCTCATATGGTTGACAAATTTCATCCCGATCGGACTACGATATTTTATAGCAGCCATAGGAACAATCGGCTGAAAAATACTTGGTAAAAAAAACAATCTTCACAAAATTTACAATATAAGCATAATGCGCGTACTATTATGAGCAAACCAAATTTCATTGTGATCCGACAACTAGATCATATAGATGCTATAGGAACAATCGTCTGAAAGTGCCTAGTACAACAATTTTTTTCTCTCTATTGAGCGATGTTAACCAAATTTGCAATCATTCTACATATGCTAACCAAATTGCATCCAGTTTGGACTACAATATCATATAGCTTCCATGCTAAAATCGGTTAGAATCACTTATTTTGTAAAACTATTGTATTTTTTTTTATGTAATTACAAACAAACTTAAATGATGAAATTATGGCATCGTGTACTATAAATTCATACAAGGGTATACAATCCTTGGCGTGCCAAAGATAACACTTCAATCTTGTTATATTTAATTTTCTGTTTATATTTGGCAATGACAGGAAAATGGTTTTATTAATTTGCTAATTTTTTTACCCCTTGAAATTTGTCATATATCAAGTATCTGACTTAAATCATCGGGCTGAGCAATTTTATACTTATACTTGATAAAGCCAGAAATTGTTTAAATTTTTAGTTTTATTTTTGACTGATAATAATAAGTTTTTTATGGCATTTGCTAAACTGTCAACTGTCCTAGCGGAGAGTATAACAACTCCCATTTGTGCAAGTTAACATAAGTATGTATGAGTGGTCAACATATCATGAGTAAATAAGAGTTCAAAAAAAGTGAAGAAATTGGCTACACTCAATTTAAGCGCATATAATCATTAACAGCAGTAGAGAGATTTCAATTAACGACCCAAATTTTAATTTAAGCAAAGTATTATATTGCCACAAGTGAAACTT